>JABBOT010000001.1:13460329-14022958 GCA_016165875.1 Acanthopleura granulata | reverse complement strand
TTATGAAATGTCTTCGATTTTATCGGCACTTAAGGACTGCGTATCCTAAATGGAGTCTGCTGTTTCTTGTCTTGTTAAATGGCATGTTTCACCATTATCTCGAATCTGTCCACCCATTATGTGTGTTTGTATGCAGTGATGTGCCGTATTACAGAATGTATATATACAGTCATTTCACAAATGCCTACATATACACTCCCATAAAAGAGTATGTGTCTGAGCTTCTTTAGAAACGGGTTATTATAACTGATGATAAGAATGTTGTTGTGACGAATAAGAATTTAAGTGAAATATGGAGATCCGTATCGTCTTAAAATCGATGCACAAGCAAGCGGCACAGGGGCAAAGTGTCCCCACTGCATGGATCGATATGCCGTGGAAATGAGATCGTGGATATGTACTCATAAATCATGACAAATAATGGCCATTTAGTGGATCGGAATCTCATAAATAGCTGCTCTCCTGGCCGAGTGGGGTAAATGGGTACTTTGGTTATATATATTGGTCAGATGTTGTACACAATACAACAACCTGGGGCTAATCTAAAGTACAGTGAGTGTATATGTTTATATGCGATCTAAACTGCGTAGAGCATCCATCGCAGGCGATGTGCTTCACTGCGTCTCACAGTATTTAATTAAATTTGATATACGGCTATCATTTAATACTATGTCTAATTATATGAAATAATTTATGTAAAGGTGACGATATAAGCCTTTGATCTTGTCAGAGTTTGCAAACGGGGAATATGATGTGGTTTGAGTAGAGCACGAAAACAATTTCATTATCACAGATAGCATACGGGTTATTCAGTTCACGCTGGGAACGAAGCATCTAAGTAGACACTTAACACGGAGCAAGTGTACACGGCTTCCCTCTGGACAGGTCCGGCAGATTTCTCACGTAACCCTTCTCAGAATTCCAAATTAAAAGATGATTTACCAAGCATGTCAGAGCAAAACGAGGGTATCCATTTTGTTAGATTTTTTTCAATCCTCTTCCGAAATAACTAAGATTATATTATTTGTAATCTATTCTTTTAACACCTATTCATGGACATAGGACGAGGCATAGATCGATGGCTTCTAGTACCCAAGTTATGCCTTCATTCACACCGCTCAAGGCAAGCTAACTGTCAAAATCAGTTTAACACTTGTAACACACTTCATCGGTTTATTTATGTATTTCATTGGTGTTTTACGCCGTACTAGAGAATGTTTCACTTATGCGACGGCGGCCAGCGTTATTGTGGGATTAAATCGGACAGAGCCCTGGGGAAACTCACAACTATCCGCAGACTGCTGGCGGACCGTCCCACATACGGTCGGAAGGGAAGCCAGCATGAGCTGGACTTGAACTTACAGCGCCCGAATTGGTGAGAGGCACTGGGTCAAATAACGCCCTTGACGACGGAGGCCGCCGTCATCGTTTGAAGTAAAAGTTAATTCTGACGCGCCTAACGCTCACAGAGGTCAGCGACAGACCAAATCATTTTACTTCAATGGATTATTATATAACTTTATAACATATTAACTGCAGCTTATCTTATTACTGTGTATATTTGCAAATGTAATCTGGCCATTTTGCCGGTATGGGATATAAATATATGTATTTAATATAAATTGCAAAGGAGGCTATGCACATTTTATAAATAATTCTGCATGAATATATGTCAATTATATATAAATATACAGAACTTTTTCTGCAAGACTGCATGACCTGTCATTGTGCACACAGCCTTAGTTCAAACCCCTGTACATCTTGTTGTGTAACTAGACTTTCATAAAGGTATTTCACTTGTACACATAGTATTACATAAAAATGAGCTCCATTAACAAACAGATGACAGAGCGATACAAAGTTCATTTTTACAGGCAAATGAATTATATCAGTTCCCAAATGAAGGTTCGCGTTAGTTCCAAAGCTATTGTTATTCAGAATATGCATCTCAGTTGCGCTTTTATTGCAACTGTTCATGTATCCAACGTGAAGGTGTTGCTCAACGCTACAAATATACAGATTAAGCCGAATTTGCTTTATGAAGTAATTTTGGACACACTATTCATATTTACTGACAAGAGAAGTGTCAAGCTTCACTCTTACTTGGAGACCATGTCGGGTTATGTTTCTTTCCATTCAATGTCACACAATCCTTTTCCCTACTTTCATGGTAACTTGATTTCAGACGAGTCTCAATTTGTTCTTCGTGTGTTGCAAGAACTCTGATTTGAGCATTTCTGCATGAAACTGGCAAAAAAGAAAAAAAAGAAAAAAAAAACCAAACCTCCAAGTTTGCAGTACTACATCCAGTTAGAACCCTTTTACAATACATGCATATGTGTAAAGCATTTAAATGCTTTCTGTCGTGGATTGTGGATTCCGTATTTTACAATACATAATAAGGAACATGTCTCTGTAATTGCTTGCTTTGTTTTTAGTACTGGATGTATCAATGCTCCAACCTCATCCAAAGGCTAACCGTGCCATCTTATTGAGAGAAGATCTATCATCCGCGGGGCTCATTTTGACACATTGATTTTCTTATCTCAATTCGTTTGTCGCCCTTGTAAATTGATCTTCGTAAAATAATGTGCGTTCATGTGACTGGTATCTGATTGTCTCTGCTGATCGACTCTCGACTTCTTATAAGCCACAAATATAAACTATAACTTCCTTTTCGCCGAGATTCAGAAAAGTCGGAGCCAAGTAAACTTTTTAAGTCGGAAGCCCTAGAAAAAGTTTCATATAGTGCTATTTTTCTATCAGACGATCACTCCTTGGGAAAAGGGTTTTCTACTTTTGCCTACAAACCTCCATGGCCTAATTTGTCGGAAAACATAAATAACACCACAATCGTGGCTTCTACATAAGCCGATATTTCCGTATCTGAAGTGTTTTCCAAGCGAAGCATGAAACAATCCTCGTTCAGGAGGTTCTATCAGTACACAATGTCATTTGTTCTGTATATGTTCTGTAAAGTGACCTGCCTTTGAACCTTCCAGATATCTTCAGTTCAGCTAGAAGCACTATACACAAAACTCACAAGCTATTCCCAAATTCTTAGTGTCTCTGATACTCTGCTTTTTAAGCGTGTTTATAATTGATAAGGCCATTTCCATTCGTATTGTTATAAATTACGTTCCTGTGGGAGCTCTTTTGTTCATTTTAATGTATTATCATATATTTTGTCGCCTACAAGAGATTTTGTTGAATATGCCACAAACATAACACTGTTTTGACTCTCTGCGTTTTCGCTTTTGAACTATTCACCCTAAACTGAATAGGCTTCGCAACAATCCGACCAACATTCTGCATAAAGATCAATGTCGTTAGAAGCCAAACAGAGAGAATCCATTCCCGGGAGCAAACAGAGGAGAATAAATCACGATCCTTGCTGTGGGCATGGCCGTCTTGACATTACTACAAATCCTGGCGCCCCTTTGAACGTGCGTATAACCTGCGTGAACCGCTGAACTGGCTTTCATGTGGCCTGACATTTTCAGTTCAGGGAGAGTGCAGGATTCAGACTAGTTTCTCGCCAGGGCTCATCTTACTGGTTGTTGTCTTCCCTGTTCGTGGCTGTAATTAATCGTAACGATGACGCCCCGAGCTATTTCCAGTGACTTTTGTCTACGTAGTTCTGGAGAAAAAGGCCAAATGTAACAATGGGAGCGGTGTATTTGACTGCCCTTCTCTCCTACACTATACATACTTCTGCGTCCTACCTGTTAGTCTACTTCGGCGACGTCGTCCTCTATACTTAAGGAATATACATGAAGAGCATTTATATGTGTTCACACTTCTACGGCACTGTCTCCAAAAAACTGACTAAGCAGTGTAGAAAAAAACGAAATACTTCCATAAATGTTCGGATGTGTGTAAGTTTTTTTGGAACTGACTGAATGCTAGATGTAAGCTCTTTGCCGTGTTGCGTAGGAATATTTAGGAACAAAAGGTTTGAAAACTGATGAATGTGTATGTTATGTAAGCCTGTCCCACCTAAAAATAGTTCTATGCGTTCAGAAATGTCGAGACTTCCATCTATCAAGGATTTCCCAAAAAATGAATGATTTGTCTACAATCTGGCGAAGTTCATTTTCAGATAATCCAATATTGTATGAGGTTTGGCACGTATATAATCTCGATGGGTTCAGGTAGATTTTAATACTGAAATATATTTTAAGTTTGGGATATTCATTTCAAAACTTAAAATGCCAGCATATGGATGGCATTAGCAGCTGTTCATTTGACAAACATGCTCTGTGTTGTCGAAGAGCTTTTCGTTTGTAAGGTAATTTACCAACTGAAAGTTATATTTATTTTGCAAGCTTTAGACAGAATGCTGCATACATTTTGACTTCACGGATAGAAAGCATTTAAAATTCTGACTTGATGCGTGTCCTCTTCGTTGACATGGTATTTTCAAATATGCTAAATCAGCAGCATGTGTCGCCACGATATGGTAGAAACATTGCCGATGTGGCTTTAAGCCATAATCATTCATTCATTCATTCAACAACATCTGGGTGGACTGAACAGCGTTTATATGTAAGACTTTCTAATGGATATAACATTCTGTCGGTACGTTAGATTATCCGGACCTTATTTCCTGACTTTATTATATTTGTTTGGCTGGCATAGTGCCGATATCAATTGGCTTATCGATAATCTTTTTGAAACAGTTATAAAATTGCATGTCTGGAGTATAGTCTTCTATATCTTTCTTGATTGACCTCATTTTTTTTGGGGCATTGTCCGCTGTGTTAAATCCGATATTTAGATGCCCACCAGTCCTACTATTTTTGTTTTAATAGGTGACTTATTTTGTATGGTGGAAAAAGCATAAGAACCAACATACAAGAGTTAAGGATGGCGTTATTGGACTCTTATCACAATACACCTATTGACCCTACATGGCATATCCCAAATAGACTGAAATGTGAGTGTCTGCCTGGAAGACTTTCCAACTGATTCATGAGATTTTTAAATCCTGTCTAAAAACATAATGGCAAACGAACTCAGGGAATTGAGTGCGATTAATTTTTTACTGGATAGATTTAAACTCCAAGTTCAGTAAAAAGCTAGAGTCATCTTTAAAGATTACCTTCTTGGGCTCTCTGTTCAAATTAACGTGAACATACATAAGCGTTCATTTTGTTCTGTGTATAGTTGTGATGGAACTCCACGACGCCATAATCCACAGTCTAATTGGGCTGAACCCGAAGTCGCGTGTCAGGATGGAGAGAACCTCCAAAATGATTGGTATGGTCCCGTTTCGGGATGGGGTGAACTGGTGAACTTCCAAGATTGTAGGTGTGGCCTCGAATCTGCGTGGCTGGGGTGAACTTCCAAGATTGTAGGTGTGGCCTCGAATCTGCGTGGCTGGGGTGAACTTCCAAGATTGTAGGTGTGGCCTCGAATCTGCGTGGCTGGGGTGAACTTCCAAGATTGTAGGTGTGGCCTCGAATCTGCGTGGCTGGAGTGAACTTCCAAGATTGTAGGTGTGGCCTCGAATCTGCGTGGCTGGGGTGAACTTCCAGGAATGTCCGTTTGGTCGTCTTTGTAGCTAAACTGAACCTAAACAACCTTGTCAGAATGAACTTCAAAGATTGTCAGTTTTGGACACGTGTCTTATTTTTTGTTTTATTTTTTCCCTTATGTCAGGTTTTAGTTAGAGAAAACCTCCAACATAATAGTCAGTTTGGTCACGTTCTCTTTTTTTCATTCCATGCAAGCCATTGTGAACCTCTAGAATTATATACCGAACCTCTTTATGTATTTAAACCCAAGCGCTGAATCATAGCAGCGAAAAGCCGTTAACTGAATGGCCAATATTAAAGGATAAGTTGTCAAAAACTGACCGGACCAACTGACCAGATGACCAACCAACAAACCGACTGACAGAATGGCAGACAAAGCCTTGATCAAGATACTTGCGTTGGCTAACTTTAACCTTTTCAGTGAAAGTCAAAGATTACCAGGGTAGTCCTGTTTCTAACAGTATATTGCCATTTACGATGACCCTCGTCACTGCTTTCTTGCATGTCTTAAGAACGTTCGTCTGTCCTTCATGTATATTGCTCTTTGCTGTAATTTCTCAAGAACTCTCGAGATCCCGATCTGAAAGGGCTCAAATAGAGTCTGTTATGTGAAATCACAAACATAAAATAATCAGGTTTGCATGTGTGTGATATTAAGCAATGATTGAAAACAATTCTATATGGGAATTAGACAAAAATGGCGGAATTCTGAAGAATGCACAAGTTTCAGTCAATGTTTGAAAGAGAGACACAGGGCTTACACGTCTCAGTCCAGAAAGGGTGTTCCAAACCTAAGGGCACATATGTAAGTTGAGAGCTTTATGCCGTATTGATATTAATACTGATTGCCCTTGTAGGATATCTGTGAAATTTGGGCGAATTTTATGAAGTGTAACATATAAAAAGTCATCAACAACGAATTGAGATGGCTAAAGAACTTATCTGCAAACGGAAGAGGTGTGTGGGCAAATAGTCCGAAAAACTGATCATGCAATCTTCGTGATATTTTAACTGTTTAAATGAATCAGTTTTGGAAGTTCATCGTTACATAGGCAGAGTTTCCACCATCTCGCGGCGAGGTTTAAAACGAGCAGGATACGTGTTCACTCATGCCAGGTATGGGTATACTAAGGTATTGGAACTTCTGGAGGAGATAAAGTGTTATTTTAGGCAAACAATCTTTAATGATATGGCCAATTAAGCGATTACTCCCAGTCACTTATATAACTGATTAACCTTAAAAGATCATACACCCTGTGTATTAATCCAATAATCATATAGACAATTATAATGGATAAAGAACAGTGCCTGTTTCTGTTCTGTTCAGAGAACGACCATGTCTCATGCAGTTTACTCGTACAGTTGCGTGTTTTGTGTAAACAAGTTGGAATAACGTGAAAACGCCGCCAGGGCCGTTTCTGGGTAACGTCATACAAGCGTAATTGTGTCCTAGTGATTACTCACTTAAACCATGTCATGGGTTTTGGGTCAGAACTTGAATACGACAACAATATGGACAGAGTAACCCTCACCCCCGCCCCTTTCCTTTCTTCGAATCACAGTTCATGAGTAAATCAGAACTAAATGTTAAATTTCAGTCCACAATATTCAAACCTGCTCCTCCAGTTTGAGTTGCGTTTAGTCAGCTGGAACACCGGCCAGGGACTCACTTCTCTTACAGCGTTTTGGGAAATCAAACTACGTTTAGTTCACTTAGTTATAGGTTTTTGAATATTGTTTATACGCGATGTACATTTATTTGAAGATAGCTCTTAGTGAGTACTATACTTCATTCAGGCAGTCTAGGTTTACCTGTACCCGATTTACACAACCTGATTTGGTCAGTCAGTCTACCGACAGAAGAAGAATGGAAAACACCATTGACGTATTCAGTGAGATATGTTAATAGACATATATTTATTACAAGTCGTGTTTACTTCGTGAAAGTTCCGTATATGTAAATCACATGAGCGTAAAGGCGTGATTTCTGGTCTCTGTCTGTTGGCCGTCGTTTTGGCAACCAAGTGAAATTTACCTGTATACATTTACAGGTGTCTTTTTTTTGTTTGTCCTGCCATCAACCTCTCTTATGGATCTACCGCCACTGCAAACATACACACACAGTATGTGCCTCTTCACAGACTAACCTGTACCCGATATGCTGCTTGGTGTAAAGCATTACTGGGAACCAGCGATGCATGACGGGACGGCCACAGCGCAGGACATTATCATAATAACGATCGTCTACAGTTATCCTTCCCTTTTTCTTACATATACACGCGTAGACCACAAGCCAGGATTAACACTCTACTCTTTTTGCCCAGTTTCTTACGAAACAGGTTTTTGTTTTTGACAATACGTGACCCCTCAGTCCAATGTTTGTCTTTGCTGAGGCATTTGAGTTCGGCTTTTTATCTCTTTTCATACATGCACAGAATTAAATGTTTTAATACAAGCTATTATATATACATGTATGTATATATGTGTATGTGTATGTTTTTAATCTCTTTCAGACAAATTTATCTCAATCATTAAGACAGTAGCAGTTTTACTTGACTAAGGAGGATTGTATTTGGCGTTCACTTTTACTTGGGACAATATACAAAACTTTATGTGGTATAATTAGAGGCGGTGGTCAAGGTGAAATGCGTACGTAAACCAAAGCCATCTGACCTAAAGCAGTGTGATATTTATTATCCAGTCAGAATTGCTCGATAGTAGATGACCACTGGAAATTTTCCAACCACCGGTTTTTTTTTGTTGTACTCACATCGGTCATGTTGTCAGTACCAACAGAAATAACAATTTGTAACAGTGCCTTTCCGCTTTTTACTCTTGTTCCGACAAGATTTTGAGAGATTGTAATGTTGTTGTATGATATACCGGGAGTAAAATTATTTTGCACATTTCCTGAACATGAATGCCAGGATATACAATTACAAATTATAAACAGCTGGAAAAATAGTGCAAGCAGTACAAATATAGTGTCACACTGACATGCATAAAGCACAGAGCAAACAAGACAAATATGGTGTGACATTAACAAATGAGTGTAAGCAGGACGAAGTCATACGTATAAAACACAGAGCAAACAAGAAAAAACTGGTGTCACATAAGCAAAAGAGTGCAAGCAGGACGAATGTAGTGCCACGTGTATAGAGCACAGAGCAAACAAGACAAATATGGTGTCACATAAGCAAAAGAGTGTAAGCAGGACGAATATAGTGTCACATGCATAAAGCACAGAGCAAACAAGACAAACATGGTGTCACATTAGCAAAAGAGTGTAAGCAGGACGAATATAGTGTCACATGCATAAAGCACAGGACAAAGAAGATGTCACAATGGCAAGAAAAGTGTAAGCAGGACGAATATAGTGTCACACGTATAATGTACAGAGGAAGCAAGACAAACAGGATGTCACATCGACAAAGAGTGCAAGCAGGACACACAAAAAGCCACATCGGCAAAACATTGTGCAAGCAAGATAAAAATTAAAGTAATCGTGAAACTGGACAATCACATCTGCTTTGACTCTCCCAGTCTTCGCCATAGATGTAACAGTTAAATTGGAATATGCGCTTTAACTTTGATTGTCATAGTCTTTGTCATGGACTACATCGTGGAATCGGGACAAGCGGTTATTTTGATTGTTTAGCTCCTTGCCTGCGACATAATCCTTGCATTGGGTCGAGTACAATGACTTTTTGTCCTACTCCAGGTCTCCTGGGAAATCGATGAACTGGAACAAAAAAATAAATTGTGGACTTTCATTTAAGTTCTCGCCGTGGATACGATTGTTCAATTTGGACAATCAGAATTACTCCGAACAACAAATTCTTTGCCTTGGATGTAATCATGGGATTGGATCATGAATAATTACTTCGACCGTTCAAGTCCTTACCATGGTTGTAATCGCCATGTGTGTAATACAGGAATTCGGACAAGTACATACACTTTGGTTGTCTACGTGCTTGTTTTAGATGTAATCGTTTAAGTGGAACGAGCACATACACTTTGGTTGTCCAGGTGCTTGTCATAGATGTAATCGTTTAAGTGGAACAAGTACATTTACTTTGGTTGACCACGTGATTGTCTTAGATGTAATTGTTTAATTGGGAGAAGCACATACATTTTGGTTGCCCACATGATTGTCTTAGATGTAACTGTTTAATTGGGAGAAGCACATACACTTTGGTTGTCCAGGTGCTTGTCATAGATGTAATCGTATAAGTGTGGCAAGTACATACACTTTGGTTGTCCACGTGATTGTCTTAGATGTAATTGTTTAATTGGGACAAGGACATTTACTTTGGTTGTCCTTGTACTTGTCTTAGATGTAATTGTTTAATTGAGATAGGCACATTTATTTTTATTATCCAACTCCTTGTCACAGATGTAATCATTTAATTGGGATAAGGACATTTACTTTGATTGTGCTATTCTTCGGTTTGGATGTAATCATGGAAATGAGACAAGTAGTTTGGATGTAATCATGGAAATGAGACAAGTAGTTTTGCTTTTGAAGTACTTTGATAATGTAAGTCCTTATCCTGAATGCTTTATTAAGGCATAATCTTGTGATAAAGCTGCATGAAATTACATGGTTTAGTGGGAAATAAATCTAGACATTGAATATGTCTCAAAAGAAAAATTAGAGAACAGTGTCTAGAAATACTTTGAACGTTTTTCTTATCACCAAATGACAAAAAAAAAACGCGATTATTTTTCAAAAAGGGTTTGATACTAAAATGTTTCCACCTTATTTGATCGCCGGCTAAAACTTCGCTGCAATTGACTAGTTTCAAAATGCTTCGGAGACAAATACGGGACATATTTATGGAGAAAATCCTGAGAGGTGACATCACTTTAGATTCCAAAAGGTCCTTGTTTTTTGGTAAATTTTAAATACATTTAATGGCGTATAAAAAATTTAAATAATATATAATTGAAAATACTGTTGGGGGTCAGTTGTACCCGGCGCTTAGAACGGCTCTGGTTTAATCTCGCCGTGTACATGTGTGTTCAGTTTAATATTGCTATTATGTCGAATATTACGGGCCTGGTGTGATAACATCAGCGCAAGTAACATACGCGTTACTAATATTTCTCAAAATGAATTATTAGAAAAATAACACAACAGCTGCGGAACATGAAGGTGGAGAGTTGTTGAGCTCACCTCTTCCCCAAAATAGCCCATTCTGAGTAATTGGAATACAGTAGTAAGATGGGTCAGTATAAGGATTTACACTGAGTTCAAATGAAATTCTAATCACCTAATTCGTCCGACGATAGAAGGGCACGCTGTTCAGCTTTTGACTGCTGTGTTGTTATAGCGTTGTGGCATTGTTAGGCTTTGTTGCCAGCTTGAGTCGGTGAATATCGTCTGCTCATGGTGATCTGTGAACTTCATACGCTCTTTTCCGCCTTCTGCAATGGAAGAAATTTTTGTAGCCACTGTTTCTGAAAATAGCACACATTAATCTTCCTTGGGATACAAGTCTATGTCTTATGTCCAGTAAATCTGATCTGGCTTAGCTCCAGTGGGTGACTTTCAGTGAACTGTCAAATTAATCTGAGTACAACTCAATAGCTCTGCTCTCTGTGATCAGTGGGGCGAAAGTATTGTGGGAGTTACCTCCCTTCGATAGAAACTTAGAAGTTGACACGATGTTCCTGTGAGTAAGTGGCGATCCCTGACGAAAGTTTTTCAAACCACCTTTCTGTAGAAATATGCCAGTGTGAAGAAAACACATAGCATGTTAAATAATTGATGTAGCGTTCAGAAAATGTGTGGTTTTGTGATTTTATAAATAAGTTTTTCCTTTTCTTTCCGCAGATGACTCCAAAAACTAAAGCGCCTTCTATCCGGGGATTACCTGATAATAATGAGTTACTCCAGCAGTCCGCCGCCCACTCCGCCCACAGGTAAACTCACGCTCTTCATGGGGTTTTCGAGTACACCACCGCCACCCTCCCTCCCAATGTGTCAGTTATTGTAAATACATAACTGTTTAATAAACATAAATTTTTGAAACTTTTGTTTCGTATAGCTACTAAAGTTTCAAGGTACACTATCATTTTACAGGTGTTAGCCCGGTTAATAGCAAATCAGAATTAATGTTATTTTATGCTCCTACAATAAAATGACTTTCCGGGATCACTGACAAGTGTTGATTGCTTTTCTTTACAAGAGTCCATCCAGAAATATGATGTAAGTTTGTTGTTCTTGTTTTGTCCCCACAGTAAAAGAGCGTAAGCTAAGTCTGTTGGTCGAACCGGTGTCACATAAGGACTTGGACAGATTAAATTCTGAAAACTCCAGCGACTTACAGGCCATTTTATCCAGAAACAATGATTTGATCAAAAGGAACGCCAAGGCCTTCAGAAATCTGACTGAGGCTCTGAAATCTGGGGACGATGACACCACCACGTCCAGAGCCTCATTCCTGTCGGGTGTCAGGAGACAATTTAAGGTAGGAAGTTCACACGGATAGGAGCATCTTTTCCTGACAATATCAACAGCACCCTACAGAAGAGCCTTTGGTTAAAATATATTTATTCATTTCAATCTTGTTTAGCGCCATACTCATGAATTTTTCACTTTGATATTGGATGACTATCGTTGTTGTGGGTGTCCGGGTATAAACCACCGATCTTTACTGGCAGTTTACTGACGAAATTTCCCACATGTGACCTAATGTCTTGTGCGCCATATTGGTGGAAGTCAGGTGGTCTGTTTACCACTGCACCAACGGCATTACGAGCTATAAGCCCGACGAATAATTTAAGCGGGGTAATCTAGAAATTGTCTATGTTTTTTGATCGACATTGTATCCTTACCCGGTGTGGCTCGTAGTTGGAGTTGCACACAGAGCCATGTATTGCTGCTCCCTCTGAAACCTGCTGAACCATATCGTTATGGTAACAGCGCCTGATTAAAAGAGCAACCGACTTGAACCAGATTACGACTGCGTTTTTAGTTTATAAGAGGATGATAAATTGAAAACCTTCACCTCAGTCAAGATTTAGTCCATAAATATATTGTTATCTTAGATTGTAATTTGTAAGTAATTCCATGTTTTCAAACTGGCCGTACAACCTGTAATATCACGGTTTGTTAGGCCTAGGGCAAGCACGACGCCAGTCGTTCGCTCCTGGAGTGCAAAAGGCTCATTTCCTAACCCAAATAAACTCATGTTATGAAGCCCATTTAAAGCACAAGCAGTATCTGTGCATTATGTTAGTTTTATTTTCTACCTTCAAGAAATCTTCCATTAATCCGTTCCTGGTAACGAATTAATTCATTCCTGGTAACGAATTAATCCATTCCTGGTAATGAATTAATCCGTTCCAAATAACGAATTCATTCATAGTCAGGAACGGATTAATCCGGTAACTCCCCGAAAATGCAATCTGTCATCTTTCAGGTAACGCATTTAAGAGATTTTTTTAAGAGTACAGGCAATGCTTTTTCGGTACTCTCCAAACCGCGTCAGTGGCCCTTCAAATTCGCCCATTAGCAATAAGGAACGTACCTTTCCCAACTGATCTAATTCGCTGGTACGGCGAAGGGTGTATAGATTGTTCTTCTTTGCTGTATTTTCGATTTTGGGGGAAACTGGTAACGTGCTACAAGAGAACAATGGCCAGTCCAGCTTGGACCCCACTCGCCATGGCGCGGGAAAAGTTATCCCAATGACACTTGCAAGGGGAGATTACTTGATGAGCATAAAAACCTCAGCCTAACGAAAAGACGAGTCTTGATCAAAAGTTTCATGTCTGTTTGGCAGGTGCCGACGGAAGTGAGGTGTTCCATACTACAGATCCTGAACCTGAACATCCCTGAGCAGCAGTTTGAGGCGGAAATACTGTTGGAGGCTCGCTGGAGGGATGCAGCTTTCCGCGGACTACGGGACACAGTTAGTACAACGTCGATTATGATAACTCCATGGAAGAACAGTCCACATTTGTCGTAAATCGCCCAGCCTTGTGGAGTTTTGTTCTAGATAACATCATTTCCTAGAAAGTTAACGAGAAATTGGATTTACGAAGTTACTTGAAATCCTCCCAACACCAGTCCGTTCTCAATGTCTGTGTGGATAAAAAAGGTTTATCTGCACAAGAAGAATAATTTCAATTTTGATAGTTCAAAGGGACCTGCATTTGGCGTATACATATCTCGCCTTATGAAAGGTATTTGGTAGACTCAGTGTGAAATGTAGTGATTTCGATGAAAGTCACAAGTTAATGATTGAAAACAACTGAATTAGGTATAATACCTATACTATCTACTGTCTCGAAGGTTGTTAAGCCTTCTCTCAGCTGTCTTTTTGGACATGTGTGATCAACTTGGAATGTATACCTCGATGGTTTGTGAGTCATCAACTTGGAACGTAGGCCTAGCTCGCTGGTTTGCGAGGGTATATGAATGCCGACGCTTAGCTTTAGCTTTTTATTTACTGTCTGTTTAATTCTTCTTGACACGACCTAGAGTTTCAAAACTGTTGTTCACACTATCTCTCGCTTTTTTTTTTTTTTTTTTTTGGCAAAAGAGACTTTGTTACGGATCTCTAAAGTGCAATGAAACCAGCTAGAGCCAATTTCGAAATTCACTCCGAAGGGTACAGTAAGGTATATATGTCGCCAGATTCAGCCACTGCAATGTATTATTGCAAAGTAGATGTTAAGTGAAGCTGGCTATTCCGTTTCAGGAGTTTGCCACAGTGGATTTTGACAGATACTGGAACCCTAAGTTAATCATCGCTAACGTCAAAGGGGACTTGGACTATGACTCCGTGTTCCAGTTAATCATCCCTTCCCACGTGGTGGCCGAGGATCCCACGGTTGTCATGTTGAGGAAATGTAAAGGCAGATTCCACCACAAGTTTAACCTGCAGCAGTACCCTTTTGACACACAGGTATACCATGTGTACACATGTATATGGATTTTTTTTAAGGTTTTGTTACCATAGCCAACATGCTTTATACGATATCATGTCATGAGATGAAATGTCATAAGCCTATAGAACGTCTACGTCATGTATTTCCGTCATCATTGTTAACTGTTAATGGTGTGTTTTGTGTACGAAGCGTGTCGTTTTGTGTTCTGCATTACTTTCTAAATTGGCAAATTGTGATTGTTGACTTGGTGATCTATTTTAAGGTGGGCCATGTGTACATGAATGCATTCGCTGCATGGACTCGAATCACGTTCTTGTTACTCAGTCATTTCCAAATAGCAGGTGACATTTTGCCATGGAAAGATTAACATTAAAACCCTGTAGATAACAAGCACTTTAACAGTATTATCGTTCTTAGAGATTACACTTTCTAGATATAACACAGGTTCTAGTGTTGAAAATAGGCTGAGACCTATCCGGGTTGGTCGAGTGGTTTAGATGGTTGACATGTAATGCTGGCGATTTGGTGCCTGACTCTGAGGTCGTTGGTTCGAAACCCGGATAGGCCTCAGCTAATTTTCAACACTAGAACCTGTGCTATGTCTAGAAAGTGTAATCTCTAATAACGATAATACTGTTACTTAAATTCCCTTTCTAAACGACATCTACCAATCTGAACAAGCACTTTGTTTTCATACTAATCTTCGAACCACCTTTTAGGTTTACATGTCACCCTTTTCAGTTATAAAAATTTCAAGAAAAGTCTCCAAGACAACGGCTGCATATTCTGTACGTTTTGACAACCGGTACCCCAATTCCTCAGAATATCCTTAAATGAACGATGTCATGTATCTGCTGATGTGTCATTCGCTTTCTAAGGGTTTATATGCTATACATTGTTTAGGGTACTGGAATTAATACATGTTTTTGCAAGAGGTCATGCAGTTATCGATAATACTGTACACTATCTCCTGAAATTTCTTCGAATGACCACATATTCAAAGATATCCACACCAAAGCCTTCACCAGCATGAAAATAAAGTAATATGCATGAAATGTTTTCCGTTTTGTAGGAACTAAGTATACGCGTGACATCAGCCCGCTCCACTAATGAGATTGATCTGCGCGAGAGCAAGGTTCGAACGAGCATGATCCATCTGGAATCTGTACAGATCAGGGGTGACTGGCATGTCTACAGTCACATCGATGTCACCAAGGATTGTGTCTCCGAACTGTCACGCAGGATTGTCACAAAACCAGTCTTAACCTTCCGCTGCTACGTGTCACGGAGATTAGGCTACCTCTGGTGGAATGTCTTTTTAGAAGTGGTACGTTTCCGCCAATGTCGTATACGACTTTGAGGAAAGAGGCACGAAATAGTCACAACAGTGTTCACTGAAGTTAACATTCGCCATTTTACTGATGTAGAAAGCACTTGCAAACCGTTCCATCTTGTGCCACCCTATTGCATTACACAACTGTGTAACGCACATTTTTGACGGAAGCTCGTAAAGCCATCCATTGATGTAACTATCGCCAGTCAAGAAAGAATTTGGAGAGATCTTAATTATCAAGGTTTATTACACGTATCATTCGCTCTTCGTAAAGATTGGGTATTTAAAAGAAATTGAATCTCATTCTTACATATTTCAGTTTATGATCGGACTTATGTCATTTTTGACAATGGCTATGCCTCCCGATTCCTCGGAACGACTTCTTGCAGACCTGATACTGGTGATAACGTTAATGGTGTTCCGCTACAAGTCCGCTCAGACAAGTGAAAAAGTCTCCTTCTTGTCCTATCTGGTAAGTCAAGCTGCGCTAAAGTAAGAGATATCTAGGTCTGCTACATCAGGGCGAATCATCTGACGTTTTATTTTCAGAAGGGTTGTAAGATAAGGAAAATATAGTTTCAGTTGTGCATTCATCAAATGTTTCTCTGAGCATATATGCTTTACACAATCTGTAATGTACATATACATGTGATAAACGTTATGTAAAATTCCAGACATGAAAGAGCCGTTGAGAAACTGTCCTAGTGAACATCGCAAAAATCTAAACACCGCGGAACCGTCAAATAATGTTCTTGTTATAATATCCAAGTCATCACTCCCCTCTGGGAACGGTCACACGGTCATGTAACTATGCAAAATTGGAGGATCCTGATAAACGGGGCACCCGTCGAGATCTGAATGGCACAAGATAGCCTATACTCAAGGGATCTGAATTAGGAAATCTTCGCTATATTACTCTACAGGATCAAAACGACGCACATTTCACTTGCTTTTGTATGCTTACATCTGGAACAATGAAAAAACTAGAGCTGAAGTGAAAGAGCTGAGTTAACATTTGTGCCATATAAAAGGGCGATGATATAAAATTTAGTGTAATGGTTTTACATACCGTTATTCATTTACTCCTAGATATGATATCCAGGACAGAACAATAAATATGCATGAAGTCACAGCTTTTGTTTCACTGAATTAATTTTCATTTTGCAGGACATTTACACGATCGCGACTCTGATGTACCTGCTGTTGGTGTGTCTAATGAACGCAGTCACGGCAGTGGTCGTCAGGGAACATGGCGGCCATATGGACATGTCACCAGATGGCGCCGTCATTGTCGTCATGGCGTGTCTCTACTTCGGCTTCCATGGAATCATTTTTAGTTACATGTTCATTACGGTAAGTTTACACAGATTGTAAGAGATGTAATACATGTGCACAAACGCGTTTTGTGATCGTTACTGGCAGGTTTTTTTAAATGGTCATGGCGATTTTTACAGCGTTCATTAAAAGACCACTGCATTGTAAACATCTGCCTGAAAGTCAAAACGCAACTTGCGTATGTCCTTCTGTCTGGTATCAAGTAACCAATAGTAAATTCGCGAGCCCGAAGCGCTGTGCGGACTATACAACAACGACAGGAAGTACTACGAAAAATAGGCACTATCGTTCATTTCACTGTTATTATTTTTCAACTTGTCGTCAATTGCATTAATGGATGCAGACACATTCGTTCGTAACAAAGTTCCACTCAACGAATGTAACATTTACATTCTCCTTTAGGTATTGTGTACATTGGGGCTCTGAATTCCTCAGTTACCATAACAATGCCGATGGCTGAAGAGAACCAGTGAAGTCGCCTGCATATTTTATTCACTTCTGTTCAGATATAGTACATGGGAATTGATGTTGAACTTTGACGTGTTAAACTTCTTTTCTCCGTTAGATTATTTCTTTTCTTCATTAGATTGCTTGAAGTTCTACATGATGAACCATTTTTGTCTCCTTCTTATACAGGTGTACAGAACACGTATTGTTGTTTCCAGGAAAGAAGAGGAATATAGGGTTAGTACTGCTTTCTTAAAAACGGTATATGATGTCAAATCGATCGGTTTGTGAATCATACTTTGAGTGCCACGGCTAGACTATTAAAGTAAACCAGGGCTCTAGAGAGTAAGGACACCCAAATACCAAAATAGGAGTGAAATGTGAAATTATTTTAAAACAACCTCACAGTATCGACATGATTAGACAATTGGGTTGACTTTGTTTGGTGTTTAGCATGGAGCTATAATGTTGATTACATCCTGGACATGTTGGAGCGACTAACCAATGGTAATGGTAATGAAATGATGGTCTTCGTTTCCTGACATGAGCCCGGTAGACATTCTAACCCAACGATATCTGCCTGTATGAAAGTATTTATTGCCCAAACTTTGAAATTGTCCGTATCAAAAATGTATGATAATTTCACACATATTTTCTGCTTCTTCAGTCTCGACTAGCGCAGCAGTTTTCCGCCGGTTCACCTGACATATCATTTGGCCAGTGGGAACACGGGATCAACGACTCCTTCACCAATCACGATACGTCAATGTTATACTGACACGGTTGTCATATCAACCGTGCTTTTAGTGCCTTTTTTCAAAATGGCTTTCCTGCCTCAAAACGGACAATGCAACAGACTAACATTTAACAGAGAGACTTGTATATCCATCCAGTTAATGTCTTGTAAATATTGCGGTCGCCTTTAATTACTTCCATAAGAATTCACAATTAGAAAATTACAAATGCTGGAATGTAAGAAAAAGAAATTGTGCAGCTCATTTTTACAGTGTACTTATTTGTAAATACATTTGTATTGGAACAAAAAAACAAAACAACAACATTGGCATGTTTGACATACATCAATGCAACACACAAGAAGTTTTGTGCAGTTGGTTTGATATGCATGTAAGGGGCAAGACACTATCTATTTAGGTCATGTGGATCCATATAGTTTTTGACGTTATCCCTTTCTGTTAGATCATCTATAGCTACATGTACCCAATTCACAGTGTATTTAAAATCTTATTTTTCATGGAACAGTTGTAACAAATTTTCAAATTTTAGAAAAGAACAAAGACTGTTTTTCCACTAGGTGACGTTTTCATCATGCGTGAAATTCAGTGCTTCTCTACAGATTCATTCCGAGATCTTCATGACATTCTAATTCTCCACCATACGCAGAGAATCTCAACGCAGTGAAGACACATTATTGAATCCAAGTTAAGCTCATGTTGTGCCATAGTTTGGAGCAGTCATGCACTAGCTTCAAATTACTTTATTGTGGATTATTTTAGATTATTGTTTAAAAATTGCTGCTAGTCGAAATTTTTGCAATTTTTATTGTTGTTGTAAATCTTTTTTATATACTAGAATTTGCAGCGAAATATAACAATATATTTATTTAATTTACATATTCTGTTGTATAAGGCCTGCGTTAAATGTGGGAATTAATGGCCACAAGCATGACCGAGTGTGTCCACAAGGATGTTTATGATTAACGAAACATCTCGTTAATCATGGTATTTATGTTTCTTGAATATTGATAGTTTTAGCCCAGTTATGTATCAGTAGTATTTAAAAATTTCCCAAGTTGAACAAAAAATTATCTGAAATATTGTCCAGTACTGATGCCAGTAGATGCGTATTTGCATGACCATAACTGCTACACAGGATGTGACCATCCCTGTACTCTTGTTCTAGAGTTGGATGATCACGCACATGAATATTCTCAAACGTAGTTTAAGGAAGGCAAACACTTTTGACTTCAAATATTTTGATAATTACAAAAATACCTTGATAATTACAAAAAATTGAAACAATTTGAGCTTTTCTTTTCCCCGGTTTTATTCATCAAACTCGGAGCGTTATGTTTATATTCATGTCTCTTTTCATGTTCTGAGGTGCTCCCTCATGCAGTGAAATGCTTTAGACCTTTGTACAAATTTACACCACTTGGAAACCCTATATAATGTGTATCTACGGGTATAGTTATAGCAAACGAGCAATTCATATCTTGTGCATATTCTGCTGGATAAAGACATATTTGCTGAAAAAAAATTGCCCTTTGTTTTTGTATTAAGAACAGAGAGAGAACAGATTGATTGAGAAAACGTATTAAGCTGGGACCGTAATAGATAAAGATACATTCTTTGGCTTCGCGAAGTCAAGGGATACGACCCGCAGATGTAACCATTAATTAAATGATCGTAATTATATATGATAATTATATACTCATAGCTTTCAATACCTTTATGCATTAAATAACAATGCATGCACACGCTAGCGTGTACAACTTTACCCGCGTGTTTATAAGCCTACCTTATTTGTAGCTATTTGGTAACAGTCATCTTAGTAATCTAAGATAGGGAGGAACTGAGCTCATAACATGCTGTCCCTCCTTTCACTGACTGATTAGTGTAATTCTCAGTAGTCCTAATCTTGAGCAAACATTGAAACATTTGCAGACTCCTGTCGCCCAAACACTGATTTGCAAAACTAAGTAAGCCTGGGAACCGAAATTGCCTTTATTTACAAATAACGTGACTTTAGAAGCATTTGTGTCTTATATTTTATATTTTATTTGTCTGGTGTTTCACGTCGTATGCTAAAGGATCCTCTTTTTTCCTTTTTGTTCTTTCGTACATTTTTTCCTCCAGGAAATTGCATAGAGTACCTTTTACTGCCGCCGGATTCGATCCAGCGGTCTTACTGGTCAGACTTAGGTGCCTCCGTGGCTCAGTCGGTTAGCGCGCTAGCGCAGCGCAATGACCTAGTAATCTCCCACCTATGCGATCACTGTGCAGCACTTGCTGGCCTCCGGCCGTACGTGGGAAAGCCTGCCAGCAACCTGTGGATGGTCGTGGGTTTTCTCCGGGCTCTGCCTGGTTGCCTCCCACAATAATGCTGGCCGCCGTCGTATAAGTGAAATATTCCTGAGTACGGTGTAAAACAACAATCAAATAAAATAAATAAATAAATACTGGTACACGTATCTGAATTAAAGCGTATCAAATATCATTCAGATTATATCGTGGTTTGTTCCACTATGCACTGTGTACAATTGTAGCGGACTGACTTTCCAATTAACGTAGAACAGCATGCAAATAAATAAACGGTTCCGGATATAAAACATTTACCAGATGACAGATCCGCATGCAGCCAGTTTAAGTGAGCGCAATATCAAATGACTACGGTTACGGTGTCCCATTTCAAACCATAAATCATCAAGTCTACTCTGTACAGACTAAAAATAACAATGTCTGGAGAATTCGGTGTTCTATTTTCGTTGCTATACATTTCCAAATATATAAGCAGTGACACTTTATTCATCTGCCATCTTGTTCACGAAACGTTAACTCTGAATTCAAATGTTCCAATCGATTCTGAATGAAAGCGATATACAACAAACATTCAAGTCGCCTAATTCCTGTCCCGGTTTCAAGGACATCACTCCAGTAGATGACCAAGTGGACAAATAGGGCTGTGGTGTACGAGTATTCTGTTCGACTGGTCAAGCAAATGGCGCTTTAATTTACACACATAACGATTATGTGTCTGTTTGGCCTCAATGACCCTATCCCGTAGACGAGATGCTACCATTATCGTTAGCTATGTACCCTGCTCACAGCCAACATTTGTTTATTGCTTTTAACGTGATAGAAGGCGTTCGGTCCAGAGCAGACTTCATCGTTACATATTACTTATGCTTGCAATTAAGATGAACAACACACTGAAACTGTATACTATATCAGCATATCAAAGTTTCTGTCACCCACTGCCCCAGGGCTTAGCGTGCATGAAAGGGAGGCTACTTGTGGGGGCATATTTCTGCATGCATGATTAGCGCTACTAATTACCTTAACAGATACAGTTTTATCCCTGTCATACATATTGTACCACAAATATATTTTGAAACTTCACCTTTAAGAATCTAGTTTGTTCAAACACTGATAATTTACTTAACAAGCTGTCATTTCGGGTTAACTTGCAAAGTGAAAAAGTTAGATTGTCAGTAATTATGAAAAAAGCAGCGGAATCTCATTCAGCCATGACACATTGTGATGGTGGTGACATCTGGTGTCTCCAACATGTTCCACCTATGTGTTTCTTTTTTGGGGGAGTATATAGGGCCCAATACACAGACGAAATTGCATGTGGAATTTCTATATGTCGAATGCAATTAATCCATGTATTGTTTTGTTAGACTTTCCCGCTGGAGAACAAGCTTTCCACCACCGGCTAACCAAGCACTTCTGTTTTCCCATACACCGAGATTGTAGTTCAGAATGCAGACAATGATATCGACATACATTCAGTTCCACGCAAAGTCGATGAGGGTGATTCCACGTGCACCACTGCATGGCTTATGACATATGTTTATATGTCGATCGCTTAATTAGTCAGCGCGCAATTTCACGCCATGCAAACACTGAAAATCAAGACATCATGTAAATACGTTGCCATCCGTTCTATATTGTTAAAGTGAAAGAAAACAAAGAACGCCGACAGCGTCGACTTAAAAGCCTCTTAAACGTACATGTATATGTGAAACTGCCTTTACTTATTATTTTTATTTATTTTTCATTTTTGTCGCACTTAGTTAAAGTGACGCCGAATTGTTTGAATTCTTTGCTAGGCTGTATGAACCAGTTTTGGTGCTAATGACGTCACAAGCCTGTTTTAACTTTACAAGCCTGGTATTTAATTGGCAAATAAAGATATAGTTTTAGGTGGTCTTGCAGTGGCCTTATATTCCTCTGACGTTTACTTTTTCCTTTTGGTTTTCTTTCAATTAATATGTTTTAATACGACCGATTCGAGCACTATAGCGTAATGGCGTGGGAGCAGTGGAACACTTTTCCAGTGTAGGCCAAACCCGCTATCTTTATACACTGCTCCACTACCATTCCATACCTCCCCACTGTTCAAAATCATGAGCTCTACGGCAAGCCGCTTCAGCCTAAGGGCATTTGTTTAAGATAACTTGAATTAATTCCAAATATCTTGATTTCATTTCGACATATCTGGAAATCCTTTTTTCAACATATCTGAAATTCAGTTTAAGATATGTGAAATTAATTTCGTGCTGCACATATCACAAAAAAATTTCAGACATGTAGAAAGGATTCCCATATATGTCGAAATGAATTCAAGATATCTTAAATAGACGTTAATTAAATATGTATCTGGAATTTTTTTTTTTGTGTGTGTGCCCTACATTTGTCTGGTTAATTCTGTGCACAAAATGTATGCTCCCTAATTATATCACCACGTGGAATTTCGGGATAAATCTCGTTGTCTTTAACATGACGTTACCCATCAATGAGGCTTGCAGTGTACTCTTTTTGCTCAAGGAGCAGTTACTGTAATTTCTACATTTTGGCGCAATTTGATATTTGTGGCTCTTTTACGAATATGTGCACCGTATTTTAGAATCTCAGATATCTGGAAAGGATTTTCAAATATCTGAAACACATGGCCCACATATCAACAAAAGGCTGCTGTTTAAGACATCTGAAAATGAATTTAAGATGTCTGAATCAGGTCAAAACAGCTTGTCATATCACACATCATATGCAATATTAGGTTTTCGTGCCATTTAACGCTCTTCCTATATTATAAGGAGCGCGCCAGACTGACATTGGCTGGTCAAGTAATCACATGGCTTTTCCACTACGTTAGAACACCATGGGAAGGCTCCATTGAACACTAATGACGCAAACTCGGCCAGCTACTGTTCGGCGTTCACCCAACCAGTTCGGCTTTGCTTCTGTGTTACTTATTTCTCCTTAGGTTGGGCGCTTTGCATCCACTACAATTTACAACCCCTAACGCCAGCTGTTAATAGTCATAATAAAACTCAAGCAAGTTCTGTCTCTCTCGGTACACACAAGGGTTAGCCATGTTTGATAAAGCTAAACATCCCGATCTATGCCTCGTTAAATTTTATGCTAGGAACTTATTTAACATCAACCTTCGCAGTCGTTGTTGCAAACAAATGTGAAATACCTCAGGTGTTGAAGAGGACCAAATGTCGCCATCGTCTAGGTATTCCTCCAATGAATGAACAACTTGCTATAAGAGAGTGTAAATCCTAGGATAAAATTTACTGAGCTCGAGATGGTGACTAGACAGAGTTGTACCTTTACCTTCATCAAACATGGCACCTTCGTGCGTTAACAAGGTCTAGGTGCAGCTAGCTCGAGTTTATTATGACTTAATAGTGGGCGTTAGGGGTAGGATATTGTAGCGGATGCAAAGCAACCAACGTAATGAGAAAAATGCAACACAGAAGCAGATTCGAACTGGTCGGGTGGAAGCCGGACGGTAGCTGGCCGAGTGAGCATCAATAGTCTTCAATGGGACCTTCCGATGGCGTTGTAGCGTGGTGGAAAGGCCATGTGATTACTTGCCCAAACTTTGGCCAAAGAGTCGAAGAATCCCCTGTGAGTTTCATATACACAATAAACAATTTTTCTCGCCTGTACTCAATGCAGGTGAATGAATATACTAGAATATAGAACGTCGAGTTCATAGGATAAGGTCAAACATGTATAAAGCTGTTAATTAGGGGAACTTCTGCTCACAGTGGTACACTTTCATGGGGAAAGTTAAAAATACATGAACATACAAAACAATGTGTGGAAAAGTGAAAACAGGTTTACTGCAAGGGCTTCGAGATCACCAGTGTCTGTTGGAATATGTTAGAGGTAACAATGCAAACAGAAGGCTTCGTATATACTGTTTCAACTAGGAAGTATCTATTTTCATACCGGTTTGGCCCTGGAAATAGTCCGTTGGCCTGGAAACATGTTTTGTTAATGCTACTGTCAATTGGCAATTATTAGTTTGATTACATATATCTATGTATTACCCACAGAGGCGTGATTTTCCCCCTACCTATATAAGTGCGAATTATTCAGCGGGGTGCTGCAAAATAAATATTCAACGAACAAAGGAAAGACCATAGACACGTTTATTGAGTAACAATTCTTATAACAACTGATAAATATTTCAACGACCGGAAAATGTTGTCTCATAAACAAGGAATATTATTATATAGGGAATATTGCAAATGGAATATAGCCAAGTTTGCAGAATATAGGGTTGTTTTCTAACCAGTTAACTGACGCGACAAATCCACTTTCCAACATCGCCCGGGTTTATGGCATGTAGTATAATTAAGTGTGAAAAAGGGTGCTATAGATTCCATCTGGACATTAGGAAGGCAAGATAGCTTTGGCTCAGTGCACACATTCTGACAAGGTCTAAAGGGTTGACATGTTAATTAGGGAGGTTTAACAGGCAGAGGTCGAAAGTGCGCTAATGCCAACGCCATGTACGCAATATATGGTGTGATCAGCCGCCACCACTCTTGACCCTTACATAACTGCACGAGATCCCAAGCTTTCACAAAAACTGGCGAGCCGCCACAGCTTGTCGCTCTCAGCTTTCCGTTACGGAAGACAGGTAGGCCTAACTGGCTCTGATGGTTACTTTGAGCAGTAATATTCAGCAACGGTAAATCTGAAAACGAGAAAAAAAGTAAATCGCCATTAGGCACAGGGATCATTGATTATTTCTCAGCCGATGAACAAGACTCGCTGACTCTATTTTTTTATTATAGGGGAAGTTTTATCTAAATAAATGACAACTTGACAACACCCGTAATTTACTAACAATGCTCACAAACTTTCTGTAGACTGTTTACAGACCGACAGACACCGACGTTCTTTTCCTCCCACTTCAGCCAGCCGTCCTTAAACGTGTTTCTGCATCAGCGCTTGTGGCTGTGAGGTGGCTACTGGATCTGATACTAATTCCGGACTATCCCATGCAGCAACACAATCAAACTCAAACATAAATGAACATCACATGTACTATACACAACATCGATCAACATCACCCGACGGACATATATATATATATATATATATATATATATATTGCCTTAGATGAGCGAGGGCTTTCCTTGACGACAGGTTATATATCAAATGAAATCTCCATGGGGTAATTATGTATTCCATATGGTCGTATATCCTTCAGCATTCCAAATGTCCTCGAACAGAAATTAAATTCCTTTAGT
Organism: Acanthopleura granulata; assembly: GCA_016165875.1. Lineage (NCBI taxonomy): Eukaryota > Metazoa > Mollusca > Polyplacophora > Chitonida > Chitonidae > Acanthopleura > Acanthopleura granulata. The sequence goes on along the minus strand of JABBOT010000001.1, from coordinate 13,997,094 downwards.
TGAAAATTACAATCCCCCTGTTAGATACAGTTCAAAGCATATACAGATGAGATTCTCATACAAAAAAAAAAAAAAGAAAAAAAACCCCAACTAAATATCACACGTATTTGGCGGAATTAATGAGGACTAAGCACGCATCTTGATCACGGTGTCAAATAAATATGCTTATGCACAGGTGCATGTATATAAATACACAGCCAGACATGGGGCTCAGGACATAGGCCTAACGTTTAGACTGTAAAGAATTATTATCGTGTCCAGTTGAAATGCAGAAGCTATAAAATGCTATGTCCCTTTGTATATCTTCACCGATGTATACATACATACATATATCCACACTGTGTGTGTTCGTGTTCATCCAAAAAGAGCATATGGGTATTGGTCAAAAGATTACACTTCAAAGTGACGACATGCTCATTTTCTGGTTAGCCGCCTTCATCCGTACGTGCCTGGAATGCCTCTCGGCTTATTTGTACACTTAGTGCAGCTAACATACTATGAAGCGCTTTTACGTAATACTACCAAAACGTGCATGAGAAAAAGGTAAATCTTTCACAACACAAGCGTGGTCTTTAGCAGTTGATTTCGAACAGTGTCATCCAGCACACTTCAATGAAAAAAGGGGGTTGACCTTTGACCTTTCCCTGTATATGTATACGAGATATCCACAACAGCCCCGTGTTATAGTTTACATTTAATTATAAAACGGTTTGGTAAGTACACTGCTACCACGAGCCGAAGTCACTTATAACATATATAAATATACACACAGATATAAATAAATGAATTTATATAATACTTTCCAAAAGTGAAATGTAATAAAGACGAACTAATGTATGCGTAAAAGATACCCAGGGACAGATGCAATCTTCTAGATTTGAAATTTTACAAATACCGTGCAATGCATATATTCTTTGGCCATAATCACAGTTGCGAGAGAACGAATTTTTACACGCCCAACGACCTCGAAAAACTTCAAGATCAATGAAAAACAATAGGATTCTTCCACATGGCCACGGGAACATGTGGTACAAGCTGATCAAATGGCTGCAAGACTTTCAGACAGGACGAAGGGTTCCTCCCAGTGCCTAAGTGAACATGTCATATAACTTTGGTAAACCTAGCAACACATACAAGAGAAAGGGTGGATACATACATGGTAATTAATTATGCATAGGTCCAGCGACTCTGAAAAAATACGCCAATGTCAATGAAAAACAGTCTGGTTCTTCTATACCATTACTACACAAACGCGAATATGACCTGCAAAATATGGCCATGGTCACCGAAAACGAATAAGGCTCTTGAGAACTCTCAAGTAAATGTACATGTATAAGTTTGGTGAACCCGCCAACAAGAGATCAAGAAGTTTGATAAAAAAGAGTGATAAAAAGTTCATCGACCGTCACTCGTAGTGTATCTGTTTGTGTAGATATTCTGTGTGTGATATGTCTGATATAAGATATATCACGTGTATGAGTCCAATTAAAACAGTTGTTCACAGTGAGGTCTATATGGCGGGAAGCCCATATTCAATCGCTGCATAACGTTTCATGTATACACATACATGTACACTGTGTATAAAATGTCATAGAGATTTGTCGTCAATTGTTTTTCACTGGATGTGACAAGGCATCTTTAATACCCTGTGGGTATTAATTTTGAATATACAAAAACAACACATTTTACAGAAACATTCTATTTAAAGACGTATCACTCTTTAACTTGACCACTTAGCGAGGCAGCCTGAAAAACATGGGCCAACGTACGCAGTATGTTTCGTTAGTGACCGAAAAAACAAATGTCTATCACAATCTTTTGTACTTTGTGCTGTTTTAGCTCTTCAACTACAATTGCGACTGCATGACTGGGATGCAATATTAGACATATAAGAGTTTACGCATGTATTTGATGTTATGGGAGCATATATATTTCTGTCTGTGTATGAGCCTAGCATAACGCTAAGGTCATTCATAATCTAGAGATACATATTATGAGAGCATATTATGTCATGCTCAGTGGTGCATACATATCCGCAGCGGGAGCTCGTCATTTTGTGTGCATGTCTGTATCTTTACCTTGGGTTTGATATCAGTGTTATTCCGATACACTATCATGATGGTGAGTCCTTGACATATTAAACATAGACGTGGGTATTATGACTCTAAACAATCAGGTCCATGCATATCACAAACCTTGTGTGTGCATGTGTAAGAAAGTAATTCTGTGTAAACTGACATAGAGATCGCCTTTCTCAATAGAGGATAAGTTTTTCTGCAAGGGCCTCTGTCAGGGACCGACTTTCCTCGACCATCTAAATCCTATACCCAGTGCCTTTCCCTGCAGATATATAATTACCAATGTCTAACAAATAAATCAGTGCTCTATACCATATGTGATCCCAATCAAATGTACAAAAATCCTCGTCCTTGAATGGTAGGCATTTAAACCCTTAACGCCATCCTGGAAGTCTTCAGCCAAGCACGCTGCAACCTAATATAGTGTTCCTTGTAGCGATTTTCGGGGTGAGTGCATGTGATAAATATAACTTGGATTCTTACAGACCTATATAAAAACCGAAGTCAATTTACCCGAGGTGTAAGCCTTCTCCAAAGTTTATCTCACAAGTATTGCCATGTACCCCAAAGGTAACAAATTAATCACCCAGACATCAAGGACAGATATCGGCGTTTGATCTGCTAGAAGATGCAGGTTGGTTCCGCGTCACTAACGAGACATCGACTTCTTGCCGTGAGGGCAATCGTGCATTTAATAATTAGATGGCTTACCGTGTATCTCCAGCTTGTGCCTGCTGATCCACTGACCCCATGAATTTTTCAGGTTTTCAAAAGAAAAAAAAGAAATCCATAAAATCATGCAGGAGCGTGCATTCAATAAAATGTATGCCCAGCTTGACCCACTTAGATATCATTTTGGCCGTATATATGTATCACATGGGAATTATAATGGCATCACTTCAGCTTATTTATGTTTGTTTTATTTTTGTATAATGAAGAATATTTTACCTACACGCCGAGGGCCATGTCTATGGACTGAAGAAACCGGTCAGATCCCGGGAAAAACAACCATCCTTTGTCAGGTACTTGACAAAGCCATTAATTAAAGAGGCAGTCTGGCCATCAACCATGGATGCGACCATGCAACAGCGACGAATAACCTCAGTTCTACCTACATATACTTCTATTACAATAAAACGACACAACAACAACACTATTTTTGAGTAATATACGCATTGCCAATGCATGGGAAAATGTTGCAATACTTTTACGAGGCCGTGAATATTCTGTATGCCTTTCGCATATTATTTAGATGCCTTACATGTAGGTTTTATAAAACCTTAAAGTTTTTCGAAAACTTCGACAAGATGTTTAAACCTGATACAAAAAGCACGTGGCAGGTCATGTATATGTTCATGGTTCAGTGAGACAAAGATTCAAAGTTCAAAGAACTGAAACTGTCGTCCTGTGCTTGGATCGAGAAAACATCATCGTCATTAAGTGTCAACGAACCAGTCAATACAAGCCTGGTTTATTTACAACGTCTGTCTTAAAAGTGGCATTAAGTAAGCTTCTTATAGCAACAATTAAATGGTACATACTTGTACAAGATACAACGCAGCTAATATGACGCAAAGCCCATGCACGATGTATAATGCATAGTGCATACGGTCCTTACCTAACAGGGGTATTGGGGGGCCGGATTTGTCGTTGAAAGCACTGGTGTAATGCATTTCTAACTTCTTCCGCATGTGTTGTACTATTTATCTTAAATATGTCAAAGGTAGTCAGTCATATATGTTATACATCAAGCATGAATGGCGGGATAATACTCCTTGCATAAAAAACGACTGCGATCTATACATCATCAATGACGTGTGCTTGTGATACACAAACTGTTTACCACTGATTCACATTGTGGATGTCTTATTTACCCATATTACCTGTTGGTACACAATGTTACGTGATTATGCATTTTTTGCCACAATGTACTGTGTACCACTCGTACAATGCGATTGTTAGACACATATATACATGTATGCCGTTTCTTGACTTACAAAAGTCATATACCCATGGGTGGGTTTGTACCTCGTGAGAAATTAATTTTAGGTGTTACTTCATAAGATGTTCCCATTGTGGAGGTTATGGGGCAGACATATATATGCTATAATTACTTGCACATCTATCTACATCGTCTCATTTGATAGCTCCAGTCTAGGGAAAAAATAAAATTTGATTGCATGAAATGACTTTAAAAGTCGTAGTTTGGGTAACACTGTGTTTTAAATTCCTTCGGTCAAATTCTACCAATTCTCCATACAATTTTATTTTAGCGTTTCAGCCTAAATTGGATTTGTTGTTATCGATCCATGCATGGAACCTGTGTACGTTCCCATAGTTTTCATGACGCTGCCAGATCCTAATCTTGGCAGTATTATGCACAATATGTGACGAAAACTGCATTTCTCAGAATATCGCGGGCTTTAGGCGCTTCAACATCTCAAACGCCAAGATGAATACAGCAGTTAAATAAGATAAACGGGAAACGAAACAGCTCTTACTTAAAAGAGTAGTTCCTCGTACATCTGTCTTAGCTGCTGCTGTCTCAGGCGCAAAGTGTTCAGTTCCTCTGCCATCTTCTTGATCGTTCTTAACACCTGGCGCTCTGCTAACCTCTTTAAAAAATACAAAACAAAACAAAGGTATCAAGTCCGAGATTCGTATAACATTGGCATAGACCTTTGAAGGTCAATACAGACAAACGACAATTCACATGGAAGACTGACGAATGAATGGTTATGGCTTTACATGCACAAGATTGCCAATTCCACGCACATGCAAGCGTGGGTCGTTAGCTATAAGCGGTGCCTTTGGGCAGAAAGTTAAACAAACTGTAAATACATGAGTCATCAGAATAACACATATGCTCAAATCTACAACAGAGCAAAGTCGGCCACACTTTGTCGACAATGGATGAAATGGCCTAAAAGTCGACCATATTTGTAAGTTTGTCATAGTGAAACCATGCATCGAGTTTTCATTAAATACGGTGAACTGTTTGAAAATATGTTGGAAAAATAGTTAAAGTCGGAAAACGCATGACAAAAACGGCCAAGGGTTTGTCCATGAAGGGAACACTCGTACTTGATCTGTAAGTTGTCATGGTAAAGACATGTACGTGTTTGAATTCAACAGGATAAGCCGTTTGAGATAAAGTCCAGTAAACCTATTAACATAATATATTGGAGTTTTGCGCCGTACTCAAGAATGGAAAACTTTTTTTGATGGACTGACGGACGGAGAGAAAGCGTATATCCCCCTCTCCCCACCCCCACCAACCTTACCAATAATAAATCTTTGTATAGCAAAGTTCATCAATTATTTTAATCTGCTTGCATGTGATATGGCGCAATATACATAATATTTGTACTGCTGTCTCCTATATCGTCTTTAGTATACCCGTCTTGCAGAATATATAATGAGTCCGTTGAGAATATTGAAGTTCTGTGAAGCGATATGTATAAACGTAAGGCCTATAAAAAATATATTTATGGACAGTGTTCACCTTTGTATTGCCATTTCAGCGGAATAGTTTAAAACATTGTTTTATTGTCAATAGCATATTGCCAACCACTGAATTTATAGCTCATCACTTTCAACGCAGATCCAAACATAAATGACATGTTTCAGTTCCACAATTAAGTTTAAAAACAGAACACTCGCAGTATATTAAACAACACTTCAGGTCGCACTTACCCTGCTAATCTCGCGTTTCATCTGCCTTCTTTCTTGGTTAGGCGATTCTGGGAAGTCATATATTTCGGAAGATTGTATTTCTTGTCTAAATGGTGGCGCATCACCAAGATTCCCGGAGGCTTGTAGAGGTGTCTGTTCGAACTCTCTGGACTCTGCACGTGGGTAACTTTGGGGTTTTGAGCATATGTTATGGGTTACTTTTAAATTAGATTTGTTTGCCCTAGTCAGTTTTAATTGTACTCTTGTTTGAGAATGTTCCTGACTTTGACTGGATTTCTGTGATCGAATCAAATCCAACATGTCACCAGTACCATCGATATGCATCGCGTCGTTAGCATCGTTCCTTGTTTCTTTTCCTGGCCCAAACTGCAAATGGCTTTTTTCTCGATACGGTGTCCGGAATCGCTGAGACAGTGGCATCTTCCAATTTCGCCTTTCGGTTTCTGGGGGGAGACAAAAATATCATGGAATACTGGACGAAAAGAAACCCTCGTATAAAAGAGTCCTTATGTTGTCAACAAATTTCCACTTAAATTCTCCCCATAAATATATATATATACGTGTAAACAGTGTTAAGGCAGACATTCCATGCATGTGGTGGGAAAAGTATTTAATGTATAAAATAAAATATACATGTATATGCCATAACAGTGGAGTAATTTGTATTGAATACGTGGAGGAACTAATGGCCACACCTGACTCGTGACGAAATTCCGAAGTAAAGCTGTGAAAATAGGAACAAACGAAATTCACTTGAGTTCTATCATGCGAAGAACCTTACGGGCGTTAACTGAACTCGATTGGTGTTTCACGCCATTCTTTGTAATACTTCACTTATATATTATGGCCAGCCAGAGTTACGATTGGAGAAGGCTTTGTAAACTTCGGCCGAACCTGGGCAGTGGGAGCTGGATTCGAACCGCCATGAAGTCACTCATTGTTCAAGAGATATAAACAGGCCTCTGTAACAAGTCACAATGATGTGACAGTCACTGGGATGGACAACTTTAAGACTTCTACAACAGAAGCTGAATCCAGAATTTTTTCATGATATTTTTTTTGTTGTTGTTGAGTATATATAAAACACGAGGTTCGCATCCAAAAAGATGAAAAATCTCATCTCTGCGAGTGATGTGTTTGCCCCCGGCCATAGTCTCACCGGCACAAGTACAGACATGCGTGTATTGGCCAGACCTAGTTTCAACAACTGTAGCTGAAAACTGAAAATCATAAACTATGCATGATGAATAATCCACAAGGTCACGGTTTTACATCACTCCTACATATGCATGCAAGACCATATGATGTTCGTGCATGGGTCATGGTAATGAACACCAAAATGATATAAGCTTACACAAATATTCTGCAACTTGTTCGTAAGCTGGACTTGCATGTCCGACAGGTATATCTGCAGTGAAAATGGCAACTAATACGAGTTACTTTTCACGGCTTACAATCGTGTGTTTATTAGTTTTTTTAGTATATGTGAACCTCTGGACGAAATATAAATAGATTATGATTATATATCAGTTTTGTTCACACTCAGAGTGCAGTCGAACTTCCTATTTAATCACATGGACATTTCCAAAGTCTATTTCACTTGGACTGAATGGCGACTCGCTTCATTACGATTCCGTATCAATGTATTAACTATCATATACACCTGCTTACACGCTGGCCTACTCTGAAAGTGGAATGATAGATGGGTGGTGGGGATGTCCTGTATTGATTCTAAATATCGATATCTAAGCCTTATCGATATACCAAATGATGTTGATATATCTTTTCTTCAGACTGTCAGATGGACAAGTGTATAATCTATACATTTACCCCTCATGGTTTGAAAATTTAATGTTGAATTAATAATTATAACGAATGCCTAATCAGAATATTCCTTTCTTTTAGTGATTTGTACTTAATTCAGCAGTAGCTCCAACAGAGTAACCGTAGATAGTTAATTACAATATCAAACAAAATGTATGGGGCCGCAGTCATCTTACAATCGACTCAACGGTATGGAAAACGCGTCTATACTGCGAGAGTCTAGTAGACAGCTTTTTATCGAACTTTACCGGATTTCAAGAACTTCAAATAGTTACACCACATACTTTTCAGGCTACATTTAAATTACGAATAAATCCTACAAATTACACGGTGAGAATGTCGGATAAAATACGAGTAAATCGGATGGGATAGTTAAGCTGATGGAGAACTCAGTAAAACCAAATTTAATCCATTCGAATCTCTTTAAACGCGGTATATAGGGCAGTTTAGCTAAACCAGCTAGAGTGCAAGTTTTATACAGTACACCGTCCTTTCACCAGGTGTTGTTAATCAATGTTTGACTTCAATGAATCTAGCTAAGCTTACAAATTTAGTAACACGTCAACACATTTATACTATGTTACATCGTGAACAACAAATGACCCACGCATGCACCATACTAGCTGGCCGACTATTATAAAACAAGACCTACACGACTTGCTATTGGCCAATGAAAAAGTACGTCAGTTAAGAAAATAGTGTTTATCCCTGTGGGAAAGAGTTAATCAACCACCGGAAACACACCAGGGCTAGAATCCCTACCAAAATAGTACCCTAGGCTACGCAACCAGCAAGGTACATGTGGGCCTTATCAAGCCACGCAGGCATAAGTAAGGAAGTAAATAACCCTAAGTGTTATCAGTAAGTTACCGCCATTAAAAGAAGCGGTGTTATCAGTAAGTTACCGCCATTAAAAGAAGCACACAGAAAAGAAGATAAATGCCTAAGTCCAAAGTGATATACAGTGAGATCTTCGTAACTTTTCTCAATGGTTTGACATTTAACCAAGAAAGCAAGATGTATAACGACACGTATAAAAAAAAAGAAGGGAAACAAATTTGTTTTCTTCCCGATGGCGATATGGTAAAGAATAATTGTTTGTTGTTGCTATACAACACCTGTCACCTAACACAGCAATCGGTCTCGGTTTTTTTTAAGGCTTTAGGCTATCTGTTGATCGATTCAGTCTACCGCACTTGCATGGCCTTGTGACTTGGTCTGAGCAGACGATCTGACACGCCTCCATGGTTTCTATAGTAACAGCCTTGACCCTGTACTTGGGGACTCCCACACCTTTCACCTGGCAGGCGCACCCATTTTTTTTCTTCAAATGGAATCTTTTTATTTATTCCGACGTCAGTGAAGAACTTTCAGTGTTTGGCTATAAAAGAAAAAGAAAAGTGTTTGGAAACCACACCTACCGTCCCATTTCACTACGTATGGCCTACTTTTTCCTTCGAAATTTTTTTTATATCCTTTAAAAAATTGTTAGACGGAAAAATTAATATTCTTAGAGAATAGTTTGCTTACAAATATTTCCGACGCTGAGCTATCAGCATGCACCACACAATCACATTCCGAGTTTATGTCTAGTCGGGGAAAAACATTCTTTCTTCCCCTCCCTGTTAGAGGGCATTCAGATGAGGATCACGGATGTTGATCTACATTAAACAAAAAAGAAAAAGAAAAGATTCTGAACAGATTATACATATACATGGTTTGTGATCAAATAACCACTATAACCTTGCTGACATTTGTGATCGAATTTGCTGGCGTTCGACAGCTGTCAGGGAAATGCCAGTGCGTAAAATAGACCCTCCTACCTCCTCCCCCCGAAAACGAAGTGGTTTCTGCTGCGCGGAAGGGGGCGCTACATATAGTGACGTCAAGAGTAATGAATACTGGCTGGATGCTTAGCGAGGCGTTCACACAAAGCACAGAGCCTTCCTCAGAGAAGAAGTACAATGACATGAATCGAAGCAGCATCATTCGTGTTGTGGGCTGAGGTGACGGACAGAATTAATCGCGAAAACATAAGTATTATTCGAACTGTTCGATCGACAGTTACTTTCAGTTTTCTCCCACAATCAGGGCGGGCATCTATTCGGTCGTGGTGTAAACGGCTCTTGGTTTGTTCATCAGCTGATCTCGGCGAGATGAACGGAATGAAGACGGCCGTGAACCCTGCCAAGGGCGATCGAAGCTTGACTGAAAACCCACAAATTTTAATCATCGGGGCTGGTATCGCTGGTATTGCGTGTGGGGAATACCTTACTAGAAATGGTCTTACGAATTTTAAAATTCTGGAAGCCACAGACCGCACCGGTGGTCGAATATGGAGCGTGGAGCTGGGTAGGTATTTTTAACCACTGCCTGGGTACCTTCCCATTTCTGTGTTGTTAATGCTACTACAACCGCCTGGGGACCAGCTGTACGGATAACTTACAGTCAGAAAATGGCCTTCAATCTTTCTGAATGAATGCATCCTGTCTGTTTAACCTTTTACATCAGGCTGAAATAATAATGCTTAGGGTTACAGTTACACATTTGGCTTATTGAACAGTTTATAAATATACATGAAACCATTCACACTCGATTCCTTGGTTACTGTAACAGCCCGCACGTCACAATACCCCCAACCCACCCGCATTGGAACTCGTTATTTAATTTTTTCGCAGAAATTGTGACAAAAGATGGAATTATGACAGAATATAGTGAAATAATGATAATAAAATATGAAAGTTGTTCTGCTGTCAGTACTAGTTTTCCAAAATATTTTGATGGGAACAAGGGATCAAGTATCATTGGTCTAAGGGGAGTGTTTTGATGGGATAAAAAAGATTCAGGGAGCTGAGGTTGCTGTATAAAACATGTGGCAGTGGGTAAGACATCAGTTCATTGATGAACTTGCTTTAGAGCATCTGAGAAGCAGGTCAGTGTCTAACAGTGGACAACAACATCAGTTTAACCACTCCCAGTATTGAAAAGATTAAAGAAAGTTGTATGTGAAAATGAAAGACTGTCAAGAAAGGTTTTTTTTTCCCTCGCATTAAAACCATTAACTGTGAGTTGATTTATGCTTGTCACCTATGTGCAAAATATAAAACATCAGACCTTTTTTTTATGTGTGTGCCCTTAGACCTATGTCTTGACATTTAGGAGTGTACCTGAGGGTCAGTGTGAAATCATCAAGATCATCAGTGAAGAAAGTATTTATTTATGTCATTGTTGTTTAATGCCATGCGGTACTCAAGAAATTTTTCACTTATTATACAACAAATGTCGTTTTTATGGGTGAAGGAAACCCAAGTGCCCAGGGATAAACCATCTACCTTTGGCAAGTTATTACCACTTAGATATGGGCACCACATACTTGTGTATGACGGACACACTAGCATCATTGATGGCTTATTGTTACCATGAAGGCTTCGTGAAGCATATAATTCAACCTGTGTGGACGCAGTGTCATTTTTCCATTACAAGGGCCTAACACACCGTTATTTCGCAACACTGGATAACATTTAGTACGGTACATGACTAATCATCTGACATCATTGAAGTCACAGAAGTGCCTACCTGACAAAGAATCAATAATGGCCTGTACTGCAATGACACATTCAGGCAATTGTCATCATGGAACAAAATCTTAAATACATCTAGTTGCCAGGATTATGATAGATGATGTGTGGATTGAGGATAACTATATAATATAAAAAACTACAGCATAGAGAGTAAAGCCACAGCAGTGATGATGACTATTGTGATAGTCAGCAATTGGTCACGTGTAGCTGGTAAAGTTGGGCCCCATGTTAGGGTTTTATTCCCATGTAGCTCTTCCTTTAAATGCTTATTTAGTAGCAGCTTGAACACCCACTGTCACTTTAATAGGGCAGTTCTTAGAATTAACATTCACATTAGATATTATGTACCATTGTCATTACCCTTTGAGTACTTATTGTTCTGTTTTGGCTCTTGATAATCAAATAGAGCCTATGTGCCTATTTAAGGAATACTATATGCACATGTGTAGTGTCTTAAGCTTGGTGGTAGTAACTCACACCAGAATCTAAACTGGTGTTCTCAATTTTAGACCTAGTTATGTGTTCATTGAAAACCGGAATTGATGATGCCACCCCTATGAATGTATCTCCCATATGTTTGGGTTTTAGGCTTATTTGGTTTTTTGTTCTGTCATTGATGTCTGTGACCTATTCCCTGTTGTGTCTGTAATGTGGGTTGGTATTCGTAGTCCGTGTGTGACATATTTATACACTTATATAGGTCAGCATATGTCTTCATAAGACCTCATTTAGTTACAGTTGACTGACAGCTGTTGTAGTGGACATAAATTAGATACATACATTTTAGTAGCAGTCTCTGCATGTACTCAGGGAAACCATTCTATATGTGGGCATACTTAATGATGCAATCCTCTGTGTGTGTGATATAATTAAAGTAACAAGAGTGTGCATCCAGTGTGTGGATATAGTGTTCTCCAAGTCCAGCGTCTTCCTGTACATAGATGAATAACGTAAGCTATGATCATTCATTCATTCAACGCAAAGACCATAATGAATATATTCCAATTAGGGTTTATACTGGGTTTGTCAGCAGTGTGAGTGTAAAGGGACAGATATAATAATGTGAATCAAGATTTATGTGAGTGTAAAGGGACAGATATAATAATGTGAATCAAGATTTATATGAGTGTAAAGGGACAGTTATAATAATGTGAATCAAGATTTATGTGAGTGTAAAGGGACAGATATATAATAATATGATTCAAGATTTATGTGAGTGTAAAGGGACAGATATAATAATGTGAGTCAAGATTTATGTGAGTGTTAAGGGACAGATATAATAATGTGAATCAAGATTTATGTGAGTGTAAAGGGACAGATATATAATAATGTAAATCAAGATTTATGTGAGTGTAAAGGGACAGATATAATAATGTGAATCAAGATTTATGTGTGCCACATGAAAGCATTTAATTCTGTACATTTCTTTTAATAGTTGAAATGTGTAAACTTATAAAAGTTTTACATGTGTGATCTGACTGAGGCTCGCACATACATGTCTCTGACAGTGAAAAAGCACCCTGTTGTGGTATTTTAAATTTTAACTAGTCACCACTTCCCAGCTGTTAGCTAGACGCTATGATATTTGAGACACTGTGAGGTAGTGAATGACCTGGTCAGTCATGTTGAGCCATTAATTGATGATTCATTATACTGTGAAAGTATCAGCAGATAATGTTCATATCACCTGAAGCTAGTGCAGGTAATGTGTTTTTACCTGTCATAAAGCTTTGCTCAAACAGTCATTTAAAACATGTGTGTGTAAAAAGTACCAAAACATGAAATGTCAATGAAATAACAGTTTGTGTAAGTTTGTAGCTGTTCATCAGGCTGATGTGAATTGGTGGCATTTTCTGCCCTGACGTTTCCAGCTGTATGCATGCTGACACTAATTTTGCCGTCACAAGTGTAACAGATTAACAGATTAATTCATGTGTGATTGACCTTTTAGATGATTTGAATGCACTTGATATTACCCTTGAAAAGAGAAGCCTGTGTTTAGAGTAATTTAAGAATTTTCAATAGGAGTTGTATTTTGTAATGAGGCTTAGTAAGCAGTGTAGCTGGGTAGCTACATAAACATGTGCATATGACATGGTGCAGTTGACAGTGTTTAACTTGGTCAAATATCCTGTTGCTCTGCGGGGAGAAAACAGCTGCAAGTGTGTGCAGAGGACCTGCCCAGGTTTGCCCGGCCAGTTGACATCCTCTAGGATTAGGGTGCTGTGCTCCAGATCCGTGCAACCCACTGGCTTTACAAAATCCCTTAGACATCTGGTAGAAGTCTGGCCAACATTTTATAATAACTCGTACATGTACGTTGCCACCTGCCATCTGTTTTTGAATACTTGTTCATGTTACAGTTCAAATTCACATGCATGTACAGTTCTATGAAAATTTATTGCCCATCCCCGTCTCTAAACTCTCTTGTATGTTAATTATAATGACTGATAAGGCCAGTATCATGTGTAATAGATTTGGAGAAATACCCAGTACACACACACACACATACGTATATATATATATATATATATATATGCTAAGCAAATTTGTAGTGACATTTGTCTGTAGTTTTGGGTAAATTCATATGTCTGGTAATTGTCTAGATTTGACATGGACAGCTAGGAAGCCTGCAAAACCACATCATATGGATGGAAGACATCATATGTTACAGTACTTCTCCTTGCTCCTCAGTACTGAACATTGTAATGTTGTACTTTTGACACATCTGGTTTGAATTCCTCTAGTGTATACCATTAATTGTGGTTTGGCCTTTACACTATCCAGTTTGTTGTGCCATGGTAGTAGGCATTGTGCTTTCAGCAAACCCAAAAAGAAAATCAGGGAGACAATGGACTGAAGTTTATAAATGGGACTGTTGTTTACATAGTACATTTATATTGTTATATTAGACTTAACCATCCATCTACATGTTTGTCAACATCGGTTATATTAGACTTAACCATCTATCTACATGTTTGTCAACATCCCAGTCTACTTGCAGTGGGAGTGGGACCTGTTTTTATGAGGCATTACCAAAGTTGTATGATCATTACAAAAAATCTGTCTGATAGATTTTTGTATCAGCCTACATTTAATGGTTGGGGCAAATGTAGGGTACAAAATATGTAGTAATTTTGTTGGTTTTAGGAAGGAGTAAATGTAGCTACATGTACATAAAGAGAGTGTAATATTACTGTTGTCAAATAGAAGAATGATCACTAAGCATGCATTCTATTCTGACAGCTCATATTTGAACTGGATTTAATTTACTACAAAAGTACAAGAAAGGTGACTCTTTGGTCATAAATTATTGACTGTTGTTAACGTCTCAGTTTATTTATGCCTACTACCACATATTGGCCTTGTAAATTTGGGTTATCTTTAGGCCTACCTCCATATGACATTGGAGGCAACTGTTAGCTCTACGGAAACTAAATGACCGTGTTAAGTAAGAGGTCACAACGGAGCCAGGTATACCCGAGTGTACTTGTGTGTAAATAATGATGACAATTGCAGGTACATGTAACTGGCTACTGTTCCTACATTTATGGCAACCTGTGGTCTGATCTAATGATTCATTTATTTAGAAGTGATGTAGGCCCCGATTTGACGTAAAATAAAAACAGATATCAGACATAGTCAGTAGATGTTAAGGTCCCCTTTCTGGATCGGATAAATTGTCCAGATCTTCATGTAATTTCTGATTTTACATGTACTGGATTGTTGGATCAAGATGATAAAATGTTCAGACCCTTGAGTAGCTCAAATTGTTCAGCTCTTTATGAAGCTCATTGTGATTAGGCTTTGTTAGATCAGTCTGGTAAACTGTTAAAACCCGAATTCATATACATTGTACATAAGGCAGTACTAGTCCATGTAGCTCTTTCAGGCCATGCCTTGCCTGTCAGGTATAGCATAGTGGTTTTCTCAGCCCTGCGTCCCAGAATCCAGCTGGCTGTCTTGAACTTGGTACATGTAATAAATGGTCGTAAAACATAGAAGATATGAATAAGTAATATGTCTTTTGATGGATTTTTACTGAATACAGACAGCTGAAAACAGCTTGATGCTGATGTGTTATGAAAAGATGGAAGATTGTGTCATGTTTTTAGCACCAGTGTAAACTTCATTTAACCCTTGTGGAAGGATGCCCAAAAGTGCTGGCTGTTAAAGCCAGATAGCTCCTGAAAACATGGGTTTTCTGGGTTGTGAGGTGACAAATCTGAACTGACGAACAACAGGTCGTGTGCTGATAGGTCTCTGTAAGAGCAAGTAGTGCTGAAGATTGAAGTGCTTACAGGTGTTCACTAGTAAAGTGATATCAGATACACGTGAATTGTGCATGTAAAGCCCCAGTCCCACAATGTAAGTTTTGAAAGTAAGTGAACCATCAGAGTTGGTTCTTTCCATATTCGTTGAGTTGATGGAACGAATCATGATGGATTGTAACTGTATGAAAACAGTTTTGTTTGTGTATCAGTGCTACCAAGCTAGTCTTTGAAAGTAGAAACATGTAATATTGTCAGTATGTATTTGAAGTGCTTTGTCCAACATCCCAGCTTTTATATACAATGTATACCAATGTGCTTGTGGATGTAGAGTGTTAGATTGCAATTTGTGGAGAGTAGGGATGGAAATTGTAACAAGAATTTTTCAACAGCAGAATGGCTAGAGTAGTATAAAGAAGGCAAGAAGTGTACATGTATATATATATATGAACGTTTAGGCCACACTGAGAAACAGATCGACTTACTAATGCAGTGGTCACCTGTGTCTAAAACGAAACACCCGTGCACAGAAAAGTGTTGGTGCAGTGCAGTAAGATAAGATGGAACTGTGGTACAGCTGTGCTGTAGCATCCTTCATACAGCCTAGCAATAGTTAATCGGATGTTGATCAATATCATGGAAAGCCCAGTGTACCTTGATTTCATATACAGTAGTTCAGGCTGTGTGAACGACTCGAATCCCAGCTAGGCTGTATACATGCTGCCACTGACAGCTCTACATGTTTGCAGATCTTAAATAATGTATCTTTGCGTTGTGTATTAAAGAATGGAATCTCTGGTGGATTTGGTGGGTTGGGGATATCAGTGGAAATTTCTTAGACCAACTTCCATTGTTCCAGTAGCAGGCCACATAAATATTTTCAATTCCATGCGATGTGTATGAGTAGAGGAAAGCTTGGATAGCTTACATTTCAATGTAGACAAAACATATACATGTAATGTAATGTCACTGAATTCCCATGCTAACATGGCAGAAGTAGGTGCATGTACAGGCTCTTGCTTAGTAACAGTCAGTATCATGTGATAGCTACATGTACTTTTTAAGCCTTTTCGAAGTCCTTGAATTTCTAGGAAGGTACATAGGTCTATGCTATGCATCAAAGTACATGTACATCTAGGTAAGATATGATATTCGACGTCCGTGACACAACCTGTTGAATGTGATTGAGAGACATGTCATCAGACGTGCACTAAATGTCTTCTGCAAAGTCAACATGGAAGGTTGGATAAGTGGGAGCTTTAGTACTGATGGAACACAGTGCTGGTGTGTTGGGCTAGAAGCACACCATGGTTTGGCGGAAGGTTTCCTGAGTGTTTAGCAGGCAGTTGGGACTGGGAGTGTAAATAAACAATTAGAGCATGGCTATATGGCACACAGCCACAGGTATATTAGGGGAACCCCAAGCCAAAAGTTCAGTCTATGATCATGTGATCAAGTGTCTGACGTCTGAGCTGGCCAGATTGAACTGAACTGCAGGGCCTATGTATCTTCTTACCAGGAGACAAAAAATCTACCTCATAAGTGATGCCCTAGAGACATACATTTCCACCTTATATGTATCAGTGTTACTGTGGGTACAGTACTGTACCTACATGTTCAAGTAATAACCCAGTTAGAGGTTCAAGTGCCAGTGCACTAAGGTAAAATGACTGAGCCAGAATGTTGTAGTCAATATTAAATATACAAACATGTATGCCCTACAGCTGTCAGCCTATATCATTAGACTTTTGTGCTGATATGGTTTTCAGCTTGATGGATTTGTAATTAGGTCAGCTATGTTAATCTTCATTGTCATTTAGATGAAAATCTAAATTTATTCATAAGTTTATCTACTTATACTGTATAGTCTCATTTAAAGCTTCATTTAACTCACCCTTGACATTTTATGTGGGTCGTTTCAATACATAAATTGCAAGTGTAGCAAATTAAATTTTACGGAGCATGAAATTTTTACAGTACAAATTTTAAATATGGTTGAATGTAAACACTCCATGCAGGTTTGATTGAAAAGACTGTATCATGTACAAGTACTGGAGATATGCCTCGTGTAATATGGTTAATGTCAAAATTCATCAGAACGCGACATTTGCTCCATGTACGTGAGTTACACAAAAATACACCATTTGAAAATTGGGTACCACATAGTCTGGCTGATTGAAGAAGTATGTTGCTCTGTGGTCACCCGTTTATATTTTATCATTGTGGGTTATCATTATCAGCACTGTAGAGTCACCACTGCTGGGTGGTTAGCCCCAGACTCTGTGTGTAGTTCCTGGGGGTTTAGTGTGCTGTTTGACCCTATGTCAGACGTTGAAGGGAGTGAACTTGTCCCTGCTGGTACATTCATCTCTAGGTTTGACCTTAAGACTCTCCACAGATTCGACCCCTTAGCACGGCCACACAGCTCAGGGCTGTGCTCTAGTCTGACAAAGATTTACATCTGAAGCCTTGCTCTTTTGTAAATAAGTTTAAAGATTAGCAGGACTATTTTCGGCACCCTGGTTAACAGTGTCAACTTTTGGAAGCTTAAAATAGCCCTGGGTGCTCCAGTGTTTTGAGATTCAGTAGTAAAAACTTTGTTTATTTGTTGGTGCAGTGTTTTCTGGGTTAGCTGTGAAGAAAAGCACCTTACATCTGTGCCTGTGTATAGGATAAATAAGATAAAGGAACATTAAATCCTTCATGAACAAAGCTATGTACAAAATTCATGTACATGCATTACGTAGTGAAATGTAGAAGAAATGCAGTGAAAACCCATATATTATAAAAATTCTTTTTTTTTTTTTTATTATTTGTTAATTTTTTTATATGGTCTCAGAGATTCCCATATAATGTTGGCTTTCTATTATGGTAAGTTCTAAGGAGTGATTGTGAGCGTTGACTCAATGAAAGACAATTCATCTGAAGTTTCTTGCTATGACGTCTCTTTGCTATTGATATCTTGGAATCGACCTGTTCAGCTACCTGCATTTAGGTCTCATTGACTGTAATAATGATGATGAGACGAAGGAGGTTGAATCATTGGGAGTCTTATGATCTAATGGAGGCCATCATCCTACCAGTGCTTAATAAACTGTTTACAGCTCAAGAAAACTGTTGTGATGACAGCCTTTTGATCTTCTCTGATTGGCCAGTGACCAACCCTGCATGGTGCTCTTATCTTTGGTAGAGCAGTAAATGCATAGTGGATACCATGTTCAGTTGTTTTCCCTCTATCTACCAGCATGTATTCACAGGAACTGCATCAATCACCGAGAACACTGGCATTTGACCATACACCGTATCACTCAGTCTTTGTGGAATTGTAGCTTTCTGATGCTTCACTATTTTCTTGGTATTGTTCTGCCAAAAAGTCTCAGTGTCTCAGGCAATTATCTTGTTAGTTTCCATAGTAACCCTGAAAAGTGCCTTGGCCTTTTTGGTGTAATTAAATTCATTCCTCCGAAACTATGAATCAATCAGAGTTGGTCCCATTATTTTTGCATGTTCTGTAAGTATGTACAGTTGCATGTTCCCATGGCCTCATTAAGTTGCGCACATCTGCTACAAGAGTATTGTCTTGGTGACATAGAAAAGAATTGTTTGATAGACATGCATTATAGAAGAGACAGGGGACTACTGATGTATTGTTCATGTAACATAGAATTCAACAATATACAATGTACACACAGGCAGTGTGAGAACTGAAGAAGAGTACATGTATAATATTAGGTTTTAAAATAAATACATTAGTGAATTCCCAGGGTTTCCATCACTGATAAGGAAAAACTCATTCTACTGTGAGTTGGACTGTTTGTCCAGGACATGGAATGGCTGATGGAGGAAGTATGTTGTTCAGTAGCCACCCATTTATATTGTATCATTGAGGGTTATCAGTATCAGCACTATGGAGTCACCACTGCTGGGAGGTTAGCATGTCTGACAGGTCATGCAAGAAGACAATGTCGTACAGGACATCATGCAGAACAAGTGATGGCCTACAGCTGAACCATAGCTTAAATCTTCTTTAAATGGACAAAAAAATGATATTTGCTAAAATATAAATAATCAGTATTGAAGAGTGGAGGTTGAATACCATAAGTATTGTTCGAGTGAGAAGTGGAAATGATAACCCACGAGATGCGACACCTCTGACTTAAATATATTATATTATAAATAATATTTATGGTATTCAACCACAACTGCAATATCCTGTACATTACAGTTTTTGTGTACACTGTACAGCTTTGTGGATAAACTTCAAAAAGCTAGATAAAAAAATATTTTTGGGCATATTAGTAGAATATATAATCTGGTCAGGTTGTTTTATGATTTCTGTCAAGTTCATTGTTGATTCCTGCTCTGGTTGGCTTGGTCATGTATTTACATGTATTTTCCTGACCAGTACACATGTACCCTTACCCTTTTCCAAGAAATGGAAAATTCTTGAACACCAGTTAACCTCCTGTGCATGAATATGTATATGGAAGTAAAGAAATCCTATAAATCTGTGGTTTTACTTTGTAAAAAGTTATGCAAAACTGTTGAATTTTCTGTTGTTTCCTGTGTTGATAGATAATGAAGGTTTGAAGGCCGAGATGGGTGCCAACTGGATCCATGGCATCGAGAGGAACCCCATTTACAAGATCGCCGACCAGAACCACTTACTGCAGCTGAGGAACGCAGACAAAAGTTTGCGACATAAGGATGTGTTCATCATGGAAGACGGTGAGATGGTCAATGACAAGGTGGTCAAGGAGGTGGACTGGTTATATGGGATGACCATTCAGGAATGTGAAGAGTTCTACCAGATGAGCATGCCTACTCCCAGTGAGAATGACAGTGTCGGGGAATACCTGAGACAATGCATAGAAGAGAAGCTTGAGAAGTACTCCAACGACGAGCGACGTATCCGACAGATGATCGTTGATCAGAGGATTTCATTGGAGTGTTGCGTGTCCGGCTGCAATAGCCTCAATGATCTGTCGCTCAGCGATTATGGTAGCTACGAGGAACTGCCAGGCATCCACTACACCATTCCACCCGGCTTCGAAAGTGTCCTGGAAGTGCTGAAGAAGAACATACCTCAGGGAAACATAGTCCTTAACACTCCTGTCAAACGTATCAACTGGAATCAGAACAACCGTACAAACAATAACGAATGCGGCGTCTGTGTTGAGTTGGAAAACGGGGAGAAAATGTATGCAAATCATGTTGTGGTGACGGTCTCCGTGGGTGTGCTCAAAGCCAACGCTTCCCAGTTGTTTAATCCCCAGTTGCCCTTAGAAAAACTTCGTGCTATTGACCATATAGGTTTTGGGGTGGTAAACAAAGTCATGTTGGAATTCGATGAACAAATTGTGGACCCTGATGTCTTTCGTATTGAGCTACTGTGGGACAAAACACCAGATGAAGACAGTGATCTTGCATCTACATGGTTTAAGAAAATTTATTCTTTTGAAGTGGACCATGAACATGTTCTCATTGGTAAGTCTAAATATACATCACATACATGCACGTGTAACTCAAAATGTCACCAGATACATGTACAGGTAACTGAGAGGTGACATCAGATACATGTATGTGCAACTCAAAAGTGTCACCAGATACATGTACAGGTAACTGAGAGGTGACATCAGATACATGTATGTGTAACTCAAAAGTGTCACCAGATACATGTACAGGTAACTGAGAGGTGACATCAGATACATGTATGTGCAACTCAAAAGTGTCACCAGATACATGTACAGGTAACTGAGAGGTGACATCAGATACATGTATGTGCAACTCAAAAGTGTCACCAGATACATGTACAGGTAACTTAGAGGTGACATCTGATAAATATACGTGTAACTGAAAAGTGTCACCAGATACATGTAGGTGTAACTGAAAAGTGTCACCGGATACATGTGAGTGTAACTCAAAAGTTTCACCAGATAAATGTACAGGTAACTTAAAGGTGAAACCAGATACATGTATGTGTAACTGAAAAGTGTCACCAGATATACATAAGTGTAAAAAGTGTCACCAGATACATGTGCATGTAACTCAAGAGTGTCACCAGATACATGCACAGGTAACTGAAAAGTGACCTGAGATACATGTACATGAATGAGTAACATGAAATTGTATCTCTGATTTCATAAATTGTATTTCCTCTACATGTAGTTACTAACCTTCGACATTGAGTATTTATAACAGGTATCATAGAAACTCATTATGCTCATTTTTTCTGGTTTGCATGATGTTCTTTCATTCCTTATTGGTTTGTTGCATAGTTCGCAAGCATCCTAGCATTATATAATAAATATACATGTACATGAACAAGTGGCTACCTTGGTGATATACCAGTAATTCCTTTAGGGGCTGTGGTTGGTAAGTGCTTGTAACGTTGTGGGGCCTAGGTGAAACATTAACTGATTCCCGAAGAGCAGATCTATAAATATGTTGCTCCCTGCATGATCACATTTGCTTAAAAGGTTGCACTTTGTTAATTTGTGGCTTTGTCTATAAGAGCTTCCTGTTTATTGTAATGTTATCAAATGCACTGGACTTGGGGTCAACGAGTGAGAATATGTGCTCATCATCATGCCCACCAAATTCTCTGCAGTACGATTTATGAAGGAGATGGAAACAAAAGGGCTCTCATAATAATGAAAATATCCATCTTGATGTTGTGATGTTCCTGTGTTTTGATAAAACTATAATGGAGTACATGTACATTGGGCAACATAAGCGTAAATTGCAGAAACATCTGATAAGCATATAGACATTTGTTCTTCAGTTATTGGAATGTGTATGTTATGTTTACTCTGCTACTGTACATTGCTCTTGCTGGATGATGGGATAAGGTGCTTTAGGTAGTTTCCTCCAATGCCTGGTCAATGAGTTTGCAGATTGATTGCAGTCAAGGCTTATGTCTGGATATTTGCTGAGTGCTTATGAGCATGGAGGATTGTGCTGGTTTTCCCAGGGTTTTCCTTGCTTTTTGCCGTAGCCATATCTGACAGCTGCTTTATAATGAAGTCAGGATTTACAGCATCCATTGTGATGTGAGGTTTTCAGTGTGCAGATGTGTTCTACACATTGTCATACATGCATATGGAAGAAGACATGAATGATCGGAGAAACATCTTTGCTGCGTCATGATTGGCGTCATGTTGTGACAAAAACATGCCATCTTGTTATCGTCCTACATATATGATGACTGTAATAGCATACAGCTCTGCTGTTTTACGCCAAGCTTCACTTGCTGAGGTTAACAGCTAATGCATCCTACTTTCATTTCTGGAAAATGTAAATTAATTCCCCATCCGTTTGGATTGACATGATATCTCTGAACAGGCATCATGGGTATAATTTGTTCACCATTAAAGGGAAAGAAGTAATAATGAATAAAACTACCCGAAAATACCTTCACTATTTTTTCAAAAATGTTGCTAAAAATGTTGGTTTGTGCAGACTTTTTCTTGCCCTGAAGCATGTGTTATGTTAACTCATGCACAGGCACACATTACAAGAGTTTGGAGCATGAGAACTTTGTTCAGAGCTGAACATACATGTAAAGGTGTGTGCAAAAAAGTTTTGCAATGTCTGGTGAACCACATTATAAATATGATCCATAAAGCCCACCTTACAGTCATGACATTTCACATCATTTGATTCAGTGAAAAACAATCTAAAAATCTAAAAAAAAAAGATATTTGCAGACACTATAGCTAATAATCTTTGACGACTCATAACTTTATTGTTGCGTTTTCTGTCCCTTTAAATTCCTAGTGACTGGCATGTTGGTTCTATGCAGGTGAAAACCATGATAATAGATGTAGAACTATACATGCACTGTTTACTGGTTGGGTGTGGTCTTATTAAATCTGTAACAGAGAGCTGGGGTTAAACAGATTATTGACCCAGCAAGACGTGGAGGCAACATTGGTCAGTGCATGAGCAGGCCCAGTTTAACATCCTTGTAAAAACATACTTCTGCAAATTTGGCTTTGTATGTCCATGTAGTAACTTGCAGCATATATTAACTATCCTGACTGTACCCTTGTTTCTGTGAATGACCTGTAAGTGATATTGCTGTATATGGAAACCGGGAGTTCGTTTCCTAGTAATAATGTGAATCACCGTCTCAAGGTTGTTAACCAGTGCAATATAAACAACCTTCATACATACAGTGTATGTAATGACTCTCTGAAAGACTAGACTGAAATGGCACTCAAGACAAAAGCATGGTAGTGCACATTTCATTAGGGGACTCATCATGTTGCCATTATCACCTAGTTTTACACCATTTGCCAATGATAAGTTACACCTGCTTGGCAATTACATTTACACTGCTCATTAACAGGGTGGTAAAGACATGTAGCACTCCCCTAGCTGCAAAATACGTGTAGTAAACCTAATAACCAGCAGTTGTTTTGCCGTTACCATGATTACTTGATGTTCGCGATCATACACGTACCTGGTTACCAGGGAGTGTTGTACAGTGCCTTCCACCTTGTGACTTCAAAAGTTTTGTACATATTTTAATGTTGCAGACTGTTGATTTTGAGACATTTGTTAAATACTCATCTGGGTCCTGGCGTAAAATATACGTGTACAGGTGAGCTTCAGATCTGCACTTTTCTGTGAAAAATGTGCATCAGAGTGTTTGGTTTGCCATTTAACCATAAATATAATGAAATCATCTGCTGTCAGAAAATACAGGCACATGAAATAAGGACAGTGGTAAGGATATGTTATATAGCAGTCATGCACATGTAGAGTACAGCCATGTGTAAGATGATGACAGTTTTAGTTGGCAGGTGAGAGTTTCAGGATTGTATTTTTCCAGATTTGTTTATAATGTGGTAGGGGGGCTTTAAGAGAATTTAAATCCAGCTGCATTTATGAAATTGCGCGGGTTAAATGAGTGCATTTCATCCAACCACATGTATACTTTCTATGTACAGGTTAATGCTCATGTATGTATAAGATGTGACACTTTTAATTGGCAGGTGCGAGTTTCAGGATTGTATTTTTCCAGATTTGTTTATAATGTGGTAGGGGGGCTTTAAGAGAATTTAAAATCCAGCTGCATTTATGAAATTGCGCGGGTTAAATGAGTGCATTTCATCCAACCACATGTATACTTTCTATGTACAGGTTAATGCTCATGTATGTATTTGTTAGAGTAAGCAAACTCGAAAGACTTTGGTGTGTGAACACTGCTTCTTATGTCCTGTTTGTACACTGTGTAGACACTGGGAACTGGTGTGAGAGTAAAACTGGTGTGGGCTAAAAAATAAACATCTCTCATGTGCACCATTAACTTCTAGCTGATGACCAAACAAGGCTCGGAATATCCTCCCAGATATCAATCCCCATATCAGTCTGGAAAAGGCAAGTTCAAACAAGGTTCTGTATTGAGCAATTCTGGTACATGTTACTCTTTAAGAAAGCTGTGATCATAAACTTGTTGTATCCTAGAAGACTGCTGCTATGTCCTTGCCTTCTTGTCGGCCTGGTGTTAACACTATGCCTCCGCACACGTTTGTGCTGCTGCATGTAGAAGCACAGTACCTTTACTGCTACGTATGTATGACTACATGCTTGTCTGTTCGGTTGTCTACGAACATGTAGTTGCACAGCATGCATGTCAGTGATGATATAGATTCTAATATTACGCTTTAAGAACGTTTATATTTGACTTGGACTTGAACTTCGTAAAAAGACATTTTTTGCAGTTTCTCAGTGTGGGCTGGATAATCTTATCTAATTAGAACTGTTGCCTCTACCATGTTTTTTACCAGTTTGATCTGAAGAATTCTTCTACTGTAGTAAGTTCAGCAGGAAAGTTTTTGGCGCTCCATCATGGAATTGTGTGTCCAAAGTGGAACTCATTTGCAGATGTGTGCTAAAGCTTTCTTTTGTCATCAGGAGAAAAAGTGGAAGCTTAACCTGCGCTACTTATGGAATGTGCTAATTATCTCTCCCCTCCTCCTCCCACTTGTTCGTAGGTGGAAGGAGGGGGACAAGTGATGCTTGTCCTGTTCGTACGGTCATCCCGGTTACATGTAACTCAGTCACACAGAAACCCGCCAGATCTGTGTCATGGTTTCCCTCGCTTGAAATGCTCCACTGGCTTGGACACCATGATTCAGAATGAACCATTAGAACTTTTTGGAATATATTTAAGTCGCAATAAAAGGGAAAAAAAATGAATTGTCAGAAGATATGAATACACATACAGGTACGTTTTTAGCACCAGTGCCTGATGTCGTTTGGAACAACTCTCTTTCATTTACATGCAGGATAAAGTTACACGTATATGTTCACGGATGAATACTGTTGAAATCAGGAGTTGCTTTTCATGAAAGAAAAAAAAAGCATTGTTTCCTCCTGGAAATCCAGCTGTGTTTTGGTGTTGTTGGATTTGTACATGAAGGAAAAGATCGGCAGGTAACCAGAATTTTACATGCTGTATTTCTTGAAAACTTTTCAACCAAAAATCTTCACCAGTTTTGCATACACTGTAGAGTTTCATTTCTTGTGCATCTGTCAGTCCATTTAATTGCCTGTTGCCTATGTAGTTATTACCTGCATGCAGGATTATGAAGCTCCGTTGCCTTTAGTCCTATGAATCTGATATGTAAAGCACTGGCTTCTGTGCAGTCACTCACAATGGTTTACCGACTGTTTTGTAGGTTGGTTGTCAGGAAGAGAAGCAATATACATAGAGTCTCTAACAGAAGAGCAGATTGGGAATGACTGCGTGGCACTACTGAAGAAGTTCCTGAAAAAAGACATTCCAAAACCTAAGCGAGTTATCAGGTAAGAGAAACTTACAGACTTGTTACTTTGGTCGTTATGGTAGGCTTATACTTAGACCTACATAAGTAGTAATTTTTAACCCAGGCACTTACATTTTGGATACTTTTAACTGATAAATGCTCACTATTTACTAGTACAATTTTCTTAATATTTAGTAAATCTTTGACCAACAAATAAGTTTAAGGATTACACAGTGCATTTGTGTTCCACATTTTGTTGTACAAGTAAATGTTTTGTCAGTCGCAGAATGGAATACATGAATGTTTGCTGGCGTAGATTTTCCATTACACAAGTAGATTCGTTGGTATACATATTGCATGATGATGACTAAATGGCCTTGGGTGTGTACCTTAATGTGATATACTGGCAGCACACATTAGCTTAATGCTTCATCAGGAGATACATTGATACAGATTAGACATGTACACGCATGTAGCCTGTGCCAGCCACAGTTGTATAATTCACCCATGGATATACAGCCTATGCATTATCATCTCTCTCTCTCTCTCTCTCTGTCTCTCTCACACACAATTTGACCTCATAACTAGCTTGTCTGAGTGAATAAGCGCTTAGTCCACTGGCACCCTAAACCAATTGTGGGTCTATGCCATGGAAATGGTGCCCTCTGGGAAATTCCTGACTATGCAAGCTTCAGCGGACAAGTGGTAGACCCTTATGGCTAAACCCTCTCGCTCCTCTTTGGGGAGTGAGCCCTTTACACTGTATATAGGAATAGCAGTTCTGTCACAGGGACACCTCCAGTAGACTCACACGTATAGGTACATGTGTACCATACAGGCATACGGATGATCTTGTGAGGCGCTAACTTGCTACTTAGTAAACCCCACTGCGCTCACATACGGCCTCAGATCGCTTCACGTGTGATGTAGACCACCTAGGTGGCCTGGTGGACATACGCCTGGTGGTTAGAGCGTCCGCCTCGAGGTCGGGAGATCCAGGGTAAATCCCTAGTCGGGTCATACCAAAGATTTTAAAAATGGTACTTGTTGCTGTTTCTCGTGGCGCTCAGCACTGAGAGATTAGGACAACCTCTCGACCTGGTGTCTGTATAATGTGACTGGGTGGGGTGTCATGTGTCTTCGAAATGATGCTCCAGTGGCGACAGGGGCTTACCCTGCCCCAAGAAGACACTGGATATCTACATTCTATGGACTCCTTGTCATATGACTGAAAAATTGTTGAGTACGATGTAAAACCCAAGCATACATACATACGTACATACATATACTTGTTATGAAAGGGTGATAGTTAAAATACAAATATAAAGAACTTTTGACTCTATGTACATGTGAGGTCACAATTGCTCAGGAGTATATCCTAATCCTGTCGCAGGAAAGAGCAGCAAGTGTGTGCAAATTTATAAAAATGTCAAAATCTGACTCACTAATGGAATTCAGCCGTATTGTTCCTGGCAATGATATAGCTGAAAGTGCTGACGTGGCGTTAAATTATGATCATTTCGTACTGGTTAGATGTCAGACACTGAAACATCTCTCTCAAGACCAGTGAAAATATCGGCTCAAGTGAGACTTGAACTCATGACAGGTGCCTAGCCCCATTGCTCTGATTATCAATTGAGCTACCAAGCTAGGAGCAAATTTCCAAGCCAGATGGAAATGGGTTACATGTTAAGAGTTCACTGAAATTTTCATAAATGCGGCCTGGTGATTCAGTTGATAGATCAACGGGGCTTGACACACAAAGTTGTTAATTCAAATCTCAATGGTGCTGTAATTTTCTCTTATCTGGAAATAGTTACTTTATTGTTGAAAATTAAATCTCTCTTGATGTATCCCCTGACAATAATTACAGTTGTTAATGGGATTACGCAGGCTCCACTGCCATCATAACAACTCTCTTTTTAAAGATCGGTTTGTTGTATGAGCACCTGTTCATGTTTGTAACCAAAGGGAAGTTTTTATAATTTGACAAACTTATGTGCTAGAAAAATCTGCAATTTCAAAACGAGGTAAGCAGCCACCATTGGTAAGAAGCAGTTATTGGGACCTGCAGGACCAGTGACAGAAAAATCCTTCCCTTAGTAGATGAGATTCTGCTTGAGAAAACAAGATGCACTGCACAAGATTTGATCAAGTTGAGTTTCTATAAAGAAAATTTGATACAAAACCCCCTGATAGAATACAACCGTAGATCCATGCAGAACTCGTGTTTTCGTGGTTTCAGTGGTATGGGGAAGCTGGTGTTAACTGTTGTTCATCATTGTGTATTAATGTGGTCAAATGTGTACGTCCTGGTAGATAGTGAAAAGGTCTCTGAGATAATACATTTAGACAGATGTAGAGGAGATTTACATTTTGATATTGTCAAAATATAATAAAGCTGCATAATGAAGGTTGAACACATTAGTCTTTTCATGAAAGGTGTATGGAAATGAAAATACTTCTTTTTCAGTGTCATGGTGTCTAAATGTTAAATATCAAAATTTAATAACAAAAGTAATGTATTATTTATACAATCAGTGAAATCCCAGCATTACCTTCACTGATAAAAGTGTTATTATCACTGCAGTGAAAATAACATCACATTTTGATATTTCACACCCAAACGTCATGACGTCAAAAACGAAACATTATATTTTATAAAGTTCCAGTCTGATCTCAGCGGAATAATGTCATTATGAAGGTTTACTGAAGTGCTACATTCTGGATTATCATTTCCGGCTCTCACGAGAACAATGTTCATGGTATTCCACTTTCACCATTCGGTATACTCTGTATGCATGTATATATATAAAAAGCATGTGAAATATCACTTTTATTGACAAAGGAAGTCCTGGTAGTTCACTTTTATGTAAATAATAATTGTGCATATTTCCCCACGTATGAAGTGCCCTGGCAAATGTTCTACAGGTGTACTTCATGTTTTGTTGTCTTGCAGTCATTTATCTTGCGAAGGATTGAATAAAACAGAACAGAAAATTAGGTGTGGGTTTTTTGTCTGGCTGTGAACAAAGACATAAATGTCACACAAAACTTTCTTTTGAGAAATCAGTTTTTTTTTAAACTTTGATAAAAAGTAACTGTACAAGTTTAATGTATAGTCTGACATTAGAGAAGAATGCTCTGTAGTTGCCTGCTGACACAGCGCTGTGAAAGTTCCTGTCTCCTACACGTAAACCTGGCTGTCTCTAGCATTGGCTACATCCTCAGCACTAGGCTACATACATGTTTCTATAAGAAGGCTTACGGATACATGTACATCAGAGCCTGTGCTTGATGCTAGGATATGGATTTACCTGATCACAATCCTTAATATAACAGACTAGCCCCAGATTTGCCAATAGCAGTTTGTGCCAGCTAGTTTAGCTTATAAATACGTGTACACATGCACTTAAAAGGTGTTTTAATGAACTCTTCATGTACATGTCAGTGCATTTAGCTGCATATGGATGTAGGTTTATATACACATACAGTGTTTTCAGTTCACAGGTATTATTTTATTTCCAACGCTTGCCCCTCAGCAAACTGCATATGCCATGGTAATGGGTTTCCTGGGACCTTGTCAGTTTTCTTCCAAACATTATGCTGACCACCATTGTATAAGTGAAATATTCTTAAGTATGGCAATAAAACATCAATCAAATGAATAAATAAATCGATGGTTGTGCTGGCTTCTTTTTTATTAATTGATCATGTACATAGTATATTGTTATTATATGCTGACTTCAGTGTAATATTTTAGTATAAATATTTACACTCTCCATTGTCACCACTAGGTGATATCTTCATACCTGAAAACCAGTGATCTGGTTCACAACCAGTCATGTGATTCTTTCGAGTTGTCTCGTCAACTGCCAGCCTTTGATCGCCAGTATGAGTACCCTGCTGATTTAGCAAACTAGTTGATTTAGCATGCTAACTGAATAATGCATCCATCACCTGTTACAAGGATTGTATATTTGAGAGCAAAATGTTTATCTGCAGCTTTGCCTATTTATGTAACTGAGCTGTACATGTGTATCGCTGCTTTCTGCTGACACAGCATTTCTTCCCAGCCAGGTCGTACATACCCTGAATCTCAAGGTCAAAGTTTACAGCTCCCTGGTTAACATTATGTGTGCCATGGAATTATATACTCTATCCCACAAATAAGAAACCTAAATTAAGCTTTCAGTTTGTCCTCTTTTTTGCCTTAATACATTGTGTACATACAATGAAGATATCTACATGTAAATATTTAAGTACATACATGTATACACTCTTCTGCTGACATGTAAATTGGCATGTTGAATTTCGGTTGTTCGCACTGTGTCTTTTCACTGATAAGGAATGGCAGAATAGTCTGACTTAATGTACATGTAACAGTGTAGAGCTAGAGGTTGATTGTAGTTGCCATATGTGAAATTTGGCCAAAGACAAAAGTTTGTGAGCTTTTATTCAAAACAGTTCATCATAGTGAATTCAAACTTAGTTTGGTTGTGCAAACATCAGAATTGTCAAGTACAAGTACTGCCTGAAACTTCTGATGACATGGTTGGCCTCACTAATTGCAGTGTCGAACCCAAATGATACTTTGTACAGCCAACAGTGATAGTCATAACAGGAATTTCTGACAACATTTACATTTAAGGGGCATGCATGTGTATGACTTAGTCTTGTGCATGCAGAAGTACATGCACATGAAACAGTTGATTTTGCTTTAACACATGAATTACAGTCCGTGGTAGGGTGCAATACACATGTAGAGTGTGCACATGGCTTTTCAGAGGTACGTGTATTAAAGCTTCAAAAGGTGTCAGGGTATCCGCATGTATTTATACACCGAACATCGTTATACACTGTGACTAAATATAGCTTTTAGTTTAAGCATTTAGAGAAGAACTTCACCTCTGCCTCATTACGACTGGCGTCAGCACATTGCATGATTCAGTGTGACGGTCACAAATGTGCCACCAAAGTTTTCACTTTCAGTTTAGACTCTTATTGCATACAGATGTACATCATACACTTCCAGAAGTTTCAATGAAAAAAAAAAAAACTTTCGTAACTCTATTATTTGTAACGTTTTGGCATTCAGAGGTTTGATTACCATGTTGTTATCAATGAAATCCTGGTTATTAATTTATGTTGATTTGGCTTACTAATAACATCCGGTGTTGTTCCCGAATTATACAAGTCACATTATATTAGTGGTTAAGCAAGTTCATATGGAGCATACCACTTATGACATGGCAGACAGAATTGTCTCCCAACAAGAGTATAATATTTATATAATAATTTGAGGTATTATACATGTGGGTTATGTAATATGAAAGTGTGCAATATATTTAAGGAAGCTCTACTATGCCCGGAATCTGGTTCTTTTCCTGTTGGAGGAAAACATTATTCTCAGAATAGATGCAGAATTGACACCTCTGTGAACTGGTACTGTAGTTGTAATTCTCATGCACTTCTTGTTAACTCTATTATCCAATCCTGTGAGATTGGCAGATAAAAAAAATCCCACTAACAATAATGCAAACTTTTCAGTCTTTGGACCATGATTACATGTTTGTATATGTCAACATAGGTTTGCTGATTTTCTTCCTGCATGTGTTGTGTTTCTGAAATGATTCAGTCAGATTGTAATGGCAAGAGGCAATTTTTTTGGCATGTCTGTTTTTATGTTCTTGTTATATTTCAACCTGATTTTGACCTTTTTTCGATGTGTTGACATACAGCACTAGGAGTGTTTTCTTCAAGGGAACTTCCTGTGTGACAGACACTACCGAAGCCAATAGCCTCTTTACTTAAAGTAGCGAGTTCCAAATCCATATCATGAGTCTTATTTCCACGGCTGTATTTAATGGAACAGATTGTAGTACCTGTAATATAAAAAGGAGGAATGTCTGTTATCAGGTCAGAGTAAATATACCAGCACCCTGTCTTGGGGCAGGAGAAAGGGGTGAACGCAGAAGTCCAGATTATCTGTGGCTGTTGATACATGTGATCATGAGGGTGTTATAACCTGTACTGTTTGACATATAGGAGTTCATCCTGTCGGTCGTTCACACTGCCTCTGTAGGTGAAGTGATGATATATTGATATTGAGGTCACCTGCACAGGGTGTCGGGTTCACTCACACAACCTCCTAGTAAGAAAAGTTCACAGGAGTATATAAGTCTCGTCAGTTGTGAATATAAAAGTGCGTTCTTTTACCTCGTTCTGTGCAGTCGTGTCAATATTTGATAAACACAAAAGTGACATACATCTATAGGCTTCTTTTTCAACATTTTTGTCTAGTTATTTCACACTTGACTCGCATTCAATATCATGTAAATATTTGCTCACTTCTCACCATATACTGCTATTTCTGAGGTCTTAAATTGTGTGTCAAAAGTGTTTTGTATGACTTACATTTTTCTTCATTGTGATATACAGTTATTCTTATCAGAGTTCTGGGAAAAACAGTGGTTGTAAATGAATGTGTCAGCATAAATCTTCACAAAATTAAGCAAAATACATGAAATCACATAAAATATTTGAAAATCAAAAACACATTCTGTTTGCATATCGATTATTGGTTTGGGTAATTCAGAATGCCATCACGGTACCACCCACTCCCAACAGCAAATCGGGCGCGCACAGACTGTTGACAAAGCTTGTCGAGACTGCTAACAAAGCTTGTCCAGACCGCGAACAAAGCGTGCCTAGACCATGGCCACACTGCGGGAAATCGACGACCAGCTGGCCGTCGCCTACTGCGTAAGACTACACGTGCCTGTGCCTTGAAAACAAATGTAGTTCGGCTGGCAATATGCAGCTTACCGCGCCTTGAAATAGTGGGCGATCGAACCGATTGATCACCTACCGATCGCCTACATGGAATTTAGGCAGAACAATTTTTCAATCACCATGCCAAAATCTGCAGACTGAAAATTTTTGAGAAAAGGAACGCCAAATATATGTATAGGATGACTGTCAAACTTTTTTTTAATTCAGTGTCCGTAACTGTTAACTTAATGAAGGCATATAATTTGCTAATTAAGGGTTGACTTCTCTCAACACCAGTAGGCCTACTGGTTATCACGTACGTGTACATGTATATTGATTTGTACCAAAATGCTTGCCTGGTGATTTCATAGCTGGATTACATGTTTATCAGCCATGAGTGAGTGAATGAATGAATGATTATGGCTGAATGCCATGTCGGCATAATCTGATATATTTGTTTACGCTGGCTTATGCTGTTATGTTTCAGAACTAGCTGGGGCAGTAACCGTTACACAAGAGGGGCATACAGCTATGTAGCAGTGGGCGGCATGGCACAGGAGATGGAGGTTCTAGGGGAGCCTCTGATCGCAGACAATGGCAAGGTACGTCTGCCAAGAAAAAAGTAATGAGAAGTAAAAATACTGACACAAAGAGGTCATATGTCAGCTGACCTGAATTCCAGTCTGATCACACATAACAGCCCTCCCCCTCCTCCTTCCCCCAAAAGAAAACATAGGTTCTGTTTTCGTAGACAAGAATTGGAAACCCAAGGGGTACTGGGTGAGATGAGCCCGAGTGTCGTCAACCCTCATTGATCAGCTTTTTTAGACACATACATGTATGAAGGAGGGTCAGTTGAATGTATTTATGTACCATAAGTAGTTTGACTGCCAGTGCAAATCTACGTGGACTCACTGGGCTATTCTCCAGGCTTCAAAAATGTAGAGTGTTATGTGTTTTTTATGTGACCTGCAATACATTGTAGGGGTGAACAAATCACTCTTGACATCAAAACCATAACTCTGGCACTGAATTCTTGTATACCTGAGTGTGATTATAACAAGGCTGCTAAGTCCTTCAGCTACCGTAATCATCAACACTAAAAATCAAGATGAAAGCAGCCCATTCCATTTCAGTTACTGGTGTATATGTTCATGTAACAGTATCTGACAGGCAGTGACTGAGATTTTGGAAGTTCTGCTGGCACGGTTGAGTTCAAAGGTCATCCAACAATAGCCCAAATGCCAGGTGCATTACATGTACATGCGAAGTTAAAAGGCCAGCTTTTCTATGTGTCCAGGAATGCTGTGCTGATATTTGTCACAGCTGGCAATGCTAGCTTTATTAACTTCACAATGGCTATCTACATTCAGTGTTTATGCACATATGCACATGTTCCCGTGGTTATTAAGGGTGACAGTTCTCTTTAGTTCAGTCTGCCAAATTTCCTATCTACTTTAAAACTGGCTGCCGTGTGAACTGTGAACTGGTTTGACTATGGTCTGGAGACTGTACTCTCTTGACCAGTTTTCTGTTCAGTTGTCAGAGTACATTGTACTGTCTGTAAACAGCACCTGATCTGTCTGAACTGTCTCCATTCACTATTGTGTTATAAACTTGCACAAGGAAGAAAGGTCAGGTTTACATCAGGGTAAATGGTTTAGACTCTGTTTGAGATGTAAAACAGGAAGAATTAATTCCGTGGAATTCAGAGGATTTTCAGTACAGGGAAGTAAGCCTAGAGTTGGTTTTGTTGGTTTGCTTGTCATATCATATAGTAGTACATATACTAAGATTTTACAAACAAGAATGGACATGAATTTTTGTCTGGATATGAAGTCCGGATTGTGCTTAAGTGTCTCAAGAATTACGATGGGGCTTCCATTGGTGCATTCACTGCCCAGTGATCTGGTTACCACTCATGGTGTCTGGATCTGCCAGGATCTCCTGTATCCTGAAATGTCCATTGACGTAATTCTTGTGTCGTTCATTTACTGCCTTTCATTGTAGTGTAATAATAAAACCAATCCCTGAACCACACAACTCAACATGCCTCTCCTGCCTGCTATGGTCTTCCATGAAAAATGTAGAGATAACTGTTCCCTCAGTTATATTTCTGTGTTACCCTGTACTTAGATAGAACAAGAAAACATTTATCCAGAAACAGGAAGGTGGTACAGAGTTACAGTTGTGCAACTTTAAGGACACTGTATGAAAAGCTGTCTCAAATGCCTCTTGAATGCATTGTGTATTGAACATTTTCATAGATTATCGTATTATGTGGAAAATGTGTTGTCATACAATACAGACCAAAAATATTAATAGACAGCCTTGCAGCATTTATGAAATGCGTAAAATGTTTCCAAAAAGTTGGCCAGGATTAACTTAATTTGCTGTGCCATTGTATATGGTACAAATTGAAATGTGTACCAACACCATATGGTGTTGTACATGTAGTCCTTGATATCAAGAAATTCAGTTAATTGCAACCATAGTCCCAGTGTATGTGTGACAGTTAGATGTGCGTGTGCACTTTTTTGAAAGGACTGACTGTAGCTGTAAGGAAGACTTTTGTTACAGACACTTATGTCATTGTGGTCATTGGGTATGGGGTACATGTCTGTAGCATGCACCGAGATAAGCAGAATTTCACATCTGGCCTGGATACACTGTTATCAGACAGAGGTGAACAAGATTTCCTGGTGAGAAAGCGTGCCGGGTCTGTCTCTGTCTGGCACTGGGGCTTTGACCACTTCCTTGATTGAGGCAATCATTACCCTGACATTATGTGAATCACAAGTGGTTGACAGTACCTAGATAAAGATGAAGTATTTTACAGGTGGACTCATTTGTGGATCGATTTGCATGTGGTGGATTGAAAACCTTAGTCATTATGTAGTAGTTACCTGTAAATATTAAACCTAAATGTAAGTGCCCCATTCCCACAACCTTTGTTGTGTGTTTTGCAGCAACTTTATATGCAATTTGTCCACCTTAAATATTTTGAATATGGGGATAATTGATAATTTGTGAGTTAGCTAACATCATGGCTTCAGAGAAATCTAAAAAATTTTTGAAGTACACATAAAATGTACACATAATCAGCTGAACATACCTAATTGAGGAAACAGGCCAATTATATGGAAGTTGTCCACTTAATGTAGAGGTTCAAAAATGTCTAGAGACTTGTTTTAGAACTTGAAGATTACCCAGTAGTGGCTGTATAAGTGTGGAGAAAGGGCAGGTGTGGACGCCAGGGAGGCCTTCAGGCAAATATTGTGGGTCATAATGGCGGGTTGTGTAGGGGCAATGTGTGTAGGGGCTGGCAGTCATGAGCACTGAGAGTTAGTAGCTCTGGCAGTTCCGGTTAGTCACGAACCAAAGACTGAACGATTAGACCCCTTCAGACCATGAACATTTGACCTGACATTCCAGAACATCTTATCTCATGTTGATGGCAAAAAATATAAAAGGAACAGAAATTTAGCGAAAGAATATCTGCATTAAAAAAAGATTAAGTCGAGGTAAGCATTGTACGATATTAAAAAAAATTGCCAAAAAATTGTGGTTGCTATGCGAATGGTTATATTTCAGTGAGAGGCTATAGGCAGGCAGCTTTTGCTCAACGTGCTGTTTGTCTGTCTGTCCATCTCTCTGCTTCTCTGGCTTTCCCTTCCAACTACCTATTGATAACTGGCCTGATTCAGAAACCCCAGAGAACTGGGTTAAACCTGCTGGGTACTGTTCCACCAGACCTCATTTCCACATACAATCAATAAGGCTAACCTAGATCCACCACCCTCTCCATCTCAGACACTTCACCATAATACAACTTAGCTGATGTCAGTCCTGCAAGTCACAAACATGTAAACAAGTAAATATCCGGTATGGTATATACGTATTTACCATGGCAACATGCAGATGAGGGAAGGGTGAAATGGAGGGTATTCAGGTTGATTGGACAGATTTGTACACTTCTACAGAGTACCGTAATTCACAGCATCTACGTGCGTAGGTATAGTGCCATGAATAGGAGGACTGATGTACCACCTCTGTCTTTTTGTGTACTCACTGTTGTCTACAGGTTATTGACATGTATAACAAAGGCACATACTTGTAAGTGATGTACATGTAAAATGCCTGCCAGAATACATACCCTGAGGTAAAAACCCACTCTGTTCTGACATGGCTGCTCTGTTGTAAAGCCATTTTTCATGTGTTGTTTTGGTAATGAAGGTCTACATGCACAGTG
The DNA here is from genome assembly GCA_016165875.1 of Acanthopleura granulata. Classification (NCBI taxonomy): domain Eukaryota; kingdom Metazoa; phylum Mollusca; class Polyplacophora; order Chitonida; family Chitonidae; genus Acanthopleura; species Acanthopleura granulata. The sequence goes on along the minus strand of JABBOT010000001.1, from coordinate 13,959,840 downwards.
TAAGACCACCATTGTACATATCTGTTAATGTTAACCATACATCACTGCTGAGGCAGTGTATTGTATTATACCATATAATATGAATACTCGAAGGCATGCAAGTATCAGGAAGCATTGAGTATTAAGTTCGGGCATATTGATTCTTTTTTGTTATTATGAAAATACCTGTACCTTTGAGGCATATGTAGAGACCTGTCTTGATACATCTGTAAACTGACTGTTCATCCTGTTTAGATTCTGTGTTAAAAGGTTTGTGAAATGCCATTCATTTGATAACTGGTGTGTAATGATGTCATGTACACCTGAAAGACCTTGTGTGAAAACTATGTCTTCAGACTTGTACCTTAAACGACCGTGCGTAACACTCCTCTCTCTTTCTTTCTTTCTTTGTAGGCCCAGGTACTGTTTGCTGGGGAAGCCACCCACAAGTGTTTCTACTCCACTACCCATGGTGCACTACTGACTGGGCAGAGAGAGGCACAGCGTATTATTGACATGTACACAGAGCTGGCCCCCATTTCCTCATGATAATCCCTGACTCCTGGGCGGGCAACTACCTGCGAGGCTGTGAGGAGGGGGTATGTGTGTGGTACCTGTGTCTGATTCCCTTGCTGCATCATGTATGTATCACCTGACAGATCACAGATCAAACCCATCAGACAATGAATACAGGGTAGAGAAGAGCCGTGTCTCCTCCCCTCCAGCTTCAACATACATACTAAGCCTGTCAGATGATTTTTCATGTTAACTAGCCCAGAAATGTGATAAGGAACAGGTATAATGCATTTGTTCTGATTGATATTGCCAAGTCTCAGTAACTTACATGTATTGACAATCCCATCCAATGGGCATTGCTGTAGCCAACTCATGATATGCAATGCAACATACTATTGGTGGATATGACTTGGTACATGTGTTGGCATATTCCTAAATCGTAATGAATATCATAGAAAACGTGTATTTGTTTTCTACCAGAAAATCAGGTAGTATGCGTTGTAAATTTTTTTTATCTCTTGAATGGAAATTCCCTGAGAATTGTATACATGTTCAACACATGAATATCACAGTGTTCACATTTGTCTGATGTTTTTAACGACAGTGATGGTATGATTCTGTAGAACTATTTTAAACAATGAGCGGTGTATTTTATCTGACCAAAGTTTCGAAATAGCCAGATTTAAATTATGTTGTCATACATGCACTTGTTTATAAAGTTTTTCGAGGTCATTGGATAATTCCACGTTCAATTTAGCTCTATGAGAAAAGATTATATCCTATTCTGTTAGAGATACGGCCACATCAGTTTATTTGTTGTTGCTTGAACAAGTGTAATGAACATTATGCTACTGGTATTTGGTTCAGATGTAACTATGCTGTGAAAATTGATCCTGAGGGTAAATTGTTTTGATATTGTGTGAGATCACTACCTGTGATTGAAAGGTGTGCAACATTAAACTGTAAAACTAGGTTATTTTGTAAGGAGAAGTGCAGTTTCCTTGTTGTACATGCTTTTAAATGAACATATATTTTGAGTGAATAATCCTGACAATATATAGGTTTCTGTTTACATGGTGTTCGATCTTGAAATTGATAGGTGAGAAGGTAATGAAGATAGTTTTGGTCTCATGATTTGGATTCGATGTCAGCATTTAAAGATGTCTGCACCCATTAGGTGCATAACTGGTTTACCTGTGATTTTCAGTGAGCCTGAGCCCTTATACAATTGTGACTTTTGTGAAAGGTGAGAATCCTGACATTGTCTTAAGAAACAGTATTAATGGAAATGGTGTAACCTACCACTGATTCTTCTGTGGCCAGTTTGCAAGATGCACAGTTCATTTGGCCTCTAACATCACAACTTCGATTATGTGTCTTCTTATCTCCATTTCTTAAAATGTTAGCGTACAATTAGTAGCAGTACTTGTAGAATGAGTGAGCTACATGTAATGCCAGTATGAATGCCTACCTAAAAAAAAAGTCTGTGTTGTATTTTATGTAAGTGGTAAGATTTAGAAGTTTGTATCGGACGTCTTTGGACAGAATCAGCTCTGTGATGATGTACACTTACTGTGCGCCAGTTGCTGCTCACTGCATTTCAGGTGTTGCAGTGTTAGGAAATATTTCATAGACGTGTATGTAGGCTGTTGGACAACAGCAACATTAGGTCGCCCCCGATTTGTGTGATTTTGGTTTGAGAGATTTGTTTTGCCTTAGATCTCGCTCTAATGTTCCTCCATGTAAAGTGTAATCCCTGCTATACACATCTGTTGTCATCATTACCATTCAGTACATACGTCCTGCTTTCCTCAACTGCTGGAGGATGGAATACTCGAGTTGTGTGACTCCCGTTTTAACAGTTTTGTTTCATGTGCATAAGAGGAACACTTGAAGTTTATTTGCCATATATAACACACGTAGAACATTCTGTAGGCTTTGATGAAGTGTTTGTGATTGTATACACAGCTCACCTGTTTACCACAGAAGCTGGCTAGCATTATACTGGATTAGGTGTATGTGTGATTTGGAGATGTGCATTGTATGAGTAATGCCGTAATATGGTAGATGTTGCCATAGCAGCGAAACAGATCGTGGTGGAATGATTTCTGGGTACTGTCTCTCCCTATCATGCATACAGTGTATGGCTATTGTTTTTGAGAAATTCACTCAAACAAATTTACAGTGAAGATATGTTAGCATCTTTGTTATGGTTTTTTCAAGTCTTTCCCTGCCTCCCCCCCTCCAGAATTGACAATTGTTAAATGAAGGTGATTCGCTGGTTTTTATGATGTTCTGCAACTTTTTTTTATGTGCGCAAAGATGAAGTTGTGTCCATTGCAATACTACCTGCCTGTTACATGCTGCCACTATATATTAAATTCTCTCATGTAATAGTTAATATGTGTGTGAGGTGTGAGATTGAGGTGTGTAGGAGAGTAAAGGGTGTGGAGAGAACAATGGCACATACCAGAGATCATTCAGCTTTGGTTTTAAATAACTTTCTTTCTCCACAGGTGCTATATGTTTGCATTTCGCGGTCTTTTTTAATGTGATACTATAAAGTAACATCATGTGACACATTGTTTTAGCTGTTCTGTGTGACAGGGGTTAGTAGCTGCTGAGTTAATTGTTGGTTTCTTATATGCACTGAATAGTAGACATTGTTAAATTCTTGTTGTGGAAATGCACAAAACATTCTAATGTCTATCAAAACGGACATCATATTTTGTGGAAAAAGTTGTCATATAGCCAATAGTGAGATCAGATGAGTGTGAAATGTTGTTGATGTTGAGTGTGTGTGGCTAGGGGAGATAACTGAAGCATGTTAGACTCCGAATGTGTAGGCTTTTTTTGGAGATGTTGTATGTGTGGTGAATATTCTTCAGGAAGTCTTGGGGTAGTTGTGTGTGTAGGATGAATCACTGGTTTGCTATGTGAATACTTTAACAGTATGTAGGTATGTGTTGGAGATGTACATTTCAAAGTTTTCCGGTGGAGTAGTACTATGCATCAGAAACTGTTTTGAGGCACATGTAGTTGTGTGTGTTGTGTGAAACGCAAGTTTTCAAGGTGAGCATTTACACTTGTTTAGGGTGCAAACAGGCTTGTAAAGCCAGATAGCAAGCCTTGGAACACTGCTTTCTGGCTATTCTGGCTGTAGCAAATAGTTAACCATTTCAAAAGGTTTGCACCAAGTTATAGGCAATCGGTGTATCATTCCATTTCACGTCTTAACACATTGATGATATAGCCTCGGTTAATTGATTGACTGAGCTTCTGAGGTCATGCACATGTTCATTAGGATCACTCTCTCTGTAAGTGTTTTTAAAAACTTTATTTATGGCAAACATTATTAGCAAATTTTCTCACTCATTTAATAGAAAGAAGCTCATTCAAGTGTTTACTCTGCAATTTAAAAGGTAAAGGTGTTGTTTTTTTGTGGTAATGTTTAATCCATCTATTGCTTTTCTGATGTTTGAATTCTCGTTTTGTTAGGTATGTATGTTTTTTTTGTTTTTTTTTTATATCATGAGTTTGTTTGACACAGCAGTTCCGAGACGCAGAGAATATAGCGATCGGACATGGTTGGTAGGTAGCCTTGACTGAGGACAACATTGTGTAACTGTAACCAGTTATGTAAATCAGACTACAGTGTGAAGGAAGGCCTCAGACATTTGATTTTATATCATCAGCAATTTACGTCAAGAATTGCCAGCTGGGCAGTTATCTCTTAGCCTCATTACAAATGCTCAACTTGTTTTCAGTTGAGGTTTAACAGGTCCCTGTATGAAGTGTGTTGTCATCTTCCCATCATTACAAAATAAACTAATCTGTATTACTTCATAGTCTGGGTTAGTTATTTGTTTCCTGTATTTGATCGTAACAAGTGCAGTTAAACCAGTATTGAAGGTTATCCAGCTGGAATAGTGTCACAAACTGGATTGTCTGTCTGTGTGTCACTGGCCATATGGTTCGTGTCTCCACAGGTAACCCAATCAGCAACACCTGTCGCTGGCACTTCACTCACCTGAACTGTAAAACGATCTTACAGTGCACTCTAGACGCAGCATGTCTGGAACATATTTGTTCAGCTAGCTGAATTTATGTTTCAGCCCTACTTTGTTGATGTAACAGTGTGTTCATTTAAAATTGTACAGGGCGTGTTTGTTTGTTTAATTCTCAGCATTTTGAATTCACTTTATCTGATTGCTTGTCTGCATAATGTCTTGTAACAATTGGGCCAACAATTGTGTACATATGTAAACTTGTTCATTCCATACTGAACAGGCCTAACCCGATGCCAAGTGACCATACTCCAATAATATGTGATAACTGTACTGCTATAGAACAAGTGAGTTATGCTGAAATGTATAGGTAGTGGGGATGTGGTAGGTTAGTGTAAATAAACTCCATAAACAGTCCAAGGTTCACAGGTGTTGTGGTGAAATTTCCATGAAATTTCTTGAATGAAGTAGTATTGAATGAAATTATGAAGCTCACATAACCATCAGTTGTGGACAGTGTTGAACAATGGATTTTGAGACCACAGTGTCTCGTCACTTTACGAAAATCTAGGTGTAAACTTCTCAGAAAGTATGTGAAAGTTTGGACGTTGGTAGCATCACTTCGAAACAGAATGGATACTGGTTGGCTGATGAGCGAGAAATAATGGTGATTCTGGTAATGGAATTTAATTAGTCTTATGAAAATAAGACAATATGTATTCATATGGTTGCTAGATATCGCCTAAAATCGATTTGTAATTCACATGTTACGATTTCAGGTGCAGAGAAATGTGATCTTCAACCTAGGGTGGCTGAATTCCACTCAGGGACTATCCTTATTCACCCGTATAGCACTAATATACAGTGCATGTCACGAACAGGTAGCTTGTCAGTCAGACAGTTTTTCTTAGATGCATCTCTACCTGAACAAGGACCAGTGTAGCTAGCAACTGGCTAACTTCTGTCAGAATAGCTTCTCAGGACATGTAACCTATCGGTTAGGGCCGGCACGCGTGTATAGCCATAGCAGTCCACAACAGATTTAAGAAGGTCAAATATGGCGCGAATGTATGGAACGGCCCGAAAGTCGAACTTATCCGTGGCTGGTCAAGGTGAAGTCTTGGGCGAAGATTTAGATTAATATGGTGAACCGTCATGGACAAAAGATGTTAAAAAAAAAGCTGGCAGTCCGAAACAGGACAAGAACCGCCGTGATTTTGTGCTCAGCTAATGCAGGGCCTGTTGGAAAAAATCCCTATCTGCAATACTGAGTAAATGGCATGCTACCGCTACTTCATTATACCGCTAAGAAAGTGTGGATGTAAAAATGAAACACTCGTGGCGTCATGACTACTAAAAATATGCCGAATCGGCATTGCATTATTCTCTCGAGACCACGATGGTTTTACGAGAAAGGTGGGGGCTCTCGCGAACTATCGTGATTTCACGGATGTTAGCAATGCTGTTGTTGTTGGGCGCGAGAGCCCTCCTCACCTTGTCTCGTCCAAAACCAGCGTGATCTCGGCAGATTTCTGCATTGCCGATTCGGCTTATTAGCATCCACGAAACGCAGTTTTTCGGACACTCAAATACAGACATTTCATTTGTTATAGTTAAATGTGGGCTCAAGGCTGAATAATTTCCACAATTCTCTTCTTATTGCCAATGTTGAACCAGAATTTTCTTTTGGTTTCCATTGTTAACAACGGTTTATATTGCTGAACGTTACGTTCTGAACGTCTCTGTCTTGTTTGGGTATTGGATACAGGATATAAGCATTTCGTAATATTTGCACCATGGACAGGTAATCTGAACTCCACATTAATTGTTTCAGTGAATTGCTGTCTACTTTCAGTGTGTTTTGTATTGCTAGAAGTTAAAATAGTTATTCAGTTTTACTATCACGAGTGTCCCTGTTGCGAACATTGTGGACATTGTTGTGCTTATTTATACTGTTTGTACAGCTTAACACTTTGGACTTCCAAATACAGGAATTATTGACACAGGTTACAGGCATTTCGCTTCTTTAAGTATTCTGTCACAGATATTTTTTACACCTCATTGAAGAATTTCTCTCTGGACATTGTCCTTTCCTGGTCGATCCCCTTTCCCGCCACTTTCACCACCGTCCCTACCTTATAACCCCTGTGGATGTTAATACCCCACCTTCCTCACAAGCATGATGCTAACTGCCATCATGACGTCCCACATGAAAGCGTCCACTAAGACTGAAGTGTATAGTGACTTGGAAATAAATGAACCTGTGGCAGGTTTCTTGGGCAGGGACTTAACCCAGGTTCAGGAATATCACAGAAATATCACGATTAAAGAGTAGAAAGGCTACAGGAAATTTACCTGACCACCACTGTATGTGGTCTCAAGAAGGCCCTTTCTAATTTAACCCTGTAAGCCAAGTTGATTATAATTCATTAAGACTGGAACATTAAATGTCAGTATAGCGAATCTATATGTGTGTTTCAGAGAGCTTGCAGAAATTGTAAGTTTTCTTCGGCTGATCTTACTGAATTCTGTTTTCTTGGCATGCTTGATTCTTCACATAATTTCACAATGAAAACCACATGGAGGATACAGATGAAGGCAAAGGAACACTTCTTTTCTTTTCCTTTTTATTTCTTTCTACAGAAAGTTATCCTTTGTTGATTTTTTTTTTGGTCCTAGCTCACTGAAGCAGGCGTAATGCCTGAGGACAGAATTGTATGGTGTCAGCGACCTGTGTTTAGTTATCTGTCTTGAGGACTCATGGGATAAGCATTGCAAGGTTTTGTTTCTGCCACATGACTGAGTGAAGTGGTAACAGCACTGGCTATTCTGGATGATTATCCCGTGTGATGATCCCGATGGGATACCTGGTGAGGCCTTAGTAATGGCGGAGTTTTGGACAGGAAGCCGTAGACAGTAAATATGGTACATACGCTCAACACAGACAGCGAGGATGTTGCTAGCAAATGAATCAGTGTACCAGTACCATACTGATTCTGAATATGCTTTTGTGATTCCGTGTAATAAATCAGTGGAAAGTAACTCAGATCCGTAGGGGAGAAGATGGAGTGTCCACTGGTTCGGCAGTAATTACCTGCATATGTGGGAATCCAGAACTGATGGGCAGACTGACATATGTCACTGTCTTACACTTTAGGGCTGGGTTTTTATTCTGAGTAAATATTACTTGATTCACAGAAATTAATTTTCATACAAGCAAATCTGTCTCCAAGTTTATTGTATACCATATATAGCTTCGTTGACCACGCATCATGTTGAGATTTATTGCCGTCAGTCTATCTTCGTTTTATGTTCCCCAAACGAAGAGATGTGGATTTCATAGGTACTACTGCATTGCCCGCTGACAGTGTTAATGGCATGCCTATACTTCGTATAATGTTCATTCAACAGATAAAAACATATATGCGTAATTGCCTAACGCAACTTTTCGAATACTTACGACACTGCGATTCGATGGGTCCTCAACATAGCTCATCCTCTATGTGCAGGAATATTGAAGATTGTACACTATCTCCTTTCAACCCATGACAAAGTTTATGCATGCAGATACAATGTAGACGTTCGCCTAAAGTGTACTTTTCTCAACAGCACCACGACTGAGATCGGTTCAGTAATGTGAGGTGACAGCTTTACCGAGTACCAGTGTTGTTGAAAGGCATTTCCACAAGATGTGACGAGCTTGAGACAAGAGCTCTCTATTGATTAGACCATAATGTAGGATGCAGGACTGATCGTGTAAGGTTCAACTGGAAGGCTGTGAAGTAGGCCCTGGATTCTAGCAGATGGTAATTTCGTGTGGGCACAGCTTAGTAGTATCAGTCAACAGTGTTAATAGGTAAAATATATGAGTAAAATACAGTGAAAATTTCAAAAACACAGAACTCTGATCAGTCACAACATGTAAAAGTCAAACTTAAATCTTCACATTCATCTGAATTTGAACTTTAAATCCTAATTCCTAGTCATAAACGGGGAAATTGTGTCTTCCCGTGTCCTCATTGTTCTTTGCACGTTTGTGACAAGCCGTTTGCTCAGTCTAGCGGTCGTTGGGGGCTATTTGTCTTCTACCAATATGGCATACGAGCCTGTACGTTACACGGGTTAATGTCTGTCATGCAGTAAATTTCCAAAGATCTGCGATTTATCACTGGACCTTCTACCCGTAAGATTGACTTCCATCATATGGGTGAAAAAGTCCTGAGTATGGCGGTAAACAACAATGACACATCTTACCTCTGTAGAGTTGCAAAACAATATACCTGCAAACCGTGTTTAAACGTACGAAAAGGGTCAGGGAACCTGTTTGTATTTCTGTGTATTAGGATATGTCATGTAAAAATAAAGATTACAATTTGTTTATTTTGCTGTGATGAGAGAGAGAGCGTGAGATTACATCATGGAATGCCAGGTGGATGTGTGATTTGATATCTTGCTTGCTTTATAACTAAATTGTGATTAAATACGCTGTTGGGTTACGGGATTTGATTGACGACTTAGTCCACATTTTTGTCTCTTATTGTCAGGTTTTATATGTGATTAATATTTTTTCTGAGCGTTCTATCATTTAATCATTATATCATATTTTGCTGTTGTTGGTATTAGGCCATCAAATTGGTGCTAGAGTTATGACTGGTTTTCTTAACAGCTAAACCATTAGATTGGACACAGTTGGGATCATTGTTATTCTCTGATGGAATACTTTGTTATACTGTGTAGAAATCTTACCTGAAAGGTGAATTTGCATTCAAACTCGTCTGGGCCAGTATTCGAGGTTTATTTCATTTTACCGTCCAGAATTTTGTACATAGGGCTTCACGTATTTGATCTGGTTTAATAAAAAATAAAACAGAACATTTCAGTGACCATTTGTCTCAGTATTTTGCTTGCAAAATGTTATAGTATATGCCGATAAAAGATTTTGAAACGAAATTCATTTTGTCTTATCTATCACATACATTTAATAGATGTTGAAAGATTAGGTGACATTAACCGCAGATAAGCAGCTGCTAGTAACTGCTGGCAAGCTGACCACCGGGTTCAGTGCTGGTCTTGGACATTGCCTTTGTTTGTGTGGCTGACTTTGTGATACTATGCAGTTGACGTCGGTTGACACAATGGGGCCGCTTTCCTGTTGTTATGTTTCTTGAACGCCACTTGTCTTGAACCAGTGTGACTTGTAAGTCAGTACGTAACGTACACGGAATTTTTTCAATAAAGCAGCAAACAACCTTTGTACTCCATCCATAATTCTGATTGCCATCCTAGAAATGAAAAGTTCTTGAGTAAGACATCCCACAAACAAACAGATAAGAAATGGTGCATTGCGCACTGGACATACATGTATATTTTCTTAGAGATACATGTACAACATAAAGTGTTTCCCTAGATTTTTTTGTGCTTGATATATGAAAATAAAATCTTTTCACATGGTTCTCCAAGGAAACAGTAATAACAAGGCGTCATTTAGAAGATAATCATTTTCAAGGTACTTTGCAGAGTGTGTATCGTTTTGAAGTTGCAAATAAAAACTACGATCGAAGTCAATATATTTCAATTTACAGCTGACCTGAAGCCACAGAAGACCGATTACAATTGTTATCTGTAAAAATACACACTTATCGAACGATATGGTGGCCAAATTGGGATTATTTCGAATTGCATCTCTGTTTGGATTATATTTACTTATTTATTTGATTGGTATTTGACGCCGTACTGAAGAATATTTCACTTATACGACGGCGGCCAGCATTATGGTGGGAAGAAACCGGGCAGAACCCGGGGAAAGCCCTCGACCATCCACAGGTTACTGGAGGACCTTCCAACGTACGGCCCAAGAGGAAGCCAGTATGAGCTGGACTTGAACTCTAACCGACCGCATTGGTGACAGGCACGGGGTCATAACGCCGCGCTAGGGGGCAAACTCCCTCGGTCACGGAGGTCCCTGTTTGGATTATAGCACACAGTTAAATCAGTAACCATGCAGTGTCTGTAGTCAGTGTTGATTAGTACTCATCTGGACATTTAGGCTGTTCCACACAGTTGTTCATGTTGGGACAAGTCATGACTTGAGTTCTTGTGTTTCGTGGTTTGGTCATGATGTACAACTGTTGGTGTTAAGACAGTTCATGTTTTCGGTGACCATGCCTCATGGTTTGGTCATGGCGTGTCGTGGGTGTTCATGTGTCCTCGCCAATTTATATACATGTATCTCTCACGGGCCGAAATAACTTTAGACAAAATACCGCCATATGGAAAGCTGTATTGCACGTCATAGCCACAGGGGTGACCTCGACCCGGTTCCACACGGCTAGAAGGCTAAGTTGATTATATCCCCATAGCAACGTATGCGAAAGACACAAGTTGCCGTGGAAATCAAAACCAGCTAAACTTGAGGTTGATTCGTGGAACAGCGGTCAGACTAATATTCTCATAGATTAACGAATTAGAGTAAAATCTTGAAATCAGTTATGTAAAACGTAATAGTCTACTAATGTCACTTCAGTTCTGAGTACCGGCACTTTATACGGAACACTCTTCACAGTCAAAAACTTTTGTGTTATAAGGTCGAAAAGTCTGCTGCGCTTGGGTTCTGTTTGCACCCGTTAATCAGTTCAATAAACCTGTCATTAAATGGACACATGATATCATGGCACGTACGCAATATTCTTTCGTCGCAAATAAATGAACCTGTACGAAATAATTAAGAAAGACACACGCACAACTCTATATGTTTCGTGTACCTCAGCTCGTCCAACTATGTATAAAATACATGTATTGTTCATAGGCGGTTGTTTGTTCTGGAATGAGTTTGTAGCCTTCTATATTTGAGATATTAAACATAACACAAGGCCTTGCAAGGGGTGTTCATAGCTGCGGTTTGTAGTGAACTGTTACATTACATTGCGTTGAGAGTCTAAGCACAGAGCTAAGCATGGGACAACACCGTGCAATGTTTAAAGCACGGTGTGATTTGTAACGGTTATGTACAGAGCTCGAGGTTGCATGTTGTGCGGGTGTGCAGACGTAATCAATACATTAAGTCACAATGTGGCGCCTTTAGGCGACAAAACGACAGCTGTGATTTGTTCGACTTCTATTTTCGTTGTTGTCGAAAAATTATCTCATTTTTCTTACGGTTTTCGTTGCTGTAGGGAGATGCAGAGAGGAGTCAGACACGTCAGGCTATAATTGAATCATGCATACATCGTTATGTAGGTGTTTTTTTCCAGTACTAAGAGATACCATTTTTCTTAAATGTATTACACAAAACACGAAGGCTTTAATAATACATCATTATGGGCTTGTATAAATAATATAGTTATCATGTGCCTTGGTCTTTTGTCCTATATTATGTGTTGTCCTGGTATCGGCGGTTGTGATTTTCAACATGCTGATGATCATAATGGGATCTGGTTTTTACCACTTTGACTGTAAATCCCTAGGATACATTCTGCGGTCTTACAAGGTATGTCATAAACATCCCTTTCACGGAGGTAAGTGAAAATGGAATTTTCAGAGCAGGGTATCATGGATTCGGACTACATACGTCTCACCGATTAATATTCTGGACTTAATAACAAGCGAGTAACAACAGGTGTAAACAGGATTACGATGTTCACATCGCACAAATATATGTTGGTTGTGCTGTACTTCAACTCATTAAGAACTCATATATAGCCTAGAAACCCTTAAGGATACTAGAACCTCTCGTGGGCAAAATTTCACATTTTCCCTTGTGTAGCCCAAAATATAGCTCAAATTTAGCCACATGTATATATATTCTGAAAGGTAAACAACTGCTGACTTAAAAAAAAACTTTACCTAACTTTAGTATTATTCAAAACAAAGAGAAAGTTTGAAAAAAATTAGAGCTGTTTGTTTTTTCGACAATTTTGAAAATTTTCAATTTTGTCTGGCTCAAGTGGATAATTTTTAAACTAAAAACGGTCCCACAGATTTTTAATATTCATCCCAGGTTCAGGTGGTTTGGGGTGAACATTTAAGGTTTAAACTTTCAAAGATGTAAGAAAAAAATTGAAACTTTTATGTTCTTTTACCCATACCTTTAAAACTAGAAACGATATCAAAAATCTCTGAGCCCGTTTTTAGCTTAGGTATCTTGCTACACGTGTGCCAAGTTTCATAACATTATGTTGAAAAATACGCGAGAAATGAAAGTATTTCACCACACAATCCTTTTAAAAATAGAAAGGGAAAAAAGACCAAAATGTCTGGAGGAGCATTATGTGTGACAAAATTTTTCATTAATTAGTTTGTCAATTAATTCTGATCATAAATTCTCCTGCCTCCAGTTAAACTGTGAACATATACACCCACTTATGTTAAATTTTAAATCTTATAATGTGCCATCATAGCGTACATTGGTTTTATATTGACATTTCTGAGCAAACTCTGTTAGAATGTGTTTATAAACCCCTCCTCCAATGACACCCATTTGGGGTGATTAAAACAGTTGTTGTAGTTATTAGGTCTGCTGGGGTAGTCTTCATAAGCAGCCATGCATAGTTTATAGCAGGAGGCACTACACGCTTACCAGAGGGGTGTCTTGTCATAGCAGGTAACCCTCCTTCAGGGAGCTATTCCCTCTAATCAGGGGGAACAAAGAAAACACAACGGTCTTAGTTCACAACATGTTATACTTTTTGCCAAATTTTAGGTATTTACAATTCGAATTTGGTTTTCACCTTTACATGAGAGGAAAAGTAGGAGAATGAAGAATAAGAATGTGAAATAAAAAATACCTGGCTAAATTTCATTCCTGAGGAGTTCTAGCATCCTGAAATTGAAAGACAGCCCATGTTCCAAGTTAAGTTTGTCAAACATGCAGGACTATGTTGAGTTTATTTCGGTAAAGTATTTTTTCTAACAGGCACTACGACAGTGGAAATTGACATTTGACCGTGGTCCATCGACCAGCACGAAAACGCCGCCATTCTGTCTGGGCTGTGACGTAATTGTTCCAAGCGCGGAACACTCTTGTAACTTGAGACTGTAGTATGCTGTTAGGTTTGTGGTTCAAACTTAAGTATATGTGTAAATTTTATAACATCAAATGGTCTAGAAACTTATTCTCGTCATAACAAAATGGTCTGGAATAATTTGCGGTGTTGTTCATACCTGTAGTAGTTATTATTAAAACATATAACGTTAAAAGAGTGTTTCTATTCCTAAGGATCATGCCAAACTCAAGACAGTGCACGTTTATATGCGGACGATAATTTTCAGGGGAGAAATGGAGAAATGAGATCATAGTCTACCAAATCCGCTCCTGTCAGTGGACTTCCAGAAGTTCTCAAAGATATTTATGCAATCCCCAAGTTCAAGACTGTTATAGATACTACGACACCACGGATTGTGTAATTTAGGAAAGTACTTGTGTTCTATATGCCATTAGCAGACTATGAGGTACCAGTTTAAAGAAATGTTTAATGCTGTTCAATGTATTATGGAAATCCTTTTGTTTTTATTTGAAAAGCTTTAGCTTCATCTCCTTTGGTATGGAACCTTTATTTCTCAACATTCTTTAAAAACTGTCGACATTGTTTTGTAAAAAAGTTACAGATTGCCGAACTAACTGACACGAAACTACGTAAAGTACCCTGAAAATCTGATGTTAGACTTCTGATGCAAAATTATGTTGTCATTCATAAATCAATTCTATATGCAAACCTATGGGGTGCCAATGGGCTCTGTCTCTGCCTCGACAAGCCTCCCTACAGCGAGCTACAGCCATATTTCAACTCTGCTATTATATGAATTATATGCTATTATATAAATAAGACCTCGTGAGTCAACGACGCCATGCATCTTGTGCCTTAGCCAAACCTTGCGACCTTAATGTGATTCTGGACAAACGGAACTGAATTTCACCTGCAAATGTTGCACAAACCAGGATACTGTCCAGTTTATTGTAGAAATATGTCAGATGTGTCTGCACATGGGAAAAGTAGGGCCTCCTTGGCTCAGTGGGTTAGCGCGCTAGCGCATCGCTATGATTCTGAAGCCTCCCACCAATGTGGTCGCTATGAGTTCAAGTCTAGCTCATGCTGGCTTCCTCTCCGGCCGTACGTGGGAATGTCTGCCTGCAGCGTGCGGATGGTCGCTGGTTTCCCCCGGGCTCTGCCAGGTTTCTTCCCACCATAATGCTGGCCGCCGTCGTATAGGTGAAACATTCTTGAGTACGGCGTAAAATACCAGTCAAATAATAAATCAAATAATATAGGAAAAGTACCCACATTAGGCTGTGCACACATGCATATAGATTCTAAGCCTGGAAACACAAACTAGTCTGGGTAAAAGCCTGGTATATATATATATATATATATAAATGTCGTAAATATATATAAAAGTCATATAAAATGTGCCGAAATGGCTGCTTACTCTGTGTAGAATTCCAATAGATTATTCATAGGCCTGTTATGGTATGGAATGTCCAGTCAAGTTATTTTTTCCACTAAACTTATAAACAAGTGAACGTAAGCAGGTCACATGTCCGAAACAAGTATCTAGAGATCCAGAAATTCCCAAAATATATTTAAATTTAGCCTATTACATTTTTGCAAGAGAACACTTTATACAAGAGATCAAAAGAGGACTGCCTCACCTTGTCAACCTTTGCCTTACCTACAGAAGTGCATTTGTGAAAATTTGCGCTTTTGTAAACAATAAAGACAAAACTCCCACTGAATACAATAGCTTTATTGTTTATCAGTTGGTCACTTGTTGATGTTGTAATGCTAAGTATAGAGGAGAAACAAAGTGTTGCCGGATTTAAACGCTGAGAGAGCACACCAACGGCTCCAGTGAGATATTCCTACGTATCCACGCTTGTGAAAGCTAAGGTTTCGTAAAAAGCCTTTTGTATAATATGTTGAATGTGGTGAGTACCAGCCCGCTTGAATATTTAATCTTGCAAAATTAGCTAGAAAACTGTTGACTGCAGTGAAAACTGGAACTATAAGTATTACTTAAATAAAGTCTGCTCATAAGAAGTTACTCCCGAAGTCTGAATGCTTGTACATCAGCCAGCAGGGAATTAGCTTTGTTTAGAAATCTTCTGGTGTCCATTCAACCAAAATTAAAATCAATTAAACAAAACGACCACATGATTACAGGCAACAAAACGATTTGTCCGTGTTCGACTTACAGTACTACATTCATTCATGTATAACGACAAAAATCCTCAAACTATCATTGTGGCTGTCGTGTTTTTCATTTTTGTTACCTCTAGATTGTTGTAATGCAGACCGAGATCCAGTACTGTAAGCCTCAGGTAAATATAGAAAGGACTGACATATATTTATATGGCGTATACCATATACTAACTTCTAAGAGAATATAGGGCAAAAATCATATCTGATGCTGCAGAGCTTCCATACTATGAGCATCATGTCTTAGTGCATATGTCTATGTCTGTGTAGGAATTGCCATCTAAAATTTAACTACCGGACGTAATTTACTGTACACAGATGCTCACCTGTTCTATACATGTGTCCCGCATATGTGAGACATGTACAACACTACGTACTGTACACAGACACGTTTTCATCTTACTGTCCAAAATTTGTCTCAAGACATTCCAAGCCAGGCAAAGCCAAAAATTCACGAAAGAATTTGCAAGAAAATGGAATTACGAAAGCTGTTGAAAGTAGCATCGTTTCGTAAATCTATCACACAACACAGTATTATGATACTTCTTTGGTAACATCTGTCTTTTATGGTGTGTTACTACCCAGGTAATTAACAATCAAGTTAGTCTATACGGTGGTGTTAGATCAGGTGATACCTACAAGTGCATGTGGCTTAAGCTCAGTCTGTATAGAATAAAGCCACTGAATTATCGGGAGTTTCTCCTTAGAGAAGTTACAGAGACGAGCGAAGAACGACCAAAGTAATGGAAGGAAAAAGACACTTCACGCGAAGGTTAAATGTAAGCTTGAAAGAAAAGACAAGCCCGATATGTCAGCCTATACACTGCCTTTCTGAAGGATTTAATCGAGGGTAAATCTGTGTATCTATACAACCTTTACATCACCATCCGTGGCTCAGTCGGTTAGCGCGCTATCGCAGCACAATGGCCCGAAGCCTCCCACCAAAGCTCTTGCTGGATTCCTCTCCGACCGTACGTGGGAAGGTCTGCCAGTAACCTGCGGATGGTCGTGGGTTTCCCCTCGGGTTCTGTCCGGTTTCCTCCCACCATAATGCTGGCCGCCGTCGTATAAGTGAAACATTCTTGAGTACGGCGTAAAACACCAATCAAATAAAGAAATAAATAGATAACTAAATTTACATCAGCACATTCAGTTTTAAACTCTGTGGTAGGATTTGCATTCAGTGAAACATCATATTATAGAAGTTTCTATCCCAAGTGTAGAAATTACCGCCGTGGTAAAATATATATATAAGGTTATATAAATTATTTACTCTAAAATCTGTTCTTACAGAGGTAAAAGGAAATTTGATTTAAGTGCTCCACAGCTGGTAAATACAACGGAATAAACTACACACGGAGTTTGAAGGGAAGCGAGTTATAGTTGTAATCAGTAGACCTTAATACGCACATTAACCCAACTTTACAGACGTTCTACAAGTGTCTGCACTCTAATGATTGATTTATTGATTGGTGTAGAGCACCGTGGTCAATTTTTTTTCTTATATTAGGGCAGCCAATCCAGCGAGAGTTGGATTCGAACAAGCGACCTCATTGATGAGGTGCCGGGCACTCGCAGGGATCCTCTGCTTTAATGGTACGAGCAAATGACAGCCCTGACAGACCGTGAATAGGTTTATTTACATGCATAACAGGCGTGACCCTTTGATATACATCTTCTTGTATATACTTTACCTGCATGATGCATTTTCGATCAGCTGTGCCCCAGGGCATTGTTTAATATATGCCTATTACTTTTTCATGGGTAAAAGTCCTGGGTAAAATACTGGCCTCTATTTACATTCTATTAATACCGACAGACATTTTTTATGTGTTTTTTTTTTATGTCTGATTTATGAGTATGGCTCGAGAAGTGATGTGTTTACTAACGCTGCGAAAAGATAAATTATCAAGATAGAGGTCATGCGTTTACCAACGTTACGAAAGCATGAATCATCAGGACAGGTGCTGATGTCGTGTGTTTACCAGCGTTGCGAAGGCGTGCATTATCAGGATAGAGGAAGATGTCGTGTGTTTACCAACTTTGCTAAAGGATGAATCATCAGGATAGATGATGACGTCGTGTGTTTACCAACGTTGCGAATGCATGGATCATCATGATAGACGATCCACGCTTATGTTGCAGGAAGACCACTTTCGAAATAAAAAGTTTTATAAACATTATAGGGAGCTTCCTGCAGAATATTACACAAGCAGTAAAGTGTGAAAAACACATTCCCGTGAAGGGTGAATCCAGGCTTCACCACTTGTGGCTCTCTTTCATATCCATTTTCAAGCAATGAATTCGTGCCCTCCCCGTGGAGTATCCTCTAGCTACCCTCTGAGTATCCCCTGAGTATTTCCTGACAACATGCTGAACGTGCGTGTAAACGTAATATGAAAAGCAAACAGGATTTTATGCCACAGATGAGGTGTCACATTCGAGTTAGAAAAACTTTTGAAAACAGGCAGGGGCTTTCCTGCTTAAATGCAGTTTGAACACAAGTGTTCCGAATCCACGATCCATACCAATAGATCACGTTTACACCGAAATATACCATATATATGTTGGGTTTCATCGAATCAGTCTGGAGGCTTGTGTCTATACATGTTGGGTAGACCTACATGAAGTATATATATGCATACAGATTACATATATGCATTGTTAGGGAATATGTGTACGTTTGCCAATAATAGCTGATGTGTAGGTTAGATATCTACCATTCCAGTGACACCAGCGAGGTGTCGCTGATGCATATCTATATCAGACTGTTTTGTGTGTCATTCGAGTATACGTCACCTCACATTATAGCCCGGATATTGACGTGGCAGGGTATAAACTGGTGACACCGGGTCATGCGTATAGCAATTCACGTGCACCGACACGAGACTGTATCTATGTGATGTAAGCAGTTTCAGTTAACAAAGTGAACTACAAGGTATACAGGGATTTATTCACCCATAAAATAGCTATTAATGTTATGATTATTTTAATTTGCTACTATTTTTCACCATCATACAAAAAATTGTCGCATTTGATTCAGTAGAATGACAGTGCTGATATACATGTACTGGATTTTGAGCCACGGAAAGATATTTCACTACTCCAAGAATTGTAACATTTCCAAGTATTCTTTGGTTTGATACAGGCAAAATTTTGTTCTGACATGGTTTGAGGGTTTAAGGCATTTCTTGATTTTTGAAACGTTTAGATATCAAGATTCGTGAAGCTAATTATTCATATAACGATCCATGATCTAAGCATGGTACACGCATATCTACATGTATAAGCATGCTTTTGCCACAACTGCTACCCGTACACATTTTCATTATTGTAATGTTTTCACAACACAGTGCATGCTGTGTAGCTCTGAGAACAGTGGGCCAAGTACCTAGCTAAGCTTCCATATTTCGGAAATCTAAGCTGGAAGAATGAAACAGATCACAGATCTAAGTGCTATGACACTGTTAGTAAAGACTCGTAACTAAGTAAACATCAGTCATATAAGGAAACTTAAATATCCAATCCAACTTCTGCATGAATACACAGCTCGGTCAGATTTCGCGGTCGACAGCTCGAAGACGAACCAGCGGAGAGCAGTACGGAGAGGCTGTGATCAATATACGGAGCTATTCATATGTACTCTCATCTAGAAGCGTTAATGTAAACGGACCGCGCTTGCCTTTCACAAGGTGCAGGTTCAAATCCGGTCTAGTGCATAGAATTAGTATTTATTTATTTATTTATTTATCTGTTTGGAGTTTTACGCCGTACTCAAAAATATTTCACTTCTACGACGGCGGCAAGCATTATGGTGGGTGGAAAACGGGCAGAGCTGCGGGAGGCCCACGACCATCCGCTGGCAGACTGTTCCACGTTCGACGGGAGAAGACAGCATGAGCTAGACTTCAACTCACAACGACCGAATTGGTGAGAGGCACCTGGGTCATTGCGCTAACCCCTCGGTGACGGAGGCCCCCGGGGATTTGTAGATTATCTCGCTCTCGCTGTGTAGATGAGGCTTTAAATGGTAACAATAAGGGGTTGACATAGCTGTTCGCAGGGACGATTTGTCTTGATATGATCTGCATATCTGTCTGTCACCTATGGATAGGTTCGTCATCAGCCTGCCACAGGTCGGCGGTTTACCCCAGACACCCCGGTTTTCTTCGCCCACAAAACTTACCACCAACGTGTATATAAGGAAAAAATTCTCGAGTATGTCGGGAAATAACAATCAAATAAAAATAAATAAACTAGTACAGACGTTATGTTTGGATAAATGTTACCGCAAAAAAAGGCTATACCTGTCTTGCAGAATCCTGCCTTGAATTCCACCACGCGAATTCAAATATGTTTTGACATATATGGAATTTTCCCTTAACAGTTAATCCACATGGAACATTCACACGATTATCAATAGGCTTTAATTAATCAATCAACAACTTGATTTGTAAATTGAAACAGTAGGCGGGTGCTGGTCGTAATAGAAAAGGTCCTTGTCCCGTCAACAGAAAACCATATCCTTGGTAAGGGAACGCCAAAGCAACAGTGACTCTCAAATTAAATTCAAATTTTTATTTACTATAAAAAAGTATGCATGGGCAGCGCAATTTTTTTAAATCAATGCATCAAAAAAAGAATACTTCCTAAGCGTCAGGTAAAATCGAAATTACTGCTAGAGTTGTTTCCCCTGATGCGCACTTGACAACTGCACAACACAGTGCTTGTCTGATATTATTGATTTGACGATGCCTTCCCTTCTGTTATCACATTCTTTAGTAAACATGCACAACAATATTCCAGAAAAATAAATTGAAACCACCGTAATCGTATTGCAAGCAACCACAGAATCCAGAAAAAAGCGATACAATTAAAAAAAACCCTAAATCTAATCAACGTCAGAAATTCAATTTCATGACCATTCAATGTTCAACAAAAACAACATTTTAATACAACATCGCTAAAATAACTCAGCACAATACAGCACAACAGATGCTAAGAACATCTAGAATATAAACACAGAGTCTCTAACCCCACTGTTAACATCTGTAAATGCACATTAAATCAAATTTCTGAAATTGGTTATATCACAGTCAAAATTATTGAGATGTCTCCATTTCATCACTATGGACACCCTGTAACTGGCCATTACTACATGCAGCATACTGGGCTTCGCTCGGATTCATCTGGTGGCCGTTTGGATCTTGGTACAGGTGATCGGTGAATCTCCACGGCATCGGGTAACCCCAATATGGTGCCATTCCATGATGCATGTACTGAGGTATTTTGCTGTTGTGGGATGGTCCGTCAGAGTCCCCGGCTCCCTGCCCTTGGCTCCACTGAAATCCGGGTGCATACATTTCTCCATGATACGGAAAAAAGTAAGGCACTGGGCCCCATCCCCAGGCCATGGGCATCTGGTCGAAATCTTTCCCACTCTGCTGTTCTTGTGACGTCAAATTTTCGCCCCCGGTATCTGTCTTGAGTTGGGGATTTTGACAAAGTGTTTGGTAACTGGTGTCAGATCTGTCTTTACTCTCTCCATTGGTGTTAACGCGGACGGCGGAGGGGCACGGTGGCATGGAGGTCTGCGTCCAAATTTCTGGAGGCAGTCCGCTGTAATAAGGGTGTGCGCCAAATTCATTTCGCCAATACGTGTTCTTTAACTCGGAGAAGTCTTTTCTCACCATAGGCGGGACAGTATCTCCGCTCACTGCATCATTTAGTGACGTAGTTGCAACGGGCACTGCAGAGGCTAATACGTTTGAGTCGGACGATTGTGTGGAGTTTTGTGGGGAACCGGAGCGAATGTCATCATTAGGCGACATAAGAGAGTTGCTTCCAGCGGCAATTTGGAGGTGATTTTCGTGAGATCGCAGCCTGTTTGTTGAATATCTTGTACGTGGACGATTGGACGTTGTTTCTGGTTGCTGTTTTCTATCGAATCTACGCTGTAATGGTGACGGATTCACAGATTTCCGCCGAGTCTTGATGTTAGCTAGAAGTTCTGGGTTGTCTTTCCGGAAACATGGGTGGTGAAATTCGTAAAGTGACGTCTCCTCATTTACACGCCAGTCGAATTTATACTCTCTGAATAGGCGACGTAGATTCACGAAGGATGGGATTTGTAAAAATCCCGGGTACCGCCGCATGACTTCTTCTTCGAAAACATTCTCTTCAACAACGCTGATCCAAGTACCTTCATCCGTCCAGCGAAAGAGATAGTCATCATTGGCTATGTCGAAAAGTTTCTCCGGAAACAGCTTTTGTGCGTCCACTTTAAACCGTTTGTTAAGTTGAACGCCTTTCTTTTGCATGTGGTAAGTCATCTTTGCCACTTTAACTTGTGGGTCAGTCGCCGAATACGTCCACACATAGCGTTCTACAACAACAACTTCTCACGTTTTCGCGCTCCATTATCTGTCATGTGATGACGCAATATGTGACGTCACGCATGTAGAACGACTGGTACCTTTCCACACTGAGTACGTTTGCTTCCTATGTAAGCCTACTATCTAGAAATTTCTATTTACTCTAAATTAAAACTCAACCAAAAGATGCAAACATACAAGTCACTGTAGACTAACTGCATCGCCAAATTGAGAAAGACACCTGGTATATATATATATTGTTTATATGACGGATCAGTCTTCTGATGATATTATGTCAAACTGGCTTTAGATGTCATTCGTTTGAATTTTAAACAAATCTTAAGTCAGGTTAAGTACATTTACAGGTACATGTAGGCTAGCCTGTACATGAATGTATTGATCAAACTTTTTTAACGCCATATGTATGTACTCAAGAATTGCTCATATTTGCGCCTTAAATATTCTGTATAGTTTTGTTATAGGCATATTCCAATTTTATTAAATCCTGTAAGAACATAAACTAGGAGTTTTATTGCGTTACATATTGTGCATGAATTATACAGGCTATACTCTCTGCAAACGACTGTGTACAAATTTCCACATGCATTCACGGCGTGCAGTAGGGCGGGTACGCGATGCCGCTCACCTTCACAAGGCAAAGGATTCTTTTTCGCTTCGAGAATGGATGTCACTGTGAATGCGTGTGAGGATTATGTAATTTGTGTATTGCTGGTACACAATATTATGTGGATGTGCATTTTTGCAACAATACTGTATGTTGACGAAAGCTGAGTAGTGCCTGCAGGGCGGAGTTATGACACACGCGTGCGCACTGTGGTAGGCCCACATGACTATAGTGTATAATTGATTCACTGCAATATTGGACCTCTACGTGTACCACCTGGAAAACCCCATAGAATTATTAAAGGCCTGCATGATGTTCCATACATTTATCAATGATTAAGTAATTATATATACCCAATACGCGGCGTCAACGACAGGCCTGCAGGTTAAAGTCAGGTCTCAAAACAATACAAAATATCAAGATTTGCATTGGGTGTCGATTTAAAATCTAAAGAGACTTGAAACGTCGACTTTCTGTGCATTTGGAGTAACATAGAGTAAACTTCTACGTCGCGTTTTAAGTATATATGTGTGTTTGGATTTTACGTCGTAGCAAGTTTTCGTTTATATGACGACGAGGAGTCCTGCTATATACTCTCTTCTTGAGGCAGGGCCTTTGGAGTTATATGTTACATACAGATTTCATGTGTCTATAACCCGGGGGCAGCTGTTCCCTCTGACCTCTCACGCACCCTGTTTTGCCTTTTAGCTTCACTGGCGTAGACTATGAGTGACGCGAAACCGCTTTTCCCGTTGCTTTAATTTGGAATGGTCTCGATTATGTATAAAAACTAATTTATGAAGTTACCAAACACGTCTGACTCAGAAGGAAAAAACAGCTGTAGTTGTTTTTGATTCGTTTCCACCTCTCTTCTATATAACTATATAAGGTTTATATGATTTGATGTCTTATTATAAACAGATTATTTTTTTCCATTTGTTACGTGTTAAGCCATGAGCGGGAAACCCAAACTGCATGGTCATGAAGAATACCGGTTATACATATATTATGTCATGTACCCAGAATATACACTGTTAAAAAATATATATGCACCTGCATGTATTCTGAACTTGACCATTCATCGCCTTGTTACATGATACGGTCATCCTCCAGACTGAGATTATAAATTACTTGTTGTACTAAAACTTTAATTCTTTGCTATATAACGCGATTTGTTCGTTCCTAATCATTTGCGTATCGTTTAAATATACAAGGCAGCCTTGTATATAATAAATGCATAATTGTTTGTGTATGCAGACACGGCGCTTACAAAATGTCATGCATGCATCAACAGGCATCCATATGATATAGTGTATATCAGGTTTTATATACGGGTAGGAAAACAACTAGAGGACAATCCGAAAGAAATAAAAATTGCGATGTATTCTGTGCCCTAGAAGTGTCAAAACGGTCGTGCGGCATGACGAATCTGACACTTAAAAAAAGTTGATGACTGTCCGGTGGATATCTCACGTGGTAAATTCTATTCAGTCGGTTGCCATTCAGAGGGACAAAAGAGAAAACTGTGTGATTGTCAGTGACCAGTTTAAATAGATACCGGTCACGCTCTTCAGACGTGTAATCCTGAAGATGTCAGTGCTGTGTATACATACGAGGCATTATAACTGCAACACATTCTGACAGACAACTATGAAAGCCGAAACTGCTTAGACCATTATATGCTCGTCCTGTCGAGTATGAAAGACTATAAAGTTGTCCGTGTTTAGACATGCATGCACCATGCAACTGAAGTCAGACAGTAAGGAGAAAGCGTACCTATACCAGTGTTGTCTTGAATAATACTCCCCCCTACTGACAGTTTAAACACTTTTACTAGAAGGATTTCTAAGACACAGATTTCTGACAAGACAGCTGGAACTATAGAATACAACTGTTGTCGCCACAGAGGTTATAATCCAGGTCGGCATGGCAGACCTCGTCGTGGACTCCCGACACGGAAGGCGTTCTCTCACAGAAGTCCCACCAATGCAGCCAGTTTACCAGCGACATGATTTGCCAGACGTGTCACGCACTAATCCTCAAGACCACGACGGTACTTATATTTCCCAGCGAAAAGGCATCCCGGTGTATCCCCAGCAGAATTGGGCAGTTCCAAGTGAATATGAGAGACCTCCGGTAACATATCATCGACCAGAGGCAGCAGTTCCAGTGCATGTATGCCAGTGTTGCCATGATCGGAGACATGACACTCTTCATCCACAAAGGCTTGAAGAGGTTCCGAACTACCGAAATGAGTGTGCGGGATTGCACTACCTTCCAGCGAGAGAACCCAATGCGTATTACCTCTACACCACACAGAGACGTAACTATCCGGTACAGGAGACGTACCCACACCAGCATCCATCCTTACACCACTCGGTCCCCTACCAGCGTCCCACAAGCCAGCAAATCCCACAGTACCACCCACAGTATCACGATCTTCCGCCGAAACCTAAATCGGCCCACTACTTCTACGGCCCTGATGGAGAACTTCTCCCGGGGCCTCTCGACGCCCACAAACATCCCGATCCGCCCAAGAAACGAATCCGACACAGCGTGCAAAGAAATCGGGAAAGTGGACCAAAATCCGAGAACACGGCCCAAGATTTTCTTGTTGAAGCCACTCTTCGGTACGGCAAAATCAAGTCAGTCACCGTCAAACACTCCTCACCTTCTTTCAAAACCTTGCCAGAGATTCTGATTGACGAACTGGAGAGCCATTACAGTGGCATTCCGGAGACTCACGTGGTACTTGTGGCTGTGAATGACAACTATTCCGTGTATGCAACGCCGTATGCTCAAGGCACACCGCATGCTCCTTCCTCTGTAACACAGGATGGCAGTCAGAAAACACACTCCCCTTGGCACCGTTGATCAGTTTCAGACAGTGACAGCTTTATACTATTTATATCTAGGGATTGGACATATGATACCTGGTTTCATTATGAATCATGGAATATACACTCATCTAAACAAATAACGACGCGAGATAAAGAATTCCAATTTACCTGAAGATGTTAAAATATTAGCTGTACTATTGATAATATACTGAATGGGTATGCAAGAAACGATGGTAATGACTGCAATCATCATATACTGTAGTTAAAGATGTAAACATGTGTCTACATATTCAAGTTCACGTGTACTCCACAGCATTTATTTGTTCCATCAGCAGATTCAGATCTACCTCAAATAAATATCTTTTTGAAACATATTTTTATAATGGTTCATTCGTCTCATTGAAGCATTATATTCACAATTTTCATGCTTGCGTACAGTAATACAAAAACTCTGCGTCCTGATGCTTATTTCAATTCTTTAATTTAGGTCAATAATGTATTATGTTCACAATGACTCTCCGCCCCCCCCCCACCTAAAATTTTCCCCATGACCAACTTGTTCATTTTGTCTGATGCTGAGAGTTCTGCTTACCATAGTGTGTTTTGCGGTTTGTTTGGAAGGTAGGATGGTACCTTACTGGAAAATGTAAGTGTCAGCACAGTAGTATTATGTGACATATAGCTGCCTCTTAAAATGTATTTTAGGGCAAGATTTTAGGTCATTTACCACCTTTAACATAAATAATTATGACATTTATGTTAAGGCACGTTAACATTTAGGTGTACATTAGCTTAAACATATACCTATAAAAATATACAAACATATACCTCTTAGGCGACCTTAACTCTCTTGATAAATCTGACATTTGCAGATCATAATTAGGCAGGTGCCAATGTGACCAGAGAGCATCATCTTGATCTTTTATTGATTATTTTATTTTATGTATTTATTTGATTGGTGTTTCATGCCATACTCAAGTATATTTCACTTATATGATGGCCAGCATGATGGTGGAAGGAAACCCACTGGTGCTGGTGAACCTTCCTATGTATGACCGCAGAGGAAGCCATTGTGAGCTGGGCTCGTACTCATAGCGATCGCCTTGGTGAGAGGCACCTGGATGATTATGCTGCACTAGCGCACTGACCTCCTCCGTTACGGAAACCCCCATTTATTGATAAATGATAGTAAGCATTTCCCAGTTTTCTCATCCTATTCAAATTCGCAAAAAATAAACGCATTGTTTTAGGAGAGTTCCGATGTGGAGAAACGTCTTAAGGTCAGTGTCTCCCTTATACACCTTGATTTTGAAAGCATAATAAAATATTGTTACTATGACAAAGCGCCACCCTTCTCTACTGAAGAATCTGTAAAAACCAATAAAATCTGTCATTATAAATGGGAAGATGTTACTACTGCTTTATGATGGTCTGAGTGTGACACTGTGTGGATTATCTATCCATCTTCCACAATAACAATATTCAATACTCAATTAAATAAAACTTCACTATATATTGCTCTACTTATCATTTGCACTAACAGTACAATGTGAATTATTTAAGATTAGTTTTATATTACAAGTCAATGAATCCAGTCATGTAATAACAGTAATATAATAAAAACTGTGATAAAACATTGTACATAGTGAATGTTGTCACTTTTATTTCTGATGGAAATCTTGATATTTCATCTTTACATAAATAACAAATGACTTCATTTATATGCCACTGCCAGTCTGTTGTCCACTGAAAATATGACAGCGTTAATCTGATACAATTTGTGTAATTAAAATGTTCAAACATCATGATTTTGTTGAATTCTAAATTGTAATGGCATAAAACATGCTTTGTGAACAAGCTTAACTATTCCAGGTCATTTCTTGGAGCAAAACCTTGTGTGTGTTATTTCTTAAAATATCACTGTATTTTTACGTCCTATTTCAGATCATTTATTTTTCTGAATCCTTGCATATATATGTTGCAATTCAACAAATAAATATTACTCAATTTGTATATTCTGAACAATGTCTTCACTTGAAATTGATTCAAGGATAGAGTGAGTTCCTCAAGAACCATCTCAGCCAAGCCTTACAAATGTAGCACTAAACCCCAGTAAAGCATACTTTTAGGAGATGTATATCATATTTCTTGCCTGAATTCCATTAAAAATTCCATGAAGAACAGAACATATAGAAAACAACAGAACTAAGTGAGTTATCACGCTGATACTTCTCCCAGAAGTTTCTTGGTTGTTTCAGCATTGTCAGGTGTCAGGTTTATCAGCCTGTTGCTGGACTCTGCTAACTCTGTGATGGACACTCGGCCGTGCTGACGTATAAACTTGGCTACAGACTCTAGCTCTTCCATGGTGATGTATATGAACTTGCCCCTGTCATCTATCACTCCTGTGATTGTACCGTCAGATTGCAGCTCCTGTACACAGTTTATGGCATCCTGGCAACACAGAAGAGGATGTCTGGACATTCTATATTGCGTAATTCTACCACCTCAGCACTAACTACTGTAATACAGCAAAATGGTCATCAATGCTGAGTTTTGGGGTTCTTTACATTAAAATAAACATTGCTTTCACAAGAACTAAGTTAATCCTAAAATAGTGGTTTCTTGAACCAAGTCCTCTGCTCAATAGGTGTTCCCCCAAACTCGTCCAATACAATTTATTAAAATTTTTTAAATTTTGTCTTATGCAAAAGTTATACATCCAATGTTGTTTTATACTCAGAGTTTTACTTTCAAAGAGAAAAAAATTAATTTATATAAAATACAATGAAAGTTACCTTGTTATCTATGACAGTGTTGAGGATTTAAATGGTAAGTACAACATTACTACATGTAACATACCTGTGTTTTTAGTTTGAAATGTGCTGCCAAATCTTCTAGCATCACCACTTTCATCTCCTATAAAATTCAAACACAGAAGTAATGTCAAGAAGGCAAATCAACCATGAACAACAAAATGTAAATTAATGACAAAGTGATTTAATAAAGACAAAGATATTCTTTTACACTATTCTCTCACTTTTAGCCAATCCATAATAATATGCCAATCTGATTAAAAAACTGCAGACTAAAAAATCACATTTTAGGTCGCAACCTCTAACACTTGGCATTTACTTGGGTGCAAACTTGCATTAAATATACCTTAATATAGGAAATAAATTCTTGTAATAATGACCCCGACTCAAATAAATAAAAGAAACTTGTCACCACTACAGTTTGTACATTTCAGGTCGCAAACTCTAACCCATGGAATTTACTTGGGTCCAAACTTGCATTAAACATACCTTGATATAGGAAATAAATTCTTGTAATAATGACCCCGACTGAAATAAAGAAAAGAAACTTGTCACCACTACAGTTTGCAGTTTATTATACAAAATTTTTCAATGCTGAAGTTTTATACAATACATAATATATAATATATGAAACAATGCACTGATACCTGGACAGGTAAAATGTCATATAATGATTGGGTTATGGTTTATCCCTGTAACTTGGAAAACCCTATTGACATAGAATGCATGTACATAGTAGTGTAGACAAACATATCTCCATTCAACATGAAATGATTTGAGTGTGACATATTAAGTCCCTTTGGGAAAAGTCTCAGAAAGGTTGTAGTCACTAACAAACTAGGCTGTATAGAACAGGCTTACGGAGAAGCACACATGCATGTTTTAATATCCACACCCACTGATATCTGGTACTTACACTGAGATTCAGAGTTGTTTTCCTTTCTACATCCACTAATGTCTAAGACTCACATAAAGATCTAAGGTTGCTTTCCTCTCTAAATTCCTTGATATCTGGGAGTTTCATTCAAATCTGGAGTTGTTTGCCTTCTTACATCTCCTGATATCTAGGGCTTACATTCAGATCCGGAGTTGTTTGCCTTCCTACATCTCCTGATATCTAGGGCTTACATTCAGATCTGGAGTTGTTTGCCTTCCTACATCTCCTGATATCTAGGGCTTACATCCAGATCTGGAGTTGTTTGCCTTCTTACATCTCCTGATATCTAGGGCTTACATTCAGATCTGGAGTTGTTTGCCTTCCTACATCTCCTGATATCTAGGGCTTACATTCAGATCCGGAGTTGTTTGCCTTCCTACATCTCCTGATATCTAGGGCTTACATTCAGATCCGGAGTTGTTTGCCTTCCTACATCTCCTGATATCTAGGGCTTACATTCGCCTTCCTACATCTCCTGATATCTAGGGCTTACATTCAGATCCGGAGTTGTTTGCCTTCCTACATCTCCTGATATCTAGGGCTTACATTCAGATCTGGAGTTGTTTGCCTTCCTACATCTCCTGATATCTAGGGCTTACATTCAGATCTGGAGTTGTTTGCCTTCCTACATCTCCTGATATCTAGGGCTTACATTCAGATCTGGAGTTGTTTGCCTTCCTACATCTCCTGATATCTAGGGCTTACATTCAGATCTGGAGTTGTTTGCCTTCCTACATCTCCTGATATCTAGGGCTTACATTAAGATCTGGAGTTGTCTGCCTTCCTACATCTCCTGATATCTAGGGCTTACATTCAGATCTGGAGTTGTTTGCCTTCCTACATCTCCTGATATTTAGGGCTTACATTCAGATCTGAAGATGCTTTCCATTCTACAATCTGCACCCATGCATCCTACTACCCTGAAATCTAGGACTTACATTAAAATCTGAGGCTGCATTCCTTTCTGGGGGTTGTTTCTGGGAGATCTGGGGTTGTTTTCCAGGTCTGGGATAACCACTGATATGCATCTGGAGGATATTTCCTTCTCTACATCTTTGATATCTAGGACTTACACTGAGATCTGAGACTATTTTCCTCTATTAGCTCCCCCTTCCCAAGATATCTAGGACTTACATTGAGATGTGAGACTTTTTTCCTCTATTAGCTCCCCCTTCCCCTGATATCTAGGACTTACATTGAGATCTGAGACTATTTTCCTCTATTAGCACTCCCTTCCACTGATATCTAGGACTTACACTCAGATCTGAGACTTTTTTCCTCTTTTAGCTCCCCCTTGCCCTGATATCTAGGACTTACACTGAGATCTGAGACTATTTTCCTCTATTAGCTCCCCCTTCCCCTGATATCCAGGACTTACATTGAGATCTGAGACTTTTTTCCTCCATTAGCTCCCCCTTCCCCTGATATCTAGGACTTACACTCAGATCTGAGACTTTTTTCCTCTATTAGCTCCCCCTTCCCCTGATATCTAGGACTTACAATGAGATGTGAGACTTTTTTCCTTTATTAGCTCCCCCTTCCCCTGACATCTAGGACTTACATTGAGATCTGAGACTATTTTCCTCTATTAGGGCCCTCTTCCCCTGATATCTAGGACTTACCATGAGATCTGAGACTATTTTCCTCTATTAGCTCCCCCTTCCCCTGATATCTAGGACTTACACTGAGATCTGAGACTTTTTTCCTCTATTAGCTCCCCCTTGCCCTGATATCTAGGACTTACACTGAGATCTGAGACTTTTTTCCTCTGTCAGCCCCCCCTTCCCCTGATATCTAGGACTTACACTGAGATCTGAGACTATTTTCCTCTATTAGCTCCCCCTTCCCCTGATATCTAGGACTTACAATGAGATGTGAGACTTTTTTCCTGTATTAGCTCCCCCTTCCCCTGATATCTAGGACTTACATTGAGATCTGAGACTATTTTCCTCTATTAGCGCCCTCTTCCCCTGATATCTAGGACTTACACTGAGATCTGAGACTATTTTCCTCTATTAGCTCCCCCTTCCCCTGATATCTAGGACTTACACTGAGATCTGAGACTTTTTTCCTCTATCAGCTCCCCCTTCCCCTGATATCTAGGACTTACACTGAGATCTGAGACTATTTTCCTCTATTAGCTCCCCCTTCCCCTGATATCTAGGACTTACATTGAGATCTGAGACTATTTTCCTCTATTAGCTCCCCCTTCCCCTGATATCTAGGACTTACACTGAGATCTGAGACTTTTTTCCTCTATCAGCTCCCCCTTCCCCTGATATCTAGGACTTACACTGAGATCTGAGACTTTTTTCCTCTATCAGCTCCCCCTTCCCCTGATATCTAGGACTTACACTGAGATCTGAGACTTTTTTCCTCTGTTAGCCCCCCCTTCCCCTGATATCTAGGACTTACATTGAGATCTGAGACTTTTTTCCTCTGTTAGCCCCCCCTTCCCCTGATATCTAGGACTTACATTGAGATCTGGAGCAGTATCCTCTTCGCCCTCCTCTTCCACAGTAAAGGCTTGTTTTAATATCAGATACTCCTCATGTTCCCTTTTTTCCTCCTCCTCTTTGCGCTGTCTTTCCTCTTCAGCCTATATGTCAAAACTGAACACTGACACAAAACCTTGTCCACAGGTCCAAATTATAGTGTCTGTTCGAAACTTACAGACGTAAGCAAATTCCCCAAGTAAATAATAGAGGATGGTAAAATGCTCGAATAAATTTGTGATTTGAAGATCAATACTCCTCGCAGACTGAAGTAATTTTTATTTATTGTGAATTTTTTTACAATGAAAACCTTAGCACTTCCATATTCCTTATATTTTCTCAGGTTAGACGTAGAGGACAAATGGGTTATAAGAAATATTAGAAACTGTTCTGTATTATGAACCAACTCGACTACAGAAAAGAAAAAAAATAGCAAACATGTAACTAGGCCAGATTAATCTTCAAAAATTCTTGTAAACCGTTAACAATGAGTTTACCGCAATGGCTTCTTCAGCTGCTCTGTTGACTTCTTCCTTTTTCCTTAGCTCCTCAAGCTGAGCCTGTCTTCGCTTCTGTTCTTCTCTTTCCTGCTCTTGTTGCTGAAAACAATAGGGTTTTAAGTAAAGAACCTACAGTATCAACTCTGCATGATCTTTCTTGATAAACACTCCAAGTATACTAATCCATTCAACACAAAATTGCTCGGAATATAGCTATAAAATTGGAAATCATTCAATTACAGGTAACAAAGACAATCTAAACGGATTCGGACACAAAATCAGTGAGACATTTGTGCGTTGGCATGGAATGGCATAATGCAAAATTCCTAGCTGCTAGAGTCAAAGTTAACATAACTTCTATTCAATTACAATTGTACTTACTGTCAAAGACATAAACTTTTTGGGAGGTTTTATCCTAAGCCGTCTTTATCGAAGACGCATCACCACCACACTGTCACAGCACAGTAACAAATACATTGCATTCTCAGTTACCTCTCTCACTGCCTTCTTCTCGGCTTTCTCTTGCAGTTTCCTCAGCTTTTTAGCCCCAATTTTCCCCTCAGGCTCAGCAATGTCAGTGAACATTTCCTCTTCATCATACATTTCCTCATCTGAGAAAAGAGTGAGGTGGCTTGTCATGTACATTACATCATATTTCACCACAAATACAGCTAAAATGTATCCCATTTGTTTATCACCTAACAAAGACACATTGTTAGCATAAGGTCCTTTTATCTAAAACATGAGAGCAGGGTTTCCTCTGGCACAATATTTTAGCCAATGAACACATTTTGTACCCAACGGGCATTTCTTGAGCCACACTAGTTTAGCCGATTTAAATGTTTTATAGCTATATTTCCCTACTTCTAGCCAAAACATTTTATCTGCACTTTTTGCAAGCTGAATTACATCTATACTATAGGCAGACTCAGTCGAATAAAATAAAAAATAACAAACAATTTGCATGTAACTGCTGTCAAAGACAACTTTATTTAGTTATCTTTTAAGATGAATAATCAAGTGAAATACCACAATATGCAGCACTACCTATCTGGAAATATTTGTGTTAGATGGCAATGTAATGAGAAGGTCAACTGTTGCATCAGTATCACTGTAGGTGTCCAAGTAGTTGAGCTCACTAGTCCAGAGTCAGAGTAGTGTCTTACCAATCTCTGGATTTCTTCCTCACCATACCGATCAAAGCTCTCAGTCTGTCTGAGGGTAGTCCAAAGGTGAAAAATACCACAGAAAAGGCTGAGAGCAAGGTCATCAGGAGTCGGAAATCTGGTGCTTAGATTTTCCGCAACATTCTCTATCAACTTTGTGCAGGCATTTCTTGCCTGTTCTCTCTGGGCATTGCTGTCACTTATCCTGTGGCCATCACTTGTAACGAAACAGTTTTTCCTCACTTGGAAATTCTGGTACAATTGAGAGGAATTCCCTGAAATTTGTGCCATATGTTGAGGGTTTTGTTAGTGCCTGTAATGAGGATATTGCAGACTTTACTTGTGAGTTTCCACTGCACGCTTGTGTCCATTTTATCCTTTAGTGTTCTCGTGTTTAGTGATTGAGTCCAACTTTAGCACGGCACACCCAGGGCATTGTCGTGCCTGGCACTGATACAGCACGTGCAGAACATCTGTCTTTTTGCGGTATCATATTTTAACCACTCTCGCCCAACCAGCCAGACTTGTTGAAATTTTCTCTTCACACTTAGCCCAGAGCTGATCGACGTACTGTCTGGTTTGTCTCGGTTGCCAGAGAACATGCCATTTGCCTTCTTGTCTCCAGTGTAGACAACCGGCTGAACAAGTGAGGCACCAGCATGTTCTTCGGGCATATTCTTGTCTGTGACAACCATCTCCATTCGCTGTTCATTTTTATCAGTCTGCTCTCTTGCAACTGTATCTAAAGCAGATTATTCTGTAGCAGGACTACATTTCGAATAAGTGCCTCCAAAGTAGTGCACCAATGCTTGACAACTATGTCAGCCTGATATTTTTGCTTGTTGCTATCTATACAAAT
The DNA here is from genome assembly GCA_016165875.1 of Acanthopleura granulata. Taxonomy (NCBI): domain Eukaryota; kingdom Metazoa; phylum Mollusca; class Polyplacophora; order Chitonida; family Chitonidae; genus Acanthopleura; species Acanthopleura granulata. Next base: position 13,925,534 of record JABBOT010000001.1, on the reverse strand, counting down.
GCGCAGTTAGCAAAAAATCTGTTGACTGCGCACAGTCATTCAAGCCGCATTTTCGTACATAAATTAAGTTGGACATTTTCTATCAGATGGCGTCTTGTAAAACATTTAGAATGCTACTGTTTTTTTTTTTCAAATAATAAAAAAAAAACTTGTGTGATGTTTGCTTAAAAAAATAAAATAAAATAAATGCACATGGTTTATATGAAACTTTGAAACTGTGCATTGGGTGTGTTCACACTGTCTCCATTTCCACCTCTTCAATAGGCAGTAAATATTTTTGAGTAAATAATTTTGTCGCCAAAAACTTTCGCCATTTCCCTGATTTTATCGCCAATCCAAATTTTTAGTCGAAATTGGCCACAGTGGCGAGCACCAGCGGAAGCCCTGTGAGACAAACTGAACATTCTGGTATTAACAATTCAAAATAGGTTTTACTACACCATACGCATTTCATGTGCACAGAGGTTTGTAGTCAAGTTTATGCATGTGACGTAACAAACACTGCTGAAGCAAAGTTTAAACAGCTTTTTCTTGTCACAATAAGTGTAAAGTTTCCATGACAGTAGATAAATCTTGCCTGAACAGCTCAGACAGAGGGCCGTCCCAAAATTACAATACGTTGCACAATTTTGATGTTGTTTAGGCAATTAATGAACCAACTGGTATTTCATTGTGGGATTCCAAACCATATGACATAGGAAAATTTGACACTTACACTCCACTTGAAAATACCATTTTAACAACAAATATTAGAGTTACATGATTGGTATTATGGGCTTTCACTCACCACTGTCGTCTCTCTGCACCCTCATTCGCCTCCGCCCACCTCTCCTCCGGGCTGCTGCTGGTAGATCCGCCACATTACGTGGGGGCAGGGCGCGCGCAACGGGAGCTCCATCTCCAGCATCAACTCTTTCACCTGAAACACATCACTATATATACATGCATGTATACCATGATCAGGAGTATTAAACTTGTAAAACTGTGCCCAAGTTTATGTGTGGAGAGTTCAGGAAACCAAAGCCTAGCCAACAACATCTTTATGTCTTCTGTAAAGGGTGTAGCAAAGGCCAGTGGTCCTACTACAGTCTCACTGTAGTTGGACAAATGTAAGTGAAACTTGAACGAGTGGTGTAATGGAGAGCCTTATCAATGTGGCTGCTGGGACATTGTTGGCCTAGATTGTTAAAGCTTAAAACCCACTGAACTTTGATGTCTTTCCCCTTGGCAAACAACAAAATCACAGAATTGGACAGGATTGACTAGGCCTATGGAACAGCATAGGCTATTTACATCCTGCTGTTCATAATGCCGTTGCCTGATGGAAAGGAACTTTCAGTTCAGAGATTACACTCTGAGCAGGTAAAAAATATCAGATTAAATGAAAACAAGCCTCAGTGTTACAATAAAATGAACTACTGTTTGTCTGGTTTCTGTTATGCTTGTCTGATTTGCATCACAATTGTCTGGTATGGGTCAAGATTCGGTGTCTGGTTCTTGTGATGATTGTCTGGTTTGGGTCAAGATTCAGTGTCTGGTTTTTAGTGATGACTATCTGGTTAGGGTCATGACTGTTTGATTTGAGTCACGATATTTACATGGAGATGCATCTAGTTTTAAACTGATCAAACCACTCTAGTCATGGCAGCTGATAATCAAGTTATTTGATTTATCAGGTAAATGAATACAATATGTTTCAAATTGGTGGCCTAGTGGTTGGAGTATCTGCCTTGAGGGCCGACGGTCCGGAATAAATCCCCAATCGGGTCATACCAAAGAGTTGTAAATTGGCACTTGTTGCTGCCTCGCAAAGCACTTAAACTGAGAGAGACGAGAGCAATGAAACAGGATTGACCGGCCCAGTTTCAGTACAATGTGACTGGATGTGGTGTCATGGCGGTTGCCTTCGGCATGATGCTCCTGTGGCGGCAACACTTTGGTGGCATACACTCGTCCTGCCACGAAAAGACATGGTATATATACATACTATGGACTCCTGGTTGTCATATGATTGAAAAACTGTTAACTACCCCATAAAACATAAACACATGGTTACATAATGACACATAATATGAAGTCAGGTGATGTTTCTATAGCCTCTTAGAGGCGCATACAGATACACCTACATGGTTACCTTCATTTCATCCGTTTTATGAAACAACCAGAAGGTTGTGGGGGTTAAGTTGTCAAAAGTTACATTGTCTGCCTACATGGCCGAAGCTTAGCAGTGGAACGTTTGGCTTGGTGAACCACAGCACAAAAGGATGTTGACGTGTTATTTGGAGTCCATTTTCCGACATCAACATAATGATCACCACCACTTTCCTTGGTAAAACAAACGTGTCAAACACGTTTCTTTTACATTCTTACCTGTTCTCCCCCTAGTCCTTGTTTTAGCTATAAAGGAAATGACAGCGAGAAGGAAAATAACCAAAACAGCTGCTGAAATGTACACGAATGGATCCATGACGATGTTGTTGGACAGCTTTCCTGTCTGTGACTCATACATTTCTAGCAATGTTATAAGGCTGTACCAGGCAATGTACGCGTCACCTTGAGGCCAAACTATGCAAACGGCAAACGCCAAACCTGCCAACACTAGGAAAACGGACCGTAGTATCGGTATATGTTTCATGTCAGTTTATGCGTAATATTTCACTAGTGCACATGTTTTGTATATAATATTTAAATTTTAAATTGAACAGTAGATTTAATCATGCACTACCTCACTTTTAGATGAATAAGATTTGTCCGCATCCGGTTTTGTTAACCTAGTTCTATTTTATCCCTCTAGTGGCCAGAGGCGCGCCGTTCTGAGAGAGGTCTGCTCATTTAACATTTACCATGGTGTAAATTGCGATAGCTTTCTGAAATAATAATGGAACTGTACCAAGCCAGTGATCATTATATTCTCGTGGATGGAGAAAATAGTCTATGGTGCAATCGTTTCAATGGATCATTGAAAGCTGGCAAAGGTGGGTGTTTGTCTCTTTCAAGGCTCAATCATTGATGTCAACCACCTGCATTTTGACAGGTTTCCTTCAAACTTGTAGTTATCGTCTGCTGTTATGTTGCTTTTTTCTCTTAACGTGACAGAGCCTGGACCTTGTATGTTTTGCAACCGAGTATATTCCGAGAACCTTTAGGGCAGTCCGAAAATGTACTACATAATTATTGTTGCAATATTGTGACTATTTTTAAATAATTGTTTTGATGTTTACAAGTGATGCATGGATAGGCCTATGTTTTGTTTTAAAATCGATATCATAGTAAGTGTGCTTTTCTATATGCCCTAAAGTTGCATACGTATGCAATTGGTACCTTCAGAGTAGTTACAGCACAAGCGTGTCAGGTGTATGACTTTGGCTTAGATACTGTGCATCTGTAATCACTTGCTATATTGGACTGGGGCCATTACAAATGCGGGTTCCTTCCCCGAAAATCGACGTGGGCCCGCCGATTAAGCCCATCAATTTCCTCCCGGGACATCCTCCCTGGTGATATATTCAGTGAGAAGACATTCCTGAACACACTTAATTGCTCAGCTCAATACTGGCCAAACCAGAAGTACAGGCAATAATTTGCAGCTCGATTCTGTAATCAGCAGTCAACCAGCCATTATTTCATTGATCTGCATTACTGCTTAAACAAATCTGACAGGGCTCCATTGTGGTATTATAAACAGTATGATATTATGAACAATAGAAAACTGTCATGCAAGTTTGTCACTTAACAGGGAGGGTTGTGAAAAGTTTATTTTATATTACAACTCTTTTCATCTCTTAAAGATGTAAATCTTTATTTCCTTTATGAACCTAATTCCTCAACCATTGTGCATGTGAAAGAGTAACTTGCACCAGCAATTTATGCACATTTTTAATTTAATTTTGAAGACAAAACTACATTGGTTGGGTTGGCTGGTTTCAGGGCTTCACCAAAATTATAATTTTATAAGTCAGCACAGAGTGATGCCTTCAGAATACGCTTGAATAAACACCTTGCAAACATGCGAAAAGGTTGAAGAATTACAGTACATCTGTTCAGTTTTGACAACCATTATTCCTGGATATAATTATCAAAAGAAAACACATGCTTATAAATGTAAATTACAGTGTCAAAATTTGCATAAAAGCACAGTGTGTCAAAGTAGAGAGTCCTGCACATGCTGAATATTGCATTGTGACTCATATTATATTAAAGTGGCATGCTGCTCAGAATACAAATTGCGTGGAAATATTACAGTGATATGAAAGAAATCCTACAGAGTAAACCTAACACCGTCTTTCAAAAGGATTTTGATGAATAACACAATTTAACCCATATAACTGAAGATTCCTTGAAAAACACAATCTTTGGCTGTGTCCGTAAAATTTTCCTGTTGTGACGTGATAAAATTCCCTGTATGATGTCGAATTAGGCAGGTGTGGCGTTGAGTAAGGCATTTATGCAGGGATGACGTCAAGAACATTTGAAAGGGCAGCGTCATATGTGTATACACGTTAGCGATTGATGATGTCATGTGTTCGTGGCTGACCTCACACCAGGCAAAGTGAAAGCGACAGAAATATTTTGTTTCCGTATGCTCTGACGAAACGTACATTATCGGTTTTAATTCGCTGCTATAGTTTCACAATTTAGGAAAGTGAACCAGACTATTCCAGTCTTTATCAATTCACCTTGCTTTTAAGACACAGATGTTTTGACACCAAAGTAGCTCTTTAAGCAAAAGGTATGCATTTATGATAACAGTACAATATGTCACATGTAATATGTTATCTTCAGAATAGAAATCTGCATCCTCTCACATACAGGTATTGTGCCATGGCATTGGCTAAATAATTAAGTTAATTAGCAGAAGAATCAGATATGGTTAAGCATAGATCTCAGTTCGGGTGAGATAATGGCTGGCTCAGGTTGGGACATTGCCAGGTGCTGTGGCTTCCCAGAACTTCCCAGTGTTCTTTCATTATATACAAAAGTACGAAAGCCTGACTTTAACAAAACAGGAAGAATAAGACTCTGTGCCCTAATGCAATGAATAATTAACCAGTGGAAATTGATTAAGTCTCTTTTTCTTCAAGGTACACTTTGTTTTTTGTGAAATTGAATTTAATGTAAATTTTCTGTTTTAAAGGGACGGACTTGTGCTTGGCCTGGAACCCAGTATGCCTTGGCTTGGTTTACGGTGTTGTTGGGAAGATCAAGCCTCATCCTGGTAATTAGAGTCTTATCATCATGGGTGTCTATTTTTCGAAAAGAAAATGTTGCACACTAACACTGCATATGTCCTTTATCCCACAATGATGATTTTTTAATTTATTTAAAGCTTTAAGCTGACATTTTGACTTTTATAACAACGGTCATCTTTACAGATATGATCTAAAATCTCCAATAATAACTTAATTTCTGTCCAGCATGTGCTAGATATTTCTTCATATCACAGGTTCGATGGTGAACAGTTTCTTTCGTGAGACCTTAAGCGTTGGCCAGTGAGATGGATTTCATGTTGCGTGTCGTGCAGCTGTCAGTGGACAGTGACCTTGGATATGTATAGTTGTTTCTTCCACGCTCTACCTGGTTTCCTCCTGTCATAATCCAGAGAGTTGACATAAGTGAAATATTAGAATTACTGGTTGGGCAACAAGCCTTGGTCTAGACCACTGTGCCTAAAGGTGTTTGAGGGTTCAAACCCAGTCCTGGAAATGGAAATTGTGAATATCTGCACTCTCACTTTTTGTGGGGATTTGGTGACAAAAAACACTTGGTTTTCTCTTTGTGCACTCTAATGTTTATAGAAAACCACTTGTTTTCAAACAATATGTTGTACTTATCTGTACATCACATGTTGGAAAATTTGTTAATAACTTGCCAAAGTTGGGTAGTTTACCTAGGCTGTCCAGTTTCCTCAACACATAAAACTGACTGCCATTGTATGAAGATTCTTTGGTGTTAAGCAACTCTCCATCAGATAAGTAAATAAATAAATGGAGGCACTAGTTCTGGATACTCATCAAGGATTCTGTTGATCTTTGTCTTAACTTTGTCAGTCGGGTTATGATTTTGTTATTGAAATGGATTGCTTGAATTTCTGTCTGCAGACTCAGAGACTTGGTTAATCTTGGTACGACAGATGAATTTTGTTGGCAAATTCTTTGACAAACATGAAGTGTACAAAATCCAGAAAATTGCCGTCCTGCCGCTTTCTACAAGTGATCCACCCGACCTTGATATTGATGTAAGTGATAATCAGACATATGGTAATCATCTTGTCTGTCTCTGTCTCGAGTGATGACAGTGTGGAGGTCAAGTTGCTGAAACTGACATGAATGTGAACTCTCTGACAATGTAGAAACAACGCCATGTGTTTGTGCAATACACCAAATCTATGTGTGATGAATATAATTTGTAAATCAAGATGTATTGAAGTGGTTTATAATCTCCAAGTTTTAGTGACGCACTATGAAATTTCAGTTTAATTTTACAACAGATTTAATTGCAACAGTATTCCTGAATATACTACATGTATAAGTATTTTTCCCATAACTTTTCAGGGCTAAGTATTGTACATATATATATATGAAGCTCAGCATTTTAATGTGTCAGTGTTTCCATGTTACATTATTCTCTTCCTTGAATTGTGGGAAACCGCTTCTGTGAAAGCCGTGATCCCCATCTTGCAATACATGTCTAGCTGTACGTGTGTCATGTTTGGGGAAATACTGCACGTAGCAACCAGCATTTTCACTGTTGTGTAGCTATAAAGACGAATGTGCCTTGTAGAAATTTTATATGTGTTTTATGAAATAAGCTCCAGATCAAGGAATGGAATGTAAGTTTACTGAATCAATTTGTTAGGCCTACAAATATATCAAACATCTAAAAGTAGCTTTTTCAGGATGTCTTTAAAAATGTAGTTTGGTAAAGTTTGTTATTTTGATGAAATCAGTTATGTCAATGGTAATAAATGTTTGTGGGAGAAAAGACCAGATTAAACTTTAAACCCAGGGATTAGATTAATTTGACCAAAATAGTACTCTGAATGTTGATATGAACCTGGATCATTAATGAAAGCTAGATCATTGTTGTACTTCATGCGTAATTCAAGGCAAATGGTAGGTGACTGGCAGAAATCTACACAGAAAGTGCTCCAGTTTCCACTTAGGGAAAAGTCTGTCACAAAAGTTCATTTGTCAGGAGCACAAGTCATCAGTTCAGTTCTAGTCCAAGGCAGGCAATTTTTTTTATGATTCCCCTGTAATCACTGTTCCCATGGGCTAGATGGTTGTAAGTTTTCAGCACTGTTCACATGAATTTCATGAGAGATCGATGATCTTCAACCAATTTGGAGTGCACATTGAGTGTGGTGTACATGTATGGGCAAAGAATGTGCATCATATGTGGTGAAAAGTTAGTCAATGACTTGCCAAAGATTGGTGGTTTATTTCAGGTAATATCATGGTTTCCTCCATCCATGAAACTGTCAGCTATCATATATATTTGACATTACACATTACATTACACAACTAAATTTGTTTATTTATTTACCTGCCTTTTCTCTATTTTTCAGTTATGCAGAAAACACCATTTTGGCATCAAAAAGCCAGAGAGAATCACCCAAGCAGCTCAGGGCCAGAAACGGGCCTTACAGAAAACTCTTAGCTCTATTAAATCTGCAGCGGAAAATGTCAAGCCAAAAAAGGTGATGAACACATGAGTTTGCCCTGTCAGTCAGCATGGCGGGCCTCCGTGGCTCAGTTGGTTAGTGTGCTAGCGCAGAAACCTCCCACAAATGTGGTTGCTGTGAGTTCAAATTCGGCTCATGCTGGCTTCCTCTCTGTCTGTACACGGGAAGGTCTGCCTGCAAACTGCTGATTGTCATGGGTTTCCACCGGGCTCTTCCAGGTTTCCTCCCACTATAATGCTGGTGCCGTCGTATAAGTGAAATATTCTTGAGTATGGTGAAAAACACTAATCAAATAAATAATAATCAGTATGCCTGATGGTATCTGGTGCTGGTAATCCACTGGTAACTCCAGGAAAACTGGAATCATGTTAAGTGAACTTCTGTGAAGAAGAACTTATTGCAGTGTCTCTACTTTCCCTTAATATTTTGGTTGTCCCAGCTACATGGATTGTACTGACAGCATACTGACTGCTTTTGCTGTGATAAAGTGGCTCTACTAGTAACAGTGGTATAAATCTGTGTTTTAAATTGATCCAGTCTTCATGTTAACATGCAAATGTTTTTTTTTTTCCATTACAGAGAGAGGTTAAGGACAAAGAGAAGTTTGAAAAGAAAATGTTGGAGGTAAATTTAGAAGCTTGCTCTAATTTTAATGTACAGATGTCAGAATGGATTAGGTACATGTAACAAAATTTTCTATTTACTTTCAGCCCTTTATGAAGTATTTATAAATTTAGTCAAAAATACTTGCTATTAAAGAGATATCTCTCTTGTAAGTCATTACATAAACATATATTTGTTTCTGTTTGGAGTTTGGAGTTATGTCAATAAAGCTTATTGGGGGCCTCTGTGGCTCAATCGTTTAGCGCGCTATCGCAGCACAATGACTGGAAACCTCCCATCAATGCGGTCGCTGTAAGTTCAAGACCAGCTCATGCTGGCTTCCTCTCTGGCCGTACGTGGGAAGGCCTGTCTGCAAGTTGCGGATGGTCGTGGGTTTCCCAAGGGCTCTGCCCGGTTTCCTCCCACCATAATGCTGGCCGCCGACATATAAGTGAAATTCGTGAGTATGGCGTAAAACACCAATCAAATAAATAAATAAATAAATAAATAAAGGTTATTGAATCAAGATAATGCCTAAGTTATGAATCATCTCAGATATGTCATTTGTTAAGGCCTGCTTTGTGTTAATGGTTTCAGGAGTTGCTGAAAATGTTCAATGATGTGGAGGGCTTCTATTTTTCTAACACGATGGATCTCACAACTAACATACAACGTCAGCATCAGGCTTGTTACGACAAATCCAAACCACTGTGGGTTCGTGCAGATGAGAGGTTCTTCTGGAACAGACATATGATGAAGGAGCTGATTGACTCTGGGGTAAGACAATACAGAATGGACTGATGTATACAATATCTGGCCTCTATCTAGTAACTGAAGCCAATAGGATGATAGTGATAGTTTGTTTTGAAGATGAAAAAAATTAAGAACTATATAAAAGCTTAGTCAGTGTAACACATCATCTTCCATGAGGGACTTGTAGGAATTAAATTAATGTGAAAGAAAATTCTTAAGTTTATGACAGTGCTAGATGGCAACTGTAACTACTCCCAGTTGTCATAACAGGTAGTATTGTGGGTGATGCCCCACTACCTTCCTCTTAATGCATCCACAGTGTGTAAGAAATCCCAAGTGCCTCGTATGTACCAAATGCAAATTAACTGAATGGGTGATTGTCCATTTACATATGGCCAACGACCTGTGAAAGTAGTCAGCCCATCATGTCAACATTTGTCATCATATCAGGATGAACTTTTCTATCATGTGACAAAGTTGCCTTGATCCTCATGAAATACGGGCTATTTCTGTCAATCAATCAATCAATCAATCAAACTTGACATCACTTTATTACCAAGAATGGGTAGGCCCAGTTCTAGATGAAGTCAGTAATACAAGACTTCCTCAGTCAGTTCACCAACAGATAATTTACAACTTCAGGCAGACAATTGACCTGTCAAAACTGTGATCACTATCTTGTTACAGGACAGAGTCGGTGAGGCATAGTTATTTCAGTCAATTTATTCTCCATTAATTTAGTTTGCTGAGACAGTCAGTCTATCAGTCAAACCGCTAAGTGTATCTTGTTCCAGGATGAATTGGCCCAGCACTGGATCCAGCCAATCGTGCATGGCTACATTCAGCAGGAGTGGTGTGTGATGGACTTCAGTGAGAATCACTCCCCAGGAGACAACTCCCTCACTCCTGACTTCTCCAAACCCACTGACTGCCTCTCCTTTCTTATCTCGCTGATATCACGCCGCAGTCGACATCGTGCTGGTAAGAAGTTAATTGCGTTAGGGCAGGTTTATGAAACACCACACAGCTCATGCTGGCTTCCTCTGTAGTCATACACGACAGGGTGCACCAGCAACCGATGGGCTTCGATGGGCTGTGTGTGGTTTCTTCCCACCATAATGCTGGACGTTGTTGTATACGTTAAATATTCTTGACCACGACATGAAACACCAATCAAATAAATAAATGAAACACTGCATAACAACATCACAGGCATTTCTGGGTCTACTGGCATGAAAGGATCAGAAACTTAAGTTGATTGTAAATTGCTAAGATCACAGTTGTAGCTCTAACTTACTGTCAACATCATCTTTTACTTTCCGAACTTCAGTTTTGCAGCATATACTTGAAGTATATTTTTGCATTGAGTTTTATTGTGTAAAGTAGTTAACTTTTTTCCATGTATTTTTGTTAACATTTTTCTACTTCATGAAAACTGAGTTTTATTTCTTACAGTACTTTTGAAACATTAAAATTAACTTCTTGTGAGAGAAAAGGCCTTGTTCATTTTCAGATTTGGCAGATGTCAAATTTTCATACTGATAAGTTTTATGAAGCCACGTCATATGGCAGAATATTTTGTGTTGTTTCGTTTTATACCTGAAAAAAAATAGAATTTACATCACAGTTGTGTTATGAAAGCATCTTCATGAAACAAACCCTTTCTGACATTGTGATCTAATCTTTTGCCTTGTGTAATGTCACGTCCTATGCCAAATAAGCATGAGCTATCTCCCTTAATCCACGTGGATTATGGGTTATTTCCCCTGATGAACTCTCATTTTCAGTGTGCTGTGATGTACTGTGAATTTTATCTTTTGTTACTGTTTATAGGAACACGAACAAAGAAGCGAGGATTGGATGAAAGTGGAGCATGTGCAAATTATGTGGAAACTGAACAGGTAAATCTCATGCTTTTGTTTCTTAGTGTCAGTAAAAATGTCATAGTTTAGTTAATTATTTGTTCAGTGTTTAACATTGCTCATTGCTCACGTTTCTAGGGGGAGGAAACTGGAGTGTTAGGAATTGACCGCTCACCTTGTCCAAGTAACTGAGGATTCTCCTGCCACAAATCTGCTTTTGAAGAACTGGATTTGAACATACAACCTGATTTTCCTGGCAGATTAGTTTCAACAAAGATTTCATTTCATCTGCTTTTAAACAAATTTAGGCAGTTGTAAACAGGGTCCAGTTATCTGTGTTAATCCTCTTTACACAGAACAGTGGTATTTATTCCAGAGTAACAATTAGTTGTGACATTATACAATCAGAGTTTTGAAAGAGGGCGACATCATCACTAAAACATGCTTAATGAGCTTCTCTTGAAACCACCTATCACTGGACGTCGTGAGTTCTTCGTCTATTACAGCATTAAACACCTGTGCTTCCCTCTCTCACTTACAATTTTTTTCTCTCCCAGGTGATTGAGTATTCCCCACACGTGGTGTCCTTTGTCCAAGTACGTGGCTCCGCCCCTATGTTCTGGAGCCAATCAGGCTTCAAGTATAGACCCCCTCCTGTTCTGGACAAAGGTAGGCCATGCTGTTTATCTTAACCCATCTCTCAACAGCTAATCATGATTGAAAAAATGAGTTGAGTTGTATCCTGGCTGAGTTATGTTTTGAAGGTTACATCTGGGTAGGGTTGTATTTGGGCAGAGAAATAATTGGGCATGGGTTTTATTTGGGCAGGGGCCTCCATGGCTCATTTGGTTAGCGTGTTAGTGCAGCATAATGACCTGCAAGCCTCCCACAGATGCGATCGCTGTGAGATCAAGTCCAGGTCTTGATGGGTTCTTCTCTGGCCATATGTGGGAAGGTGTGCCAGCAAGCTGCGGATGGTCATGGGTTTCCCCTGCTCTCTACCCGGTTTCCTCCCATCTTGATGCTGGCCGCAGAGGTACAAGTGAAATATACGACAAAAACACCAATCAAATAAATAAATTTATTTGGGCATAATTACATTTGGGCTAATGGTATAGCAATTTTGTCTGTCTGGTTGTTGATGGATACACAGGTTTTTGATGGATACACAGATCCATTTCCACAGTTGCCTTGGTAACCAGATTACCATTATGCCTATTTATACTATATAAATTAATGTGATTTCGTGTCCGATCTACAATTCCAGTTGTTCTCCATATGCTGTTTTTGGTGAATGCATAAATGCATATATGATCATGTGTCACAACTCACTTTTTGTCTGTTTCTGTGGTAACCAGATCACCAATTTCTCTCCATATATGCTGTATTAATAGACTTGGCTCAGTTTGCCTTGGTTTTCAGGTACAAGTTATCTCCCCTTTATAACCCCTCAGAAGTTTAACTTTGAATGTCTTTGCTGTGTATGTAGGTTAAGTGACCTTGACATGTACAATCGTCCGAAGTACTACCAGCACATAACTGTATTTGTATTATGGCTATTCGGGCTGTTCTGATTCCCCTATGTGTATGTACCTCAATTTACGTTCCCCCAGCTTATCAACACCATGCTACCAGGTGTCCATTTGTACAGATGGACTTTCTGTGTTAGCCCGAACTGACACATTCACCTAAGGGCAATTTGGACAGTGTCAGGGCTCTGGTTTATCCTCTAGGGTAGCTTTAATTGTGTTGATCAGCTACATAAGGCGTGAAAGAAAAATTCGGGACTATTTAGGAGCCCGGTGAAGCAACAGATTATCTTCAGATCATGAGATTTTGTGGCCTAGGTCACACAAAAAACTGATAATTGTTAATTAAGGTCCCACTGTTCATGCCTGTGATCGAAAAAAAAAAAGGTTCACTAAACCATTTAGCTTCTGTTGTCTTCTCCAGCTGTTATTTGTGATGAGACTCATTTCGGCTCTATATCCATGGCTCACAACACATGCCGTTATGTTTAAAATGTGGTAGCAAAGACTGAGGTTGTGGAATGATATTGCGGCAGGCCCTGGATGTATTCTGTTGTGCATGTCTTGCAGTGTTAAAGTAGAGATAAGCTAGAGTCAACAATAATAGAGTGAAAGATTTTGGGGCACTGGAATATGGGGGAGAATTCTTATTACTATTGCATTCTAGTCAAAAAAGGCAGCTTTTGCTATTTAAGGCTCTCAAAACAATTGTGAGTTCTGTGATACCCAGTTTGCAGTATATTTAGCACATGCTTTCTGTTAACTCTAAATGTCCAGTTTGTACTACTGCTCTTAGCGAATAATTGTTGATTGCAATACTGTTGTATGCATTCAGTGCATCCAATGTCATAAGAACAGTTACACTGTCAGAATGTCTTTTCAGAATGGCATGGCATATGTGATCTGATAGAGATAGGGTACGTTTTAATCAATCTGACAAAAAAGTATGAAAATTTAAAAAAAAATAATCCTACTGTATAATTCAGCTGCCTGTTATTCCCCCAGATTTGTTTTTGTGATTTTAGAGTTGATAATCTTACTGAATAGGCACAGTGTGAAAAAGTTAATTGGATTTTTATTATCATTCATTTTCGTAAACACTCAATATGTTTTCATGCGGGCATTGATAGCTTCTCATTGCAGCTTTGAAGATAACCAGGTTTTCGAGAAGTTTTTAAAAAATTAATTAGATATTTTAGAAATTTGTTTGTTGAAGCATGATTCAGATTATTCGTAATGCTGGATCATGTACTCAGTCCGTGTTCAATTAATGTAGGCCTGTATTGTCATTTTGAGCAGACATTGATTCATCTTCTTCATCCTGCTGGCTCTTCAGCTTTTGGAGGTGAATATAGATCTTACAGAATGATACAGTTAGCTGCCATGATTTTTAGACACTTTCTAAATAGAATATATGTGCAACCTTTCACAAGAAATACACAGCATGTTGTCTGCCTCACTAATTCATGATGGGAAGATTAGTATTTATGTTCAGCTCTTAAGAGCCAAAGGGTTTTTCTCCATGCTCCAGTCAGTTCCTCCACCCGTAAACCGACTGTTGTGGTAATGGTGAGATAACCTAGCGCATTCAAAACCTCACAGATAAGTAACAGTAGTTTTACCTGATAATTTAAAAATACATGCACATAGGTAGGCTAAGTATCTGGGCTTACACACTGAAATCTGTAGGAAGCAGATAAGTTACATTCCAACAACTTAGCTGGTTGAAGCTGCTTTAGGACAACTGTGGTGGACTTTGTAGAAGCATGGCTGAGATATGAAAATAATTTGCTGTCTTTTTTTTGGTTTTCTTAATTATATGGTCTACATGTATGTCAGTTGGTTACAAGGCATCTTTTTCCATGGGATAGTTATTAAAGTGCAATTATCATGTGTACTTTTGACTTTACGTGTTGGTCATGTGATAGGCATGATTAGAGTTCAATGTCAGTAAATTAAATAAACTTTAGCTCATTGTCATGTCACATAATGTAAGATAATATTTTAATATGTACATGTAATTACATGTATGATTTTGATATTCTCATCCTGAAAGCTATGTAGAATGGCCATGCACTTTCCCTGATTCGACAGTGTTGATGCTCATAGAATGAATATTAAGTGGGCTTAGATGAAATTTACAGCTTGAAATTATCCTTTCTGTTGACTTCAAAAATTTCTCTCTGTGTTGCATTCAGCCTCTTATTTATAGCTTGCAATTCTAATATTTTGATATAACCTGTAATTTACAGCTTGAAATTCTCCTTTCCATTTTGAAACAACCCCTCACTTACAGCTTAAAATTTTCCTTTATGCCTGAATTTGCAGGTTGAAATTCTCTGTTCTGTTGAATACAACTCCAGTGTTGCAGCTTAAAATTACCTTTTCTATTCTGCTGGAATCCCTAGTTTGCAGCTTGAAATTCTCCTTTCTGTTTTGATACAACTCCTTACCTGTGGCTTGAATTTCTCCATTCTGTAGGATACGACCCTAGTTAGCAGTTTAAAATCTTCCTTTCTATTGGTTGCAACCCCTAATTGACATCTTGAAATTCTCCTTTTTATTGTATGCAGTGTTTCACCTATTGCGATTTTGATGCAAATCAGCCTTGGTATGCCTTTGTTTTCAGCGTTAATTGCTGTCATTTGCTACTGTCACTTTAACATGGATTTATCAGATGAATGTGTCATTATAGCAGGGTAGTTGTGTGTGGACATGGAATGATTGCAAGTTTAAGAATCAGTTAATGTATATATGTTGGCTTTGATTGAGTTGGCAAACAACAGGTAGATGTCTGCCTGTTTGAACAGTATATGTGTATAGAACAGAATATTGTGTGGCCCTTCCATTAGTATGTGTGTATGTGAGTGAATAAAATTACCTGTCATTTTGTAAGAGACAAAACATATGATATGTGAAGTCCATAAATAATTGCTGTAGATAGAAATCTAGGCTTGAGGTATGTAATTCAGGCAAGCTTGTTTGTGCATTTGGCTTATTACTGAGGAAAGCGAAATCAAGTTACAGTGAAGCCGATCTCATTTAGTTTTGACGGACAGATCTATGTCATTACTTTGATACATTTTTTTTAATCGCTTCATCTGGTAAAATTAACCCACGGTTTCGCTCCACTCTGTGGAAATTTGCCAATGTAATTCAGTGAAGCATGTGTTTATTTAGGGAGGTTTCTGACAAGAGAATTAATGGATGATGGCCTCACTGATCTTAACTGGGCAGGGCGAGTTATCACCGCCAAGGCACTCTATAGCACCTAATGCCAATTTACCAGACTCCCAGTGTCCCAGCGAAATCGCGTCCTGACCCACCATTGAGTCGTTAACGTGGCTCTGTGATTTATTATTGTTGATGGAAGTTTTTGATTTATAACGGTATATAGAAATAAATCGTCTTGAAATCACCTGAATTTTATCATATATACAGGCCTGGTGAAGATGTCCAGCAACATGACATACATATTATAGGTTGTAAGTATTTGAGCTTGTTGTCAGGCCCAAGGACTTATAGCAAAAGTTAAGTCTTACCATTTATACATGTATCAGCACCCACATTTGGGTTAAGTCACTGTTTGTGAAATCTTTGTTTCAACATCAAAATGTTGAAGATGAAGTTGGATCCTTGATTAGCCAGATGATTGGGTCTGAATGCCTCAGTTCCAGCCCTTGCCTCTAAATCTGACTGCTGTGATACTGTAAATGACCTAAGATTTCATCCAAAAATGTGCGTCTTTAGAGGCAAATAAATATCATAAAATATTATCATGATGATGAAACTCCCAGTTTTCTAGTAGGGTATCATCTAAACTTCCAAACAAACCTCAAAACAAATTTCCAACATCAATAGAAGGGTATCATCCAAACGCCCAAACAGACATCAAAACAACTTTCTAATATCAATAGAAGTCTCAGAATGCCAAAAAAAAAAACTTAATTATGGATGAAATTTTAGGTCTTTTATGGTATATGTAAATGTACATGCATCAATGTGTCAATTTAGTAATCATGACCATATGCAAGAAATAAAACAGCAATCTGGTAAATGAAAAATAAATGTGCAATTTTTTCGTTGCAAACGATGATCATGTAAAGGATCTCAACTACCTTTGATAAACATCCTTGTAAGACTTAGATTGAAGACAAACTGATTTATGGTAACCCATGTATTAGCTTCATGTAACCTACAGTAATATCCAGTTGAGTATCTCTCCCGAAAGCTTTCCGTAAATAATACAAAAACACGGTCGTTGTCCTACATTTAATAGATCACAGCTAGCATTCCCTGTACTCAGTGAAGTCTTTGCAAAATAATTAAGATCAAGAGTCATGCACGTCCTTTTGTCTTTTGCTTTATTTATATTTTTGGACATAAAATCTGGTGTCAATACATACACCTTATAAAGAAAAACACAGTCTAATAAAGACTGCTGTAGTTAAATGTTCTTTCAGTGTAATCTGATTACCCTCTTTTCACTGTTTGTAAGTCTTGGGTCTCAGGAACACAGAGTCTATGCCCATTCAATTTATACTTGTATATTCCAAAGTTTTCTGTCTGTGTGGATTTCTTGTAAGTTATAAAGAAAGCCTCTGATAACTTGATGAAAGATCCAAGGATCATTAACAATGTCTGAAATACAAAATGCTGGGGTTGTGTGGCATTCTCCTCTGTTTCATTCTCTGGATCACATCTGGTAAAAGTGAAATCAGACTAAGCCTGAATTTGCTGAACAGTTGGTGGAATATTATTACCTTTTCACACAAGATTTAGGTGTCTCAGACAAGAATTACGATTTTGAAAGAGATAAATCAGAGCCATAAATCAGTTGGCATGGTGAAATCTCAGCCAGTGTGTTCTATTATCGGCACAGTTATTGTCAGCATGGATGAGGACATATGGAGTTCCACATTTGTGAATCGACAAACAGATTTTTTCTTTGGGTCTCATTTCATTATTTCCTTATCCTGGTCTGGCTGTGTGGGGGCTCATAAGAGTAGGGCAGCTGGAGCCAGTAATGCTGGGAGGAAATATAAACAAAGTTTTGTTAGTGGTGTGCTCAATAGTCAAGCGAGAAAACTGTGTTTGTTTATGAACCATTGAACCCCAGGACACAAAATGAAGTGTAGGGGCAACCACCTCATGGTCATTGATTCCTTAATTCCTCAGGAAATCTTTAAATAGACAGAATTCAAAGAGCAACTGTCTTAATTCTTTCTTATGTAAACACAGCAGACAGTTAAACAGGCAAATTGCTACAGTAAATTAAGGTCGCTTTTGTGCCTGTCTGGGTAGAGATAAGCCCAGCATTCTTTGAAAAGCTCGTCTGAAGTCCTCGTTAAATATTGTGTATAATATGGGATTGAGGGCGGAATTGACGTAGCCTAACCAAGTCAGTGCGGCCTGCAGGTGGTAGTTGACGTAACAGTGGTTACAAAGGCTGCGTGCAATGTACATAAGGAAAAAAGGCATCCAGCACACAATAAAACACACCATAATGAGGGCCATGCGCTTAGTGGCGCGCTGTTCCCGTAACTCAAACCGGCGCTTCATGCTGGCTGTGAGGTGAGATCGGCCGAGGGATTTGCAAGACGTGGACCACGGTAATGAGAGAAAATGTTTACTGGCTCTCCTCAAGCGAGACTTGTGTTTTTGTTTTTGTTCATCATACGAACTGTTGTAGTCCTCCACACTTAAATCCTCTAGATTGATGCTGACGCTCTTAATAAATTTGGTTCTCACGGAAATAGGGCTGGGCTGAAGTGATAGGCGCTTGTAGTGGTTGCCCTTTAATGCCTTACATCTATGTTTGTTTTCAAATTCACTGTCATGTTCTGAGTCACTGATCTGAGAGTAGGATGGGCTGAGGATGGCGTGTCCGCCGTGGTTAGAGTTGGCCGTGATTTCCACTGCATGGCGACTATTGTTAGCCATCATTATGCCATTATTGGTTTTTTTCGGAATGAGATCCTTATCGGAAGCATCTCCAGGCGAGAGGCTTTTACAGTCGTCAGCATCGTCAGTTTTGCAATAATCCTGGTTCTCTTTGTACTGAGTCTGGTAATCTTCGTTCTGTTCAGAACTGGTTGTCCCTGTCAAGCTGTCCTTTGTCACGACGGTTTGCAGTTCAAAGCTCTCGTTTTCACACCGAGGCTGCAAAGAGTCGTTGACAAATTGGGAAGACGTGTCCGCGGTGACAGACCTCGGAAAGTGAATCGAGGCTTTCTTTTGAAGTTCTATGGAGCGCTTGTGGAGGGCTATGAAGATCCGAATGTAAAGGAATAGCATTAACCAAAACGGTATCACAAACGACCCAAAGGCAGAATACATGACGTAACTTTGCAACATGAAAAGGATGCAGTCATAAGTCTGAGTGTTCTTGTCGTGCTGGTAAAAGTAGGGGATCATGTCCCGCCAGCCTATGAAAGGGGCAAAAGATACAATTAAAGAAAAAAGCCACACAAAGATGACATAAACGAGGGCTCGCTTTGGAGACCTCTGCTCATGGTACCACATAGGGTAAATGGTCGCTGTATACCTGTCCACTGCAATAGTGCATAATCCCCAGATTGAGGCTGTACAGTACAACACATCGATACACAGCCAAATGGTACACATGACTTCACCGAATATCCAGTAGCCTAACAAATCATGAACTGTAGAAATAGGAACCACAGTGGTGGCCAGCAGAAAGTCACTGAGCGCTAAATTACCTATCAGAAGGTTAGACATGGTGCGTAAGTTTTTGTATCGGTACAGAGCGATTCCCACCATTAAGTTGCCGCAGGCGGTCACTAAAATCACTAACCCCATAAACACTGCCACTAATATGAACACTGGCAATGAGCTGTACCGTCTGGACGTTAGCGAAGGGGTCAGTTTCCAAGCATACACTGTGTCCACTGTGGAAATGAAAGGCATCTGCGTTGAATGGAGAGTTGCATTCCATTGCGTCATTTCGCTGGCTGCTAGCACGTGGTTAAGAGCAGTACAGTTTGGCTGCAAATGTACCTCTCCATCATTGGAAAAGTTCAGTAATCCTGAAAGTGCGCACATGCTTTTTGGTTGTCTTGAAAATGTCATCTGATAATAGGGTTTTAATCTGCATGGATTGAACAGCACACTATGTCACTGTTTTCGATAATGCCTCCCTCCTGCTGAGTAATTGCTACACTCGATGATACGTTCCTCCTGAACCTTGGCCGGCCACACCATAAAGCAAGATTATTGTAATGATAGAGCATACAAATATCCCACTAATCATGAATGACCTTACTTTTATCAACATATGCACTTTGCCGTTTTAGTGGCTGACAAAGCACCAGCTCACTGCATGACATTAAAACCTGCATGCATCACGTTTTGCTTTTTCATTGTGGGAGTTACTCCAGCAGTTTTTCAACAGAGTATCCTTTGTGTAATCAAAGCTGCGACAACAGCGTATCGTATTTCTGCTGAGTTTAGGAAGTTTATCTCTGTGATTCAGCTGGTTTGTTTGTGCCAATCTCCGTCCCACCTGCGTGGGTTGTGGTTTTTCTGCCTGTCTTTTGTCATCTGTAAATGGTTACATGCAGAGCAATCTGTCTGGAAAATCCCAGGAAGACTTTGATCAGCTTAAATCTTGCGCAATAAGCCTTGACTGATCAAGATGATTTTCACAGTCTGTTTCTTGCTGACTTGTACAAGCTTCATGATTAGCTGCAAATGTGACAACAGTATTAGAGCAGATTGCTTTCAGTATCTGTGATCACAAGTGCTGTACTCGAGCATTGATTTCCATCCTTTACGCCTAAATGTGTAAAGTATCTGTATTCAGCCTGACACTGGAAAATCACATCTCCCGTAAGGAATGCTGCAGAACTGTGTAGGTATAAAACCAATTAATAATTCACTCCGGCTTTGGTGGTTCTGTCACCTAACAAGATATCTCACTAATTTCCATGGGTTATTTGAAGTTCACTTGAACCGTGTTTCATTTGTCACCCAGCAGTTTTCTACGCCCAACGGCAAGGGTTTTAAAGGTTACAGTCGGATGGCCGTCATGGCTTCCTCCAGTTCAAGGGTCTTCTAAACGGCTCAATTACCTGGTTGGACTGTTTCTGTTAATCGTGTCATATTGGTTAATCTGCAATGATAATGAAAGAGACATGAGATAAATGATTGATTGATAATTACTGTGGGAAACAAACTTCCACATTAGGGTATGAAGGGAAAAATGGAAGAATAGGTCTTTAGTTGATGAGGAATTTATTTTCATTTGCATTCGTGTTTTTTTTTTCTTTCTTTTTTTTTTTTTTTTTGCATATCTGTTTTGCTGTGGTGTTCGAGTTCCTCCAAAAGAAAAGGTCAAGAATCTGCTATGGTATTTTCCCTGCAGCAAGTTGTGCGTAAAAGGATTGATTTGTGCCTAAAGACAAACCCATGTGATCTAGCCACGGTCAAATACCCGCTGCTGACAGACGCCGATATTGAATTTGACGAATTTATTCCGCGAGCTGAAAGAATCGGGCGTCATTTCCCTGCTGGGAACACAAGGCCGTGGAACTTCAGTAGAAGACTACACAAGCAGTTCACTAAACTTGCTTTTGTAGGAATAATTCTGGCAAGGCTGGAGGGAAGACATGGGATACAAAGTATTACCAGATGTATTTCATTAAAACTTATTCTGTCCTAATTACTTAGCTTAATTACCAATACGATGGCTGTGTTAAACAGTGCAGGTTAGGGTGGGCCAGTGGTACTCCTCAAAGGCTTGTCATACAATCCAGACTTCGGCCACTTGGGACCGTCAGTCCTCATTTTCCCCAGCAGAGACATATGGTGGGCAAATGTTCCTGTTAATCTCCTGTCTTATTTTATTATGTTAAATTAAAACTAAAAGAATCTGTATTTTTTAGTCTGGTTATTAAGTAGAAGTCTAGTAAATATGAATGTCATTAGCTTGTAATTGTTCTTTTCTTCTCTTCTTATAATTAATGAGGAATTTCTTTTTGGCTCTTAACAGCTTTATTTTATGCTCTTTCCAATACACTAAGTGAAATTTATGATCATTGTGACAAACTTCATTGATCACTTAGTTACGTCTGTTGTGTTCTTTGATATTCCACTCGTAGGCTATCTGTGTGAAATCAGGGCTTTGTGCAGAAATTTGATGACTTATCACAGAGCAAACATATTAATCCTAGTTAAATTACTGATTGCTGAAATAGATGCATTCCCATCATTTTACAATTTACAGAGAAGTAGTTATTCAGTTTATTGAAATCTGGTTAGAGAAAGGCAGGCGAAAGTCAAGTAAATTTCATTATTGTCATTTTATGGTATATGGCATTCTGAACTCCCAACCAATTAAGTAATTGTATTACTAGTAAATCATCCTATTTGTTGGAAAAAAATCTTTTTTTTTTTTTTGAGAGGTAAACCTGGGAAACCCAGACGGTTACTGATCATGGACAGAACAGCATTTATCAATAGGCCTGGTCGGGCCTATCATTTTCAATACAAAACTGTGCTGAACTGTCTTTTTTTGATAAGACAGCCAATAACCATTTGCCTTTCCAGATCAGTACTTTGTCAAGGTGTATGATATCCATAAATTCAAGTCTGATTCAGTAATGTAATTATAATTGTGACCAAGTTCAATCATAAACTTTAGACTGAAGTAAGGAATCGCCTTGGTTATTAAAGTTTAACGAGAGCATTTCATGTGGTAGTCAGCGTACAACAAGCTTTTTGAGAATTTCTAATTCGTGTGTTAAAGTGAATATGTTTGGTAGGGAGGCAGGATTCCTGTAACATAAAAACGTGCAGAAAATTTGATGACCTGAGAAAATATACACAATTAGCCTGATGGCATATAAAACTGCATAATTAAGGCACAGTATTGTGAACGCCCATTTTGATTGTCCGCTGGTATACAAATGTCAGTTTCAGTGACTATTTTCAGTAAGTTGACATTCGCATTATTGTAACAAGTTCTTCTGTTTGATTACACTAATCATGCCAGGATATTAATATTGATTGTCCTTCTAACACCAGTTGAGGAACAGAGCATTACAGTGGAGTTACATGCAAGAGGCAGAATATTGCAATGGTCCCAGCATATCTTCTCTTTGTCTTCTGGCAGTTATTCTTGGTGACAGCCATGGGAGGGAGCAGTGATTGGGTGGGAGAGGAGGGGCAGGGAACGGGTTTCAGTTGAAAAGAAGCTAACCACAATGCTCGCTTGTTGCCCTGATGGATTGCTGAGGAGACCAGAGACCAACAGGGTGCTATTGAGGTCTGCTTAGATTAGCACCAAAATCTGTCAGTTTGGCACAAATTTTTGGCTGCCATCTAATGTGTAATTTATTTATGTATACATTACGCTGTAAGCAAACAAGTCCTGTTTCTTCATGCTGGGAATATTTCGGACAAAATACTGTGTTCATGAAATTCTTTGAATTTAATCTTTGCCTGCATGTGTATGTTTTATGGCGATTTGGAATTGCAAAAATACATTTCCAGTTATCTTGACTGACACTTGAATGTTCTGATTGTTTTAATGTTATAGCAGGACGATGATGATTTCTCATTTGGATTAGGATGAGCTGATAACTGAAACATAATGGAAGCAATTGAAGCAAAGTACAAATGTTCAAACCTCTATGGTCTTTTGCAATGTCATGTAAATGTTAACAATTAAAGTCTTCAAGGCATACCACCGTAGGATGCAGTAATATCTGTCTGAGAAAATCGGTGTTCTGAAATATTCTGTTGGTGACTACGTTGGCTGATGCTCTTGAATGTTAGTTATGTTGAGTACATTCATGTATAGCCTTACTTCCACAAACACTTACATGTAGCTGTGGAAGTATTAATGGGATTTCAAGCAATTAAATGTGTGTCAGCATTTACGGTGATCAATACTGGGCATGACAGGCCATGACAGATCATTACAGTATTCTAAACTGAGGAACATAATCATCAGGACCTGTTTTGGGGTTGATTACTTGGTCTCTGACAGAAAGTGTTTATGGAGTGATGGTTTTCAGTTTTCCTCTCAATGCTTTTTGTTATTTCTCTTCAGAATACCGGTGATTAAGTGAGTTTGCATCAGGGGTACAAAAAGTAATCGTATCAGTAATTGGACTGTGTCTGTGCAAGTGTGCAAATAACCTTGGGTTGACCTGTTTAAATTCCACATCAACTACACTGAGATTTTTTCGGTCATTTAGCCAGTCCAGAGGGAATTTATTCTCCTTGACGCCATTAGGAAGGGTTGATTTTATGATGAAAACATGGTGGAACCCCAAATTATGAGTTGTTGTTTTTTCTAGAACAGCAAGTTGTGCAATTGTTGTGTAATTGTGTTGTTGACTTGTGTAATTGTTAGGTTATAAGATGTTTGGAAGCACATGATGATCAGGAGCAGTGGTAAAAGAAAAGACAACACCAGACCAAATGTATATTTGTATTGATAAAGAATTCTATTCCTAGTTCAAAAAGCGCCACTTTTTATTTTTGTGATGCATGATAAACCACATATCGCAGTTCAAAGTAAGAAAGGACGCCCACGTTGTGAAAATCAAACAGGCCGCCATGCTCTCAGTTTTAACCAATCAAGGACGAGGTATTTCTAGCTCTCAGGAAGACATCTGTTTCCGCTGTGACATCAGCAGTACCTGTTTCCTCATTTTGCTATATAGAAATAGTATTAAATGAGTTGTTTTCCTTGTGATTAGGATATACTTTAAATCCATTTTCGACGAGGATATGGTAGTGGAATACATCTGGGGTTATTCCTCAAGCTCTCAGCCAGGAGACCACAGCGCATGGCCTTCATTTGTAATAATAAACAGGACCTGTACATCACACACAAAAGAGTGTCTAGCCCCAAATACTTACGAGCCTAGGGTATGGACGACACAACATCATGTTTCTGGTTTCTCTAAAAACCATCCTATAGCCTCGCAAGAATTACACGTCCAAAGGTGATTTATAAAGTTACCAAGCACGTCATAAAATGTCTGTTTAGGTCTGGATGGGCCCCTCATCTGAAATAACTTCGGTTATATTTTTTGTTGTCTTTTCTTTTAAATGAGGATGTGCAACTGGCTGATCAGCTGGACTCTATGTACAGGGTTATATTTCTGATCTAAAAGAAGAAAATTCTTTTTGGCATTTCCTGTATATATGAAAAATCCTTAACTTGAGCAGAAGCATATATAAATGGACAACCGTGATGAAAATTGACCTTTAGCTCTTGGGCTCCATATGCTAGCTACATGTGGCATTTACATTCCATCAGCTACATGTATATATGGTGGCTAAGCGCTTCTATATATTACAGGTCACACAAACAGGTCGAAAATGATTGAATGATTGTGATTTAATGCCACATGAGTAATGTTTCAGGCACACTGTGGCGAGGTCTAAAATGAAGAAATACTGTAAATGACCTAAAATTTCATCTCAAGAACTACAAATTTAGCAGCAAACAAATGTGATGAAATATTATTTCTGGTGGTAAAACTCACATTTTTCCAGTGAGCTGTCATTCAACCTCCGAAACAAGTCTCAAAACATCTTTGTAAAATCAGCAGAACTCTCAGAATCAGGAATAATAAGCAACTTAGTCATGGATGAAATTTTAGGTCATTTAGGGCATCTTCCCAATGTTGAGATTAAAAAATGTATAAGCTTTCTTTTTCTTCATACTGAATAAATTAGGATACATGTAAAAGAATTATTAGCCTCTATTATGTGCCTGCTTTTTTTTTTGTCTACCTCATTTTAGTTGGGGCGTACGTGGGTTAGTCAGTTAGCGCCTTAACTCGGCGCAATGACCGAAGTCTCCCACCAATGCGATCGCTGTGAATTCAAGCCCAGCTCACGCTGGCTTACTCTCCAGCCATATGTGGGAAGGTCTGCCAGCAACCTGCCGATGGTTGTGGGTTTCTGTGTCCAGTTTCTTCCCACAATAATGCTGGCCACTGTCGTATAAGTGAAATATTCTTGAGTACGGCGTAAAACACCAATCAAATCAAATCAAATTATTTTAGTTAATAGATATTCATAATCACACAAAACATTATACATTACCAGTATTTCTTTTGTATTAGCTATTGTGCAGTGTGTGCATTCATCACTATTTCCTTGCTTTGTAATAATTTATGGTCTTGCATTGCAATGAATCAATGATTAATCTTTCCTAATCCCTGTCTGGCCAAGAAAAACTAGGAAAAGAAACCCTCTGGAATGTCTTATTGTTATTATATTGAAGAAACTAAATGGTTGGTCTCATTGTCATTGAACGTCAGGCCTTAGACACCAATGTTCTATTATAGTCTTCATAGGAAGACTGAATGACCTGCTTTCTGGAGGGCTGAATTAGCATGACTGTTTTGAGGCAATCAGGCTGATTGTTCCAGTGCACTCACCCTCTGGAACTGGAGATAAAACTGATGCCTGTGCTGGATTGACGGTTTGTATGCGTCAGAGTTGTTATCAAGGATATCATCTATTTTAACTTGCCTGTATCATAAATTGCACTCTTTTCTTTTTTTGACTTCTTTGTCATCTTTGGTTATTTTTTCTCTCCCTAAAATGCTATTGCCACTACTCTTATCTCCCTTCCTGGTCCATGATCAAGTGATTTCCTGCTGTTTACTGCTTTGTCGCCGTCTTGCTTTGAACAGAGCCTTTCATTAACCATTTGTTCATACAAACAGCGTCGATTTAAGACTTTTGCTGAAATGTTTGGCGACAACTGGCTCCATTGTACCTCAAAGACCTCTTGAAATGGTTTTCTTACATTACGGTATAAGCTGAAGTGCACTTTTGACACCAGAAAGCGATAAACTGCAAACAGCCAAACTTGGTGTCAAGGTTTTACCAATGATATAATAATAATCAACTTTATTTACAGAGGGTAATACACACTGAGTTAAAATTTTAGTTTATTATCCCTGAGGGCCCATCTCTGTCCCACATTCACATAAAGATTCATCCTGTAATCCTTATAAATATATAATATAAAAAAAAGTTAAATATTTTTATATGTGAAGTTTATATAGTAAAAATACATGAAAGGCATGGTCTTTTATAATATCTTTGCTTACATAAATAGACAGTATTTATTAAACCAGTCTCTGCTGCCAGAAATTAATGCTACTGAGGATTCAGTAGATATGAGGAACTCTAGAATATGTTCTCACGCATATGGGGTACTTGTACCATTTGATTTAATTGTAATGATACCATGATAGATTTACGTATATAAAACACCAAATCAGACATATCTTTATCTGATTATTCATTATGCAACATAAATATGTTTTCTGAGACAAAGAATAGTACTATCAGTGCCAGAGTTTGAGCACTGGATGTGATAATATACGGAAGAATCACATCCAGAGGGGCAACTGTTCTTTCACCTTTGCAGGATATACTGATTGATATACTGTCTGACATGTATGCAAGAGTAAAACCTTGGCCTTTATCAGCAAATGCATCAAATGCTTTTATCCATGGTACACCACAAAATCATTTCAAATTAAGTGTAAGCAGTGTGCAAGCTGCATAAACCCGTCATTCCTGTGACATCTTCATGAGGCAGAATAAATTACGCGGAGTGCATCACTTAATTTTTATTCCATTAAGCTGTTAGCATGGAGTGTGGTTGAATGATACATATACATGTATGCTATAAAGTATGTCCTGGTGTATATCCATTGAATTTGTTTTACTTAAATTTGAAATTGTATAAGTTGTCAATACCATTAATTACATTTCTTATATACAGTATACAGTGTATACCTGGACTCTCTGGTGCAGTGAGCCGTTTGGTGCATTAAAGTCAAATCATTGTGAAGTAAACATTTTTCCGCAGAGTTACGACCTGTCAAAATGGTTGGTGAGCAGAGGGAAATTCTCAGAGTTGGTGTCATGCTGTCAGCTGATCTGGGAAAGATTATCTCCTGAAGATAGTGGAACACCTGAAAATACCATAAAAGAGACTTCTCCCCCAAGGTTCTGACAGCAATTTGCCAAATATGGTGTAGAAACTGATACAGATGTTTGTCTGGCTTGAGCAAAGACTTGACAGGACTTTATTACTAAGCTTCTAGGCA
Organism: Acanthopleura granulata; assembly: GCA_016165875.1. Classification (NCBI taxonomy): domain Eukaryota; kingdom Metazoa; phylum Mollusca; class Polyplacophora; order Chitonida; family Chitonidae; genus Acanthopleura; species Acanthopleura granulata. Next base: position 13,897,981 of record JABBOT010000001.1, on the reverse strand, counting down.
GCTCCTACAGCCCAGACCAGATATCATGGCCAATTATTTTGCCAATGCAGGAAAATCCTTACCACATATAACCTTTCTGACATAATGCCAGAGCATCAGTTTTTTCTCCTTTTTTATAGATAGTTTCCTTTTTAGTTTCAAACCGGCTCCTAGTATAATGTAATTTCACAGAAAATGAAGCATTTAGGCTACATACACATGTAGGCTGAAAAAGTTTTCTTGTCATAAGTAATATACAGATAGCATGCCATTCTTGTTTATAGTTATGTATCGGCCTACACATGGCTTTGGAACATTGTTTCATTACCTAAGTGTATTGACTTTCTCATTGGTTTGGCACATTGTTCACATAAGTCTATGAACTTTCATGTATGTTTGGCACGTGATTGCTGTGTACATAAGCTCAGCAACATATCTGTGACACATCAGTGTTGTTTGGATGTATCTGTCTGGCTACACATACATGTGGCACAAACGTACACATTGATGGGGAACAACATTGTTGATTACCAGTATGTATTGGCCTACAGATATGTGTGGCACATTGTTTTTTTTACATGAATGAATCATCCAACAAATAATAATGGCACATCATTGCTCACATGTCCATATCACCCCACATGTATATGTATTGGCTTCTGCGGTTCAGAGTTTTTTCCCCTTTTTGGGGAGCAGATGAACTCAGCTTTGTTAATGTTGGTGAATCTGCCATCAAATGTTGATTTAGTGTATTTCAAATGATGCATGAGGGCTTCCGTGGCTCAGTCAGTTAGCGCGCTAGTGCAGCGCAATGACCCAGAAGCCTCCCACCAGTGCGGTTGCTGTGATGTTGCTGTATGTGAAATATTCTTGAGTATGACGTAAAAGACCAATCCAATAAATAAATAAATGATACATGTAAATATAGATTGCTTTAAAGTTTACAGGAAAATGTGCATTATTTGGTTTTTCTTTTTGTCTGCTTTATTGTCTGTTGCATGGTTGTAAATTACACTGATAAGCATAAATTGTCTTACAGTTCCATTAGCCTGACAAGATGTGTCCGTCCATTTCGTGTACATTTCAAATATTTTGTATGCCTTTTGCGTTCAGAGGCATGAGTAGTAAGTTTGATAAAAAGATGATGATAAAACCCAAGTTTGTGCAAAATTCTTGAGTAGGTTGTTGTCAGGCTAAAGCATGAAGAATAAGGGTGTTAAGAAATCTATGTGGATGAGTCTTGAAGCTGTTTTAATACAAATACCTGGAGAGACAGATAGATCTCTGCTCCAGCCTTTTTAATCATCATTTGTAAATTCCTTGGGCGTTCGTGTGCGGTCAAACAACATTGTAATTCAACTGGCTGATCTACACCGTGTTTAGCGGTAGCTGTTTTGCAAATGAGATGAGACCGCCACTCCCAAACAGAGGGAGCAATTTCCGTTTATGAGCAGCAATTGAATGTCTTTAGTGGTAGTGATGGCCATGCTACAACCAGTTACGGGAGTCATCAGTGTCTGGGGGGAATAAGTGGCCAGGTTGCTTCTATCTGACCACTGCCTTCTCCGGGCAGCCAATTTCTCTAACAATAGCCAGGAGAGAGAGACCAGTGTCCTGCAGGTCACTTAGAAATAGACCAATGTAACTGGCTGTCCAGTGGGAAACCCAAACCAGTGCTCAAGTGAAATGATGGTAAGACAGGGCAACTGGCTCTTGCATGTGCATAATGGCTATGCCTTCCCCCTAAAAACAACCTGTCTTTATTGAGAGAATTTATATATTATACATATATGACAAATCCATTTATTTCTGATTCATTTATGTCAGTTGAAAGAAGAAATATCAAAACCAAGTTCTTAATTTGCTGAAGAAATTTTTTTACCTTCTCATGTGTGCATGACTTTCAGAGCAGGCTAATGCTTTGGAGTATTTGAGGCATACAACTGAGCAGATAGAAGGGTTATGACATCATGTATACTATACTCAAGAGTTCCATTTATATTGTTTTGTATGATTAATATTCATTTAGAGAAGTGGATGGAAATTTAATGTCTTTAACTCGTGGAAAAGAACACTAGTTGGCCCATTCACCAATGAATTGCTGAACTGATAAACTAGTTGATGTCGCCTTTTCGGATAGGAAACGGGCATCTTTAAACCCATTCATGTACTCCTGCTTGCTTTGTGGCAAACTAAAGATTGTTTCACGCTGAAAAATTATTAATGTGCAAACCTGAAAAACTAATCTGACAGGCTGAGACGAGCTGTCATATGAACACTTGCAGATGAAAGACTTCAGCTGGTTGAGAAATGAGCATGATTACAGGGTCCATGTGAGGGTGTTATTTCTTGTACATGAAGAATGCCACACTTCTAGGTTTCCCCAGGGCCTGCACCAGTGTGCTCCTTCTGAATTTGTACAACATTAGCTAACTGTATTCAAATGGTGCTTGTTGCACAGTATAAAATGGCTGTCAACAGTGTTTGAAGTTTCACCGAACCGTAGTGCCACTTCCAGTGCAAGGACTCTTATTCCCTGGCTGAAATGTAATCACATCGAACCCGTCTTTGCAGTTAACAGTTCAATAAGCAGATCTTTTAGAGTGCTTGAAGCAGATGTCTTGGAAGAGAAAACTTTTGTGGCAACCATTCGTGTATAATGCATCTGGTTTTGTTGGGATTGGCTTCTGGTGCTGAAACATTCTGGCTCCATCAGTTTTGATACTGGTTTAATGATTGTCGTAACTGGCATGGACATTTAAAACATTCCCAAACAGTAGTGAATGTAAATGTTTAATGTATGTTTTCAGCTAATCAAGGAGCTATTCTTATCGTAGATGCAGGCTGAAAGCTAATTTGGTGTTTGTAATCTGCATGTTGGTGTGGCAGTGTCAGGGTTTGTCTTTTTTTTTTCCTGAATGGTGAAAGAGGGAAGAGCTGTAATGCAGGCTGAAGTAGAAGAGATGTAAACATGGGAAATTGATGAAGCATAGATCAATTTCCGACTCACACTAATAAAGTTTGTCAGGTTGAGGGCCTTCACCCTGCCCTGTTGTTCAATCTCTAACTGCATTGTCAAGTGTCATTTTATGGCTTGTTCAACAAGAACCTTACATCTGCATCTGTATTACTTTTGATCTAATTAAGGTCAGGCAGATTAAAAGGAACAAAGTTGCCCAGTGGTGTTTTATCCATGTGTTGTTATGGCTAGTTTCCTATTTGCACTTCATGGACAAACTGTTTATTTCCATCTTGCCAGTAGCCATCAGAAACCCAGGAGGTGTCCAGAACTTTTCAGCAGGAGACATAAAATGCTTTTCAAAAAACAGGCATTTCATACTCTGTCTCCTCAACTTTTTTGAAATATATTCAAGCTGCACAATTCGGAAGAGCATTGTTGTCTGGAAATTATTATGTCGCAAGCACATTTAGGATATTGCTGTTCCATACAAACTCATTGTTAACAGTATTCAACATGCAAGAGCTCTTCCTACAGCTCTACATAAACATGTGATTATTAGACCTTGATGAAATAGCTTATTTTTGAAGTGTTAGGTCACAACTTCCATTATGATCTTGAAGGTTTTGATATATTTATTGTAAAGGAGCTCATTGACCCCAAATTCTTAAACTGGAAAAGGACCCTGACCTGTCCCACATGTTCCAAATGTTGGGAGACATCTTTGAAGTTCCCAATGTTCATTGAATTATCTTATTTATTGGCATCAATTGTGAAAGCTACTTTTCATAAGGATTGTTAATTCAGATATGTTAGACAGCAGAATTGACCCAGCATAAGGAATCCCTAAACACCAGATTCCAGAAATAGACACAGTTACAATCTTAGCAGAATTGATTGTTAATTATTGTTTGGACTGGAAATTGGCCGTGCCGAAAGATAATGACATCGGCCTCATCCTCGGAATTGTTCTGGTTGCAGGTTGCTATGAAGATTTGTGATGTAATTATTACAGGACTCCTGTAATTGTTTGTCATTCTGTGTTACAGTCGAGTCAATTGATATGACTTCCGCTAACACAAGTCACTGGGCAAAGCCATTTGAAACTTTATGGGCAATTGATTAATCCTGGCTCCACATATGTGCTGAGTGTATACACTTGTCAACTACCGGAGGTGGCCATCTCACAAATAATACCATTAACCTGGCTTTTAACTGCCTACTCCCATGTTTGTGATACTAACATCAACAATACATGTACTTCTTAAAGGTACCTACATGTATGTGTAGTGTTTATACATATATATTGCTGAGTGCACACATTCAGAAGCTCAAAAGTGAATTTGTCCTTATTTTAACCCTGCATGTCAACAATCAGAATTTCAATACTGCTTTTTCATTGACAAACTTTTATTAAGAAAAAAATGATTTGATTTTATTTTAAATTTCTGAATGGAGTTGAAAACTAGCTTTTTGTATAAAAAGCTTAGTGTTCACGACACTACCAAGAGTGGTGCATTTTCAGTACCTGAGTACATTGTTCACATCATCTGGGAGAGAAACTGATACCCCAGTATATTGTTATTCCGCCTTTTTCACCTAAGTTAAAGCTTCCAAGTTTCTGGGAGCATCTGACCCAACTGCCAGGAGTATTTCCAAGAGCCGGCTATGTAATAGGACTGTTGTAGTGAGGGGCAGTTAGTACATGTCTGTTGTACACTGTGGCCCAGGCCTAACTGTTTGGATATCCAGGAGAATCAATCTCACTGCCACACTTTCATCATACTGCCTATGAGCTGGGAAAGCCTGTCTAAATGGGCAGAAGTCAGGGGATATCAGCGACATAGCTCCTCTGAGCAATGACTATCACCCACCCTTTAACACAAGCAGAATGGCCTGTGAAGGACCACTGCACTTGCTTAGTGGGTACACCTACATACATACTCAGTTCTTTGATATACCACAGACACCTGTGGTACCCTACAGGCTCTAAGCTACAGACAACGCTTTAACACATAGTTTGGAGGATAAAAAACTGACTTAAATGTTCAGTAGAATTTTAACATTATGCTGATTAATGTAGTACCTTAAAAGAAAGAATTATAAGTTTACCACAAAAGGATTCTCCTTAAAGAAAAAAGATGAAAAGAAAACAAAACATAATAAAAACAACAACAACCAAAAACCAGTGCTTTACGGTGTAAAGTTTGTAACCATCAAATGACCCATAGATTGCATGTGTTAACTATGGGACAAATTTTGGAGTTTGTGGATCAGGAATACACATATTAACATACCATCGTTCATCAGTAGCAAATTTTATGAGATCACCTGCTGTTTACAAAGACCACGCTTGTATTATACCAAGTCAGAGTTATTTGTCCCGTGTGATCATTACTCAGCCTAATTAATTTGGCGTCATCTGGAAGATAAATGGCAGCATTTTTTTTTTTTTTTTTTTAGCTGCATCATGTAGTGCAATAGAAATGTATGATTGATGGGTTATAGGTGTCAGGAGAGATAATTGAAGGCATGAATAATGGACAGGTTAATCTTTGGATCATTGTGACAGGATGAGAGTGGAGGAAGATGACACTACAGCTGCATGTATTTAGATGCTTCTAGCTTCATTTCTTGGTAATCAGGAAAACAGCCTCAAAACTTCCTGAAATTATGGAGTTCAGTTTAGTACAAGAACTTCAGCCTATAATAATTGATTGATACACTTTTTATACTGAATTCCTGACGGACACAATGCCAGGTTTAATTGCAACATACAGAACCAGGATATGCTAAATCCATCTGCAGGATGATTTCGATGAAATATGGATGGTTGTCATAAAAGTGGATTTGAAGAAAAAGTATGACGTGCCAATGCCGGCGTGATCCTCATTCCTGTCTGCACATATAGCTTTGAGATTATCTGTTGACATACATTCAGGTGTACTTTAGTCCTCTTTGGTCAGTGATTGTCAATCTGGGTCATGTTGCTTGGAATGTTCTCCAGGAATCTTACTAAAAGGTCTAGATGGCTATATCCCCCATTTGTAACAGCATAATAAGCCTAATATATAGCTGTGACCTGATTCAATCAAGGCGTCTTGCGGATTCATGAAGATAAAGGAGTTTGTCTTGAAGGGCGTGTAACTACAATAATCAACCAGAAGAGTTTGTCATTTCTCCAGACAACCTTGTCTCAAAGGCTGTAGCTTAACCTCCTTCTTACACATGGTACTCGTGGCATTGATTCAAAACTGTACCGTATATAAAAGTATTTGTAGTCAGCTCTATGCATGCAGATTATTCCGTAATAAAAATTATTATAAAAACATTTGAAGGATTCTTTTTTAGTCCTTATATTTAGGCCATAGATTCCAGATAAGCATACATATCTGGTAGACATATATGTTTGTACTAAGCCTTGCTATAAAATCCCTGTGCTCATAATGCACTCTGCTGTCTGCTATGGTTTATTTTGTCTGTTTCCAGTCATCAGACCAGAAGAAATAGAAATCATGGGAATTTCAGGCTGGGGAATGTCATTATTTCCGAGTCACTGGGTGCAAGCAGTTTAAATGATTTGCAGAATTGCATGGTGGTAATTCACAAATCGCTTGGAAGTAAAGAGCACAATTAACACAGCTTGATCTCCTTTGCGCCATCTCTCAGTGGACTGAGAAAGCACATATAACACACAGGCTCCAATGTCGTCCTTATGATTGCATTTGTCATTCTTTTTTTGTGGCATGAAATATGTCTTTTCTCGTGAGATTTTGATTGTTTTGCCTGGATACTGTGTAATTACTCCATTAGAAGATGTTATCGGGCTTTGCCCTTATTGAATAGAAGGATTTAGCGTCAGTATGACGGAGATCGCCTGTAATTTTCTGTATGGGAAATCTTTTATGTTTTGTAATGATGCCAAATGGTTTTGATTGTCCCAGACAAAATGCCAAAGTGAGTGATTCTCATTTTCTTCATTCAAGAAGAAACTTGCACTTCATTACGTCTAGTTTTTTGCTGTCAGACTTTGTCAGCCAGACTGAATTCAAGCATGCCTATATCATCCTGTGCAGCAAAACCCCTAGAAGGATGGCATGGTTGATATTCGTTCTTATTATATTTTGCTAATTTCGTTCTTTATTTTACATCCATCTCTTTATTAGATCAGTAGTTTTTCGAGTGTTCTGTGTATTCCATATAATGCATGTAGATTCAGTTTATACCCTTCCTTTTAGCACCATTTATTCAGAGAATGTTTAACAACTTTAAACAAATTCACACCTAGTCATATTGATGACATTACGGCACTTAGTTACTGTTTTCTTGCTCCTAAATGCCAACAAACAAATGTGGACACTTTCATGTATCAGTTAAGTTCATAATGACCTCTTGAAGCTTAATTTTAGTAACAGTTTCAGTGATTTTTCATACTGAGGAGATTTAAAGGTTCTTAATTACCGTGTTCGTCGTGATGAATGTCCGTCCTGATGAATGTCGACAAACAAATGACTGACTTGACACTTTCTTTTAGCACTTGAGTTTATGATCACCTCTTCAAGCATTTCGTCTGCCTGCTTGAGTTATGGGACGCATTTTAAGCCAGAAATTAACCACAAACTTTGTGGCGATTGGTCATTCTGTTATCCAATGTTTTTACGCACATCATAAGTAATTAACCGTTTAATCTCACCAGCTGCTCAATAATGTATCTCTCAGTTTTTGTTGAGCGTTGATTCTAAACCAATATGGCCCTTTGTTCTTTCTTTTTTATTTGGAGGTGGTATTTTGGGGGGTTGAGGTGTGGCGGAATTTGTCACACACGTGGCCTTTGCCCTTTGTAACATCATGCAGGGAAAGCAGTTGTGTTCTTTCATCACATGTGGTGTAAAATTCATTTTTGCATCTGAATGTTTCTTTGCAGCTATTATGTTTTAAACTGTCGTTTGAAATGTCATAAATGGGCCAGCTGGAATTTCCCCTAACTTACACAATGTTGCTTTGATCTCTGACATTATAAGACCTTATCCTGTGTGAAACACTCGATGTACCTTTCTACATGATCTTAGATGAGACCATATTAAATCTCTGTCAAACCCTGTGCTGGCTAGACTTGCATGTGCACGTACAAAACCGCAGCCTGTGTGAACCATCTTTGTTGGCTAGACTCGCATGTGTATGTACAAAACCACAGCCTGTGTGAACCATCTGTGTTGGCTAGACTCGCATGTGTATGTACAAAACCACAGCCTGTGTGAACCATCTGTGTTGGTGAGACTTGCATGTGTATGTAGAAAACCGCAGCCTGTGTGAACCATCTGTGTTGGTTAGACTTGCATGTGTAGGTGCAAAACCACAGCCTGTGTGAACCGTCTGTGTTGGCTAGACTTGCATGTGTATGTAGAAAACCGCAGCCTGTGTGAACCATCTGTGTTGGTTAGACTTGCATGTGTAGGTGCAAAACCGCAGCCTGTGTGAACCGTCTGTGTTGGCTAGACTTGCATGTGTATGCGGAAAACCGCAGCCTGTGTGAACCGTCTGTGTTGGCTAGACTTACATGTGTATGTAGAAAACCACAGCCTGTGTGAACCATCTGTGTTGGCTAGACTTACATGTGTAGGTGCAAAACCGCAGCCTGTGTGAACCATCTGTGTTGGCTAGACTTGCATGTGTATGTAGAAAACCGCAGCCTGTGTGAACCATCTGTGTTGCGTATAAGCTCACAAAACTTAACTCTGTATGAAATACTGAATTGCATGAAACCTTGGTTTATAAAACAGCTCTCTTTGTGAAATCTTATGTTACTGACAATGATACAACCAGATTACTTGTGTTTCCCCAATAGATAAAACTGAAGTCCTTGCAAAACTATGTGTTTTTATCAAAACCAAATTTAAACTTGAATGCGCTTGGGTATAAATTTAACCCGTCATGGAGGAATCTGACATTTATCATTTACAAGTATACAGTAGATGTTTTCGTCCAATAATAATAAAAGCACTTTCACTTAACAGTATGTCACTGATGCTTTGCATAAACCAAAACATACTGTTGTAATATTGCATGTTTTAATAAAAGTAGATGCTATCAAGAACCAAGTTCAAAATCGATGTAGGTTATTTTCTCCCCTTACCATTGTGATTAAGTTTACAGTGATTGAGAGTGATAGGTTCTCCTTGTTCAAGCTTGATGCAGTCTGTAAAAAGCTGATATATGCGGGATCGCTTCTCTGTGAGATACCCTTGATGTAATGGAAAAAGTTTCACAAAACAATCATCGGTGAAGCTGATACGCATTAAATGGCCTTCTTTTATTATCTCCCTCTTCGTTTTTGTTCCCCACAGAGCTGTCTTATTAATTCATTTTATTTATAATAAATGATATCTGGTGGAGAGGCACAGACACAGACTTTCACAGGGCAGACCCACCCAAAGACCTGTTTCACTTTAACCTGTGAACAGATCCCAGGGCTGTGTGAAATCAGTAGCAGTTTATATGGCTTGAATTTTAAAATAGCTAGGCCTGTGCTCAGGTATTATGTGTATGGACATTGTATATCAGTGTATGGCTTGATTACACAAAATACCGAAGGTCTACAGTTGCCATTATAGTTAGAGTTGCAATTTCCTGTAGACACTTTAGATGTTAATCATCATTTAATTGGTATCTGTCCTCAGTCAAGTATGTGCTTTGGATACATCTGGTATTTTATTGGTGGTTATATATTGCATGCATCAATTTTCTAATATTAAAATGGGATTGATTCTTTGGTGGGACCCTTTTAAAGAGGTATATATTGTGCTTCATAAAAAGTTTCCTTAAAACTCCCAGACCTGTATAAAATATAGCGTAAAGCAATATCTACAGTACATTGCCTCTGCAGCAGAACTATATTTGTATTGTTAATAGGTGAAGTTTTACAGTTGTCGTGACCCCAAAATTGATCATTTGATATGTCTTCTGGCAGAGCAACGTTTAAGAAATCAAAACGAGTTGCACCTGAATACTGTGACTAAATGCATGGAAAAAGTACCTAATTATATAACTTACATGTATTTCACTTTCACAGATTAATGAACATGCCACATAAATGTATGTGCCGAAGAAAGGATGAAATGGCACTGCAGTACTCTTCCATTGACAGGTGCATACATTGAACAGAGCATTAAATATATAGTATTCAAGGAGAATGCAACCATCAGTAAAAGGCTGGTTATAAAATACATCTTATGATGACATTGTCACTAATAACCACCTCTATCAGAAGAAACTTTCTTACCACATGAGCTTATCTGTTTGGTGACTGTTAAATCGATTCCTCGATCCTCATTGGTGCTGAAATTTCCTCTCTCGGAGCTGAGAAGTCCAAAATTGCGTGAGCATCGCTATAATTCTGGCATAGAAAAATAACTGCAAATGTCTCTGAAAGTAATGAGTGGCAGCATCTGCTTGGTGCAAACAGTTGGTGGCAAGGCACGCTGTTTGTCTCCGGGATAATCCATGTAAACCTGCTCCGTTGACTTTAACTTGTTCACTGTAGCCTTAATTATCTCATCCACTCTACCAGCGATAAAGTATCATAAAAGCTATTGACTCTGTTGGCCTGTCTTAGTCCTGGGCGTCCCTGAAACGAGAGATGTAGGAAACTTGCATGCCTGTAATTAGGCAGCGGGTCTGTATTGACAGGGTGTCGCGAGCGATTCGTGAGGCCTCAATGGCACACTGGTCAAATTTGGCCGCAGACCTCACCGTCCAGCCCTCACCGCACCCAGCCTAGTCAGCTGACCACCTTTGTAGCCAAACAGGCGTCAGTCAGCCACTTCACGGAATTACCAGGCTCCTGTTTACTCCATGTAGTCTTTTTATTGTCTGTTTTTCTTTGCTTCTATTCTCTCTTTTCCTCTTTTTTCACGCCATTCTGTTGGCCCTCTTTTTTGGCTTGGTTCAGGTTTTTTTGTACTCCATGTACATACAACAGGATCAGTGTTGAACTTCTGAAGAGTACAGACTTCATCTCTGACTGATTTAAAACATACAATCACTGACAAACAGCAAGAGTTGGCTGCTGCACACTGAAAATTACTCAAATGGTTTTTTGTTTTTTGGTTGTGTTTCTAGAAAACTTTACATGTACAACATCAGAAGGGAGAACATGTTTTGAGGCCAACAAGAGTATAAGCTCTGATCTTATGAATTGGCTTAATAAAACTCAGAAGGAAATGAAAGCTACTAAACTTGGCAAATAAATCATGTCAGTAACACGTGATAATTTTACGGTGTTTGGGTACAGGATTTTATCATGATTAAATCACTGATTGTCGCATGGAGTCAGTTTTCATAGATCTTTGGCCTCCAGTACATGTGAGTATACAGATGCGTTCAGACCCAGAACCCATGCTATTGATAGTCATCAGCCAAATATGGTCATAAAAATAATAGCATAAGCTGGTTGGACGGTTCATTCTTTAGTAACAGCGAAGAAGTTATATAGACAAGAATGTCCATAAAAATGATATTGTTTGATGGTAGATTTACAATAATAACCTGCACTTGATAATGGCCCCCCCCCCCCCAACCATTCTCTAGATTTAATCTCTTGGCTTGGAGTTTGATTCAGAAAAAATAGATTTTTAGACTATGACAAAGGTACAAAAAAGTTCATGGCAAGCAGTCTAAAGTTGAACCCATCACTGAAAAGCCTGATCAACGTATACTGTGTGTAGGCTACGTTGTATCTCATGCCCTTAGCTATAAACTTTTAAAACAAGACAAAATCATTGTCAGTATTTCTTTTTTCTTCAGTAAGAATTGTACAGATTTCCATTTACAGATTGGTGTTGATGTTTTTTTTCTTTTCTTTTTTTAGGTTCATCACCATTTAGTGAATTTATGAGGAAGAAGCTGTAAGGCTTCTGGGTTATTCGGCTGTAAATATTCTCATTTAATCAGTTGTTGTTACAACAGCTTATATTATAGTCTCTCATGGACAATGCTGTGAGTGAGATATTAGTGTGGTGTGATCACTTGCAGAAGTGAGACGTGTTTTAATCTGGCCCCGTCTGGAAGCCAGTATTTGCCACAGCAGAGTACCCTCACGCTCCTGGTTGTGAGTATTCTTTCCTCCCCATTCAGTGTTCAATCAATCAAACAACCTTCATTTCTGCGTTTCTTTCGTTTGCAGAGCTCGTCATTGTCAGAGTAACGGGTTGATCATCAACCATATTTCTTTTCGCAGTTGACATTTTTATCCAAAGTCCATGAGCCCTTATGCTGTATAAGATATGAACAAATTAAACGTGAAATTGTGATTAATAATGCGAAAAGAAACCCAATTCAAGGACAGCCACAGACTTTGCCTTGTATTCCCATGGCATCCTACTGATACTGAAGATAATTTCCTTCAACTTTAATACAATTTTTTGGTAACAGATTTAATTCTCACGCAGATTTTTTCTTTTCCCATAGGTTAACCCTTAGGAGCATGACATTAAGCAAGTATGACGTCATGTGTTTTTGGATCTGGCATACGGCAGTCTTCTCCAGGCTATAACCTGGTTAAGATATTACCAGCTGTATTTTTTTTCGTCTTGACACGAATGAATGAAGCCATCCTTCCTAAAAAGGTGTCTGTTACTGCCACTATCTGCAGCAGGTGTCTGTTACTGCCACAGAATATATGGCAGTGGCATGTTATATCCCAGAATATGACGTTTGGCTCTAATACTTAACATTTCTCTTCTTGAATATCATCCCACCATCCAAACAAACCTGAAATCATCATACTAACATCAATATGACTCTGAATCAGGCAAAATGTGCGACATCGTCATGGATCAAATGTTAGGCCTCTTACATGTATTACAATATTTCTCTAATGTATAATAGATGTTTCTCAACACTTTTGAGAGGCAAAGAATAATGCAAACTAGAGCTCTGCCATGGTTACCTGTGCTTCATAGTAAACTTGCAAGGTTTGAAAAATATAATTTATCGCACAAGGACTACAGTATTATGAAAGTTGATACCATGATAATTCTAAGCACACCATCAAATGAATGAAATTGGGGTCAGTTTTATGTTAATTTATAAGCATGCATCTGTTGAAAATCTTCAGTCCATGAAATTTGTTTCTACTCTTATATATTATGTTGTGAGTGAAATAAATATAAGTGAATAGATGTCAATAAAAAGTTAACCTTAGGGCTAACAACAATTTCTTTTCACTGCACATATGCTTTAGACAACGTTATTGAAGTTCAGGCAACCTGGACCTGCCATTGTATTTCATGCAGTTATAAATACATATCATGCTGTCTTCTTCCAGGACTTCAATAAATTGACTGCATCATAACCAAAGCACTTTCACTTCTGATATCAATTTAGAAGAAGGCCACCATTTTATGTGACCTCTACATTGCCGTCAGGTTTGATCCTGTACTGAAGCTCAGAACTAAATTGCCATCTGCCTTGCCTCAGCTGCTTTCAACTCTTCTTTCACTGGAAACCATACATCTATCAATAATCACAAGTTATCATTCCTTGTATAACATTTTCCAGAGCCCCTAAAGTTCTGATTAAGGCTATAAATTAATAATTTCCACTGACCAACTAAGAGAAATTCCAAATTTGCTGCATCTGTAGCAATTGTTCCCGGACTAATGTATAAACAGTGTTTAGTAAAGCACCTGTTTCATGCACTCTTCGCACACTGACCATTCTTTATGCTGGAATTCAGTCGAGTGCACTGAGGAGGAGAGGAGAGGAGAGGAGGACATGGAGGTTCATGACCTGGGTGTCATGCAACAGCCTCTGCCCCAGCCATTATTGTTGACAAGGCCTGGAGATACTATATACATGTCAGAGTTAATGGACATGTGGCTTGTGTCATACTCACAAGCATGGCTTTGGCTTTAGGACTCACAGAGTTAGGACATACATTACAATGCATGTCTTAATGTGGGTGCTGTTGTGCTGTAATTGTCACTCCTAGGTCATGATTTCTCAAGTGCAAAAACGGCCTTATTCCTTCAGGAGCAAAAGCCACTCTCCTGGTTAAGCTTTCTAACAACAGGCAGGTTTTTATGGCCCTTTAGCTCATGGGCCTGCAATATTTTTACACCTTTGGGAGTTGATATGAGGAGGCTGTGCACTGCAGGTGCAACTAAATGTCCATTTATAATGCCCTCCCACCATAATGCTGGCCTTGGTCCTATAAGTGAATTATTCTTTATCAATACCTATGAGAAATTTTTTAAAAAAGCAGCGCCATAGTTGCAGGTAATCTATTTGTACGAGAGCAGCCAGATTATTTAATAATTGACAGTTGGTTCTCGTTATTTTTTTTTTGAAAAAGAAATGATTGTTCCCTGTTTGTGTATTGAAAGAGAATCATACTTTCCAGTGAGTACGTTTGAGTACAGATGGTGTTTATAAGGATATGAATACACATATAATGGAGAAGGCAAACTTTGAACGAGCAAATTAATTGGCAAAAGCTCCTGTAGCACTTGCAAAAACTGTACCCTGAACTATAACAGCCTTCTGTGACAGTGAGACGTCTACAGTGAGAAGAAAAGTGATCCCTTGGAAAAGGAAATCTGTCAGAAGTAGTTAATTTGCAGTCAAATTTAGCTATGTTGAGATGAAGCTTTGATGTATAACTTTTGATAGAAAGCTAATTTGTTTTCTAAGATGATGTTACAGATACAGCTTAGTGTTATTTTATGTAATGTAGGTAATAAGCGTGGTCATTGCCATTATTTTAATGAAACCAATTGTAACAGTTTTATATCCGAAGGGCGTGTTTATTAATGGCGTGTGCCTCACAAAACCTTCCTGATAACTCAAAAAAATATATACATAACATATTAAATGTGCTAGATGCAGCTTTGTGAGGGCTTCTTAAAACATTCCCCAGTTGTTTGGTTGATGGCATGATCTTAGTATGTGGGAAATAAGACCTTATCTAATTCATGCATGATGACCTCAAGATGCCATATACAATGCATTAGTGTGAAAGGAATATTAGAAGACATTTCCAATCCTATATTGAGCGCTTATGAAGGGGGAGTGGGAGTGGGTGTAATGTATATGTATTTGATAGGCCTTTTTTCATCATACTTTAGATTGTTTCCCTCATGTGAACATACATGTAGGCTGGTTTGTGGGTGGTTGAAGTCAGAAAGGACACCAAGCATTACGAAGTTGCTGACAGGTTTCCAAATTAAGGCCAAAGTGTATTCAGTGGGAGCTTTATGTGAGGGCTTAGTGGTTGGCCGTATTGCTTTCAGGAGCCTCTAATACAGCCATCGGTGAGTGAGACTGGGACTAAGTTGGTGTATGTTTGATTGTGTGTCCTTACATGCACATTTGGAAAAAGGAGACATCAATTGGTGATAATGTCACGGGTGTGTAACACTTCATCGTGGGGTGTCAGCTTTTGTTGGCAACTTCCTTGCTATGCGGGGTCCCACCTGTCCGACATAACGTGACAGTGTTCAGGGAGTGGGATGGGATTGTTCACTCGATTCAGAATCCGTTCATGCATGTTTGATGAACATTGTCTGTGAAAGGAGGGTAAAAAGGTCCTGGATTGGTACTGATGAATCTCAGGGAGCGTGACTTACTTAATTTGACTGGTCGTTGTATTTTACAAATGGTTTATATCGGTCCGATGAAATGGCCCATGTTGTGTGGTAACCAGGGACAATGGCACAGCATGTGGGCTGCAGGAAGTCAATGGGACCATTCAAGGCTGAATGCACAGACTTCAAAAACAAGCCAGTCGTGTGATAAACTAACAGACCCTTTATGCATCAACTTGTTTTGACAAATACATGTATGAAATGTACGTAGATCCAAAGTTCAGGCTTTCATAAAATTAAAAAAATTTTGGCGTAGGGTAAAAAAGATTGGAATGCCTTTTTGTGCATGAAATATTGATAGGCTTTGAAGTTTTACCCATGGAATATTGTAGAACAATTTCTGTCTGTTTGTTTATTGCTATTCTGTTGTCCTCAGTATTGATAAATGATTGAGGACTTCAAAACTCTTTCAGTGTCATGAATAGATATAATTGGAACATCCACATAATTCTCTGCTGTAAAAGAAAATATATTATTTCATTTTAAATATATATTATATCATTTATTTTTAAACAAGCAGTATTTTAAAACTGCACATAAATCTAGTGCAAAGTAGTGAAACAGTCTTGATAGTATTGTATTGTTTTCTCCAATAGTGTGTATATTTCCAAATAAAAAAGGTAACTGAGAACAGATGTTTTAGGGACATAATCCATGCTTGAAGACTTTTTTGTTGTTTTCACTTCCCTTTTGAGTATTTTTGGCTTATTCTTGTTATCGTAAATTAATATCATCGGAGAGGTTCATTTAAGGTTTAATATGAATGCATTGTTTTTTCCTGACGAGCAGCACAGTGTTGACCTGCTCTCTAGGAAATTGAGGCCGGAAGACGTGTAGTGACGGTATAATGTAATTACGCCATATCTTCCGGAGGCTCCCACCAAAAGCTGTATGTATGCAAAGTGCTGCCGTGTTTCAAAGACATGACCAGATTAATGCATTTCGCCTTTTATGCAGCCCAGTCAACTCGCCAGACCAACCCTTTAAGAGAAGGAAAATTACTCGACATACACTGACAGACGCTGAAAGAGTGATAAAACCCGTCTAGCTGTGTTTCCCTCGACTCTGCCATTTCTTTTTTACGTGTCACGGAACTCAGTGTACCTTGTGAGTAACTGAAACAGACACACTTTCTGTCCGTCTCTCATTATCATGAATTGGAAAGGTGTCTGAAGTTTTCTGCTGTGGCCTATACATTTACCTTGTCTGTAGCTAATGAGGATATGCCATGTTTTGGACCTAATAATCACTTACTGTACTAGAACATAAAAGCATACTTTACCTCAGTACAAAGGCATAAGGTATTAACCAATAAAGAGTTCTTGAAAATCTGGTCCTATCAATGACCTGGTGTCCCAACATGTATACTTGCGCCGTTCTGTTGTCACGCTTATTCATTGTATAATACATCTCTTCAGGAAACTGTATAGTCAAGGAAGACTATAATGTAATATCTTAAGTCTTGTTAGAATTCATTCAAGGACATAGGATCTTTTTCCTTATTACTAATTTTCTTTTCACATGTAATGTCCATCTGTGAGTAAATGAAAACATATTCAAGGGGACATTACACTTCATGGTCTAATGGTTTGATGGTAAGCCTTAAGGGTCATCGTCATCATTAGCTCAATAGATTAAACTAACCATTTGGAACACCACTGGTTAGATTGCAGCAGGTTCTTTTTTCTTTAGTGAAAGAGCATCATTGATACCCATGATTTTAATGAAATCACTGTAATTTGTTACTCCTAAAAAACGTGAATGGCACATCCTTGACACTAAATCAGTCTATGGCAGAATCAGTTAGGGGTTTTGATAGGTAGTATACATTCTGGCCAGTTGAATAGAAAATCTTCAAAAATTGTGCTGTCTCTGACCAGAATGAACATCAGCCATCCTCCCACATGTAGGATCGGTGTAGATTTTTAGTATATCTTGGTTTTTGCTTAGGCAACATTTACTGCTCGATAGAAATGAGATATGCAGCTTTTGCTAATTATTATGTAGGCTTCAAAGAACTTTTAGCCTTCTGAATTATAATGAAAGAAAATTAGTTTTTCTCAAAAACAACTTTAAATATGGTTGACATGGAAGTTTCATTTTCACCAAAATTTATCATTTTGTTACTGTGAAGTGACGTTGATTTTATTTAGTTACTTGATTGATTGTGTTTTAAGCCTCTAATTCAAGGAAGATAATGTGTAAACATGTGATTGAAAGCTTAAGACATACGTCTTTATCTTATTTTGTATCAAGTTTGGATTTTTTCACTTACTTGTGTGATCAGTTTTTTATGATTCTGAATGGTTAACATTTACAGTAGTGTGAAAATATAAACCCATGCCTGACCTAACATCCTAGAGCTCTCATAAATCACAGCCAGGTGTTGCAACATCATACTCTTTGTAATGTAAAATTACTGGTTGATGTATTACAGTTATGATTATTGTAAAGGTGCCATTCCTGCTGTTGTTTGAAATTAACTGTTGAATATGTGTACCCTTTATTGTCTTGTTTACTTTTGTATAGATGATCCAAATTATCTGTCTGTAGCCCCTCGATCACAATTGGTATAGTGGCTCTAGTGTGCTTTCCTGTTGTCTGACATATGTACCTAATTATCAGGTTATTTTTGCAGCCATTCAGTGGCAGAAACTTTTTAATTCTGTTTTTTTTTTATCAGGAGTAATGTATTTCACGAACTCCATCTTTACAGAATGTATCACTGTCAGGAAACAATGTGAAAAGTTCTTTGGCTTAGTAAACACCATTCAAATCATACAGGAAATGAATTGCCCGTTAAATTGCATGTTCATGTAATCCTGCAGGCTGTCGATCTCTGTTATCTAATTACAATTTAAGGTTGTTGTCAACAACAAAGTTTCTCATGTTGCTGAAAATCTATTTCAGCCTGTGCTAATCTTGATGGTTAATTTGATCATATTGACTCTTCAGTTTTTAAAGGTTGCAGTTTTTGTGTTTGCTCTGTGTACTGATAACAAGGCAATACTTCAGCACTAAACATCAAAGCAATTGAGCCAGGAAACAAGGATTATATGACAGAGTCTTTTTGAATAAAAACATGCATGTGAAATTAGAGATTAGATTAGAATGCAGCGATGCAGTCATCAAAGTAGTTTGCTCTTTTGTCCAGTTCCCAAACAAACTCTGCCTTTTACCTAGTACACATGGCCTGATCATGGGTGCCTTATGAGAAATCCTTTGGCTTGGCCTGGTCTTGGCCATTTCTTTCCCATGTCATAGAAAAGATGCAAAGACAATTTAATGAAGTCTTTTTTTTTTTTTTTTTTGGCTTTCTTCTCTTTGCTAAGCTTTTTTTGTGGTTACCATATCAAGTCCTGCGTGTATTAAATCTGTAATACATTGTGTTAAAAAATATTGACCTAATCTATGTACCCATTGGACCAGTAGAATCCTTTATTACCTAAAAATGGTACATGTATAGCCATGTTATTTGCTACAGTTACATGAACATAGATGTATAAAGCCAAAGGAAAAAGACTTTGTCAGTGTTTATCTAATGTAACAATGGTATTTTCAAAATCTGCACATACATGTATTAAAATGAGAAATACAAAGGTCATATTAAGCTGCTTTTGAGTAGATTTTTTTGTCAAATCAAGAAAGATCCTTAAATAATTTAGGTGCTCTGAATGGGATACATTTATCAATGTATTAAGCAAAAATACTCCTGAATTGGAGGTTTTATCAGTGATGTTGTGAGACCTCTGGTCAGACTAGTTCCTGGAGGTCTAGTGCTGGGCAGAGATAGAACACAGCTGGTGCCTGACCTTCATCAAAAGATCATCTATTGTCCCAGATATGCCCAGCAGAAATGCTAAAATTCACCCTGCTGTCGTATATCATCTTTGTTTATGTAATTTAATATGTACATGAGTATTGAACTTGGCACTGCAGAGAATCAGGGACATTTATGAAGGCATTGGAGGCTAATGAGGGCTGTGCCTTGCTATAGGGCTTCAGCTTTCCAGTGCTCTTGCTCATTTTGGGGAAAGTTTAAGAATAAAAGGGCAAATTGAGTCAAAAGAATTTGGGATGTAGAGTGGTGTTAGGAGGAATTACTTTTTTTTGTTTTGGCAGGCCTGGATATTGGGACTAGCATATGTTGACACTCCGAAAGAGCATTAACAGTATAGGATTTCATAACAACCAAATTCGATCTTTGAAGGCATTTGCATAAAATACATGTTTATGCGGTGTACATTGTACATAATGAACACACAGGATATCCTGTAAATTAAATAAACACTGATTACAGGAAAAACATGTACATTTGTGATAAAGTCTTGCATTGTGCATTTAATCTTCAAAGCTACGTTTATTAAACAGTATTGCTTGATGTTTTTGATCATTATAGACTTACAGTTTTCGTGATTGTTGAAATGACCGTATTGTTTATGGGGTGTGGTATATTGTATGCGTTTTTGACAGATGTTAGAGCTGAAAAGTCAATGAGCCATTTACAGTTCAGACTTGTTCCTCATTGGATAGACAGACTGTGGTTTCAAGACAAACTGACCAATTTCAGACATCAGGTAAATGAATGAACTATATGCACAATTCAGTTATTATTTTTCACATCATCAATAGGCTGACGCATATCCTGCCCACCTGTTAAGCACATTGATCAGAACATGATGGACAAAAGGTAAGTGATGTCTCAGCAAGTGTATGAATTTGGCGTTAACTCATGGCCAGCTAAATTAAAAGGATGTGTGCGTATAAGTGTACATGCAATGTTGTGAGCACATGCTGCAGATTCCAAGGAAATACTGGATGTAGCAGCAGAGTCATTTCAGTAACTATACGCACACACATCCAAAAAAGATGCCTGCGTGGGATATGTATCAAAATTAAAATCGCCTAAAGATTTGATGAAAGAGATCACCTTGAAATCATGTGTAACTTATAAAGTCCCTGACAAATTTCCTGGACATCCCTCCTCTATAAATCAAGAAATCAAATGAGCGTAATTGCCAGGCATCTGCAGGGATAAAACGAGCAAGAATGTGCTTGCTCTCTTAAAATGCCCTTGCCACTGTTAGCAGTTAGCCATGGGATCAACGCACGATTGCTCCTAAAATGTCCATTTATAACTCTTGTGGAATTTTTTTTTAACGCAACAATTTCATTTAAGGCATAGAAAAAAACCAAGGTTTGGGAGTTTAGCAGACTGCTTTACGAAAATGGTGCACTATTTCACAAGGAAAGGATTTAGAGTGACGCTTTGATGGCTCGAATGGGATCTTAATGTTGGAGTTTTGAGGTTTTTACTCCAGGCCTGAAGCTTAGCGTATAGATTGAACCTGCAGTGAAACGACTACAGTGAATATGTAATATTAACGACTGACATGACAAATGGTATTCTGTTTTGTGGGGGTTAGGTTTGGAATTGACACCTCCAGCTTGGTTTTTTGTGTACAGAAATAGAAGTAAATAGAATTTACGATTCATTGCTTGTCAATCCCCTGCAATGTCTATTATGTTGATGTTTGACGTAATATTGTCTCATTTAGACAGAGATTTTCTCGACATGCACTTCCGGGAAGAAATAGAAACCCTGTGATTGATGTGTAGCCTTTAATAGAAAATATGACATAGGCATATTTCCATTGCTGTATTAATTCAAGGAATACATTGCAGGTATACAGCTTGTCATATACTATAAATGTCAGACTAAAAGCAGGACAATTCATCTGTTTCTCTTTGTTCCCCTCAAGTGTATTTTGTTGATGTTTAGGAAAAATAGCAGAAAAGCTGAGAGAAACTGTTCTCAGTCAGTTACAGTCTTGTCTGAAATGTGAATTTTACTTATTTTTATGATTTTATTTCAAGTGTCCGATAAAGGTTTCATGTTAAACCCTCATCGATTATAGTATTATCATTGTCTTCAGATGTGTTGAATCTGAAACGTGCCAACTGTCAACTACGTCTAATGCATTCCTTTTCTTGCTTCATATGAAACTCTGTCATAATGGTTTACACATTGTAGTTCTGCTTATCTATTGAATGGTTTCATGGTTGAAAATGTTGCAGAAACAGGTTAGATCTGCAGGCCAAAGACAGCAGACAGAAGCCCATTATGCCGAGGCGTTTTTGAACTTTATGCAAGCATTTTGTAGTCTTCTGTTGTCTTAGGGAAGATGTCACATGTTTGCTGACTAAAGAGTGTCCCATAGCTGACCGAGCCATGTCTTGGCTGGAACCACTTCTAGGAAATACAAGAGCTATAGGAGTTCATCACCATTTTCACCACTACTTTAACACAACTACACAATACATGCAACTTTTATTCATGCTACTCTCATGGTAGGCTTCTTTTCTTTGTTAGATGAAGAAAAAATTCAGTGCCACATATAGAACACAATAAAACTGTGAAACTTCTAGCTGAATTCTTATAATTGTTGTTGAGAGTTTTCACTGTCAGACCCCAGATATTAAATACCAGTCGAACCAGATGGTATAGAAATGTGGTTCTAGACTGTTTTGTTTACAGCCTTCACCTTTGGCCTTCCTTGTGCACCTTTTTGAGCCATTTGATATTCAGGGCTTTAAAGAAAATACGCACATAAATACTCGTACTTGTGTTTGAGCTTATCTTCATAAATACCACCTACAGACTAGAGAAATTAAATATGTTGAAGACATTATAGCCTTGGTGCAGCTGTCAGTTGTCAGATATGTCATTTATAATTATGGCTTTAAAGTATCAGAGCATTGTAACAGTTGTTAGATTACATGTGTGTCTCCTTAGAGTGTCCATTGGCATTGCTGCATGATTTCTCAAACAGTGAAAGCCTACAAAATGTTATTTATCTCACAAAACCTGGCTAAATATCAGGGTATTAATAGTTACATAAATGAGTGACCACCCACACACGTAGGTGTATAAACAAATTTCAAATATCACTTTATAACATAAATGTATACCCTCATGACAGTCGTTATATGATCTCATCAAATATGTCTGTTTTAGTGAAGTCCTAATTGCGGTTTTATCATGCAACAGATAGCAGCGTTGAGTAGATGATTGACAATATTAACGATGCCATCACTGGCACATAATGGCGCATGTGGAAGTTGGCAGATATAACATCAGCGTTACATGTGTGCAACAATAACATGGCGCTTGATATCTGATACGTATTTTTCATCTCAGAACCACCATGTGTTAATCAAGTCACTGCCATCATGTACAATAATATTGGCTCTGAAATAATGCGCTGATTTCCGCTTTTGCCAGACGTATATCATCCTTATCGGTTTGATTTAGGAATGCATCTTGGCTTGATGATGTTCATTCCAGTACATAATAGCTCTCTATAAACTCTATATTGCAATAAAGGATATTCAGAGCTTTATGTGGATGGGAGCAATTGTTGTTCTTTTCATATATAGCTAGGCAAATAACCGGTAAAAGGTACCTGTTTATGTACTATTCACTATTGATACATAAAGGCAGTTTTTTTGGGCTTTTTTGTCGCAAGCTCTGCGAAATTTTACCACAACCATCAACCCTTCAACAGTGAGGTTATATATACATTTAAATGTAGCTTTAGCTCAGCAGGCTGTGCGGGGTTTACAAACTGTGACTGTCAGAAAGTTTGTCTGAGTTCTACTGGATTTCTTCAAACAATAAACCCGATGGCCGTATCATATATAGGTAATTTGGTTGCGAGAACTCTTGCGTAAGTAATTGGACTTAAAACTGAAAATAAGTTTATGACACATCCTCTTCAGTAAATGCAGTTTACTGATGACTCGGGGACAACTCAGTGAATGGATTTGATCAAGATTTATTCAACAAGGTTTCTCAGTTTCTTGACATAACTTTGCTGGTGGCCAGATGCAGGTGAGCGTTTACCTGACACATATATATGTCTAATTTTAAAGACTAGGACCTTGCTCTACAGCAGTGATGTCAGCAACCATTTGTATAAGCTTTTCCTCTGATGGTGTGTATGTGATGTATGGATGTATGTCCTTGAGACATTAGCATCTCGGCACCAGACCTATCTCAGCTACTTAATTGTGTAAAATGCTTTGCTTTCATGTCTTTAAGTGCTGATTTGTTGCACCCTTGTGGGCAAAGTGTCTGAGCATTTTATAACTTGACTTGCTGTGCAAAAACCGTCAGGGGAAATAGCAGATTTAAGGGTATGATTTGGCCAGTGGTGGTACAATTTAGCACTGGGTCAGATCCCCCATTTCCATTAAGAGTCATCAAGCTGTCCATCAGCGAGAACATCTGATGAGATAGTTTGTGGTTTACTCTGAGTACCAGAACTAAGCAGCTTTACAGCTTGGACAGGTCAGTCTATCACATGACACAAGTTAAAGATACAAGAGGAGCTATCAATAAAGGCATAAGGGTTGAAGTGGTTAAACATACTTCATGGTTTTTTTTCACCTTTCATTCAAGCTGTTGAGGTTTGTACATTGATATGTGTATTAAAACAACCGCAGATTTGGAACAGATGCAACATGCTGCAAAAAGTCGACGTCTTCCTCCTCTTGTTAAGTGACCAATGTCATAAGAAGTCAAAGAAAAGCTAAACCCACCTATTAACAGAGTAACAGACTGGCTGACTCATACAGCAGTTGGTCACTGCTCAAAATAGAAAACCGTCGTCATGACATAGTACTGGCCATCATGGTCCTATCAGTTGCACAAGATAAATTGACTGTAGTTCTGTGTTCATCATCTAGTATGATCAGTATAAAGATGCCAGTCTTACACAGGCTTGTTAACACATGATCATATATCAGTGGCATATTTCACTTATACAACGGCTTCCAGCATTATAGTGTGAGGAAACCCACGACCATACACATGTTCAGTACACATCAAGGGGATTGCCCTTTTCCAAACATCTAGGGCTTGAACTGGACTATTTGTGTCAGTTTGAAATGCCATGTACACTTAAACACATATGGGCCAAATGTCCAGCTCTAAATGAAAACTGTCTTCCAAATAGATATTGTCAGTATATGGTCAGCCAAGTGTGGTTTATACACTGATGAGACCGCCAGATTGTGATGAGACTGCCAGATTGTGATGAGACCACCAGATTGTGATGAGACCGCCAGATTGTGATGAGACTGTCAGATTAAAATGAGACCGCCAGATTGTGGTGAGACCACCAGATTGTGGTGTTGTGACCAACAATTCTGTTACTTTAGTTAAAGAACATCATTTTTAATCACAGAAAAAAGGCATGTCTTCAATCACTAAATATCATGACTTGGGTTAACATGTAATTGACATTGTAAACCTTGCACACTGATCAATCAGTAAGTTCCTTATGTTATTGATTCCCCATCCTCCACCTCAGTTGTCTTTCTGAGGTTGTATCTAAGCAGCGTTTATACCTGCTAATGATTTACTTCCACCTTGTAGTTTGTTGAGCACATCAGTGTTTTTGCATTAAGCCTATACAATAATGTATACATGGTTGATCATGTCATATTTCTCAGTTAACTTTTGGCCCGCATGTGTTAAGACATTTAGTTTGCTTAATCTTAACTTCAAATTTATAACAAACAGTTCTCTTAGATATTTCAGCTGGAGTCACAATGCTACTCCTAGGACACATGCTCGCTGATATTTATAATTGACCACCACCTCATCAATACTGTCCTTAACTCTCCAGTGTAAAGGTCGTGGCCTGTAGATCAGTCAAAACACCACTGGCTGGAAGACGTTTAGGGACCAATTTGTACTGTGTTTCTGCACACACTCTTTAAAACCATGAGTCAGTTGATAGATTTCCTCTAATTGCCTCCTTTAATTGGCTTCTTATTGCTGATTTTTGGAATGAACCTGTTGTTAAATGTCCCCAAAGACAGTGACTTTGATGGCCCCTGCCGTTCACTTCTTCCTCATTATGGATGCAGTAATGAGGGACAATCATCGGGCTGTCGAATCTTGACAGTTGTATGTGCTTTTAAAGAGTTGTGATACCTGGCATTTTTGCCTCCTTTATAGGAGTTTGTTGTATGCCAGAGGTAATAAAAATGTGCCCTAATGCTTCCAAATTTTAGAACAGATGCTAGTAGTGCTAAATGCCAAAAAATATTTTTCTATCACGGACTTTTTCAGAAAAGTTAATAAATGTGTATGTTATTCATTAGATGCTATAACCATGTGAGAAAAGAGAAACATTGTATTAATGTTATAATTACATGTAATTTGACTAAAAAGAGCACCCAGCATGTTGCAAAATTACCAGAACGTGGGTATTCCTTTGTTATTATTCATCAGTCTGACCCATCAGTGATTGGTTATTGAAAATCAGTACAACAATGAACGCCTGTATTTATAAAGGTAAGTTAATTAACATTTTTCATCCTAAAAAAAGTTGATTTAGGAGTATTTAAAAGATGAACAAATATACTTTAGCAACATTCCAGTTTAACAGGTAACCTTAATCCCCTGCCTGATCAAGAAGTTGATTTATTAGGGTTCTTGTTACATTTGGAATATCTGGGTGAACAGTTTGTTTTCTGGAGGAGCATACAGACTGACATAACGTGTATATCTAATCATACCCATACATATCTGAATTTTCTGTGACAATTTGCTACATGTGATCCTAGCTAATTAAAATGGCCCCAGAATGCCGACGCTGATGTGAGGTAACAAGCATAGTGATTAGTCTCAGTTTTGTTTTATCAGCTATTTCAGGAGATAGCCTATTCATCATTCACTGATCCATCCATTATTTCTTCTTACTCTTTTTTTCCTTCATGTCCATAGCAAGAGTTATGCCAACTATTATTTTTTTGTAGATATATGGACAGAGAAGGGAAGATTCTTGATGCTATCTTTAAAAAACATGATGTATTGTACACTTGATATATTGTATATTCTGGCTTTCATTTTTAGGAATGATGTATGCTTTTCATAGCATAACTAAAGTTACATGTATTCCCTGGGCTTAGAAGGTTCATGTAAAGTTAGGTGTAAGTACATGTATTGTTAAATTAGTTTGGGTGATTATATTAAAGCTGCGAGAGTTAAGGCTGACATCTGGTCACACTTTTCTTGTATAAACATGCCAGATGCAGAATTTATTGGAAGTAATTTGTAAATGCACACTGTACATATTTTCCTGTTTTGATTATCAATACTCGTTAGTCCTTTCATATATGCTTAACATGCTTTTATCCCAGCCTAGTTCTGTTACTCAGTCTGGTTTAATGCATTAACTGCATTTCCTTTAGCTGATGCTTTTCCAGTTGTGAGTTTGTGCTGTAGTACTTAATGTTCATGGACAAATTAGTTATCTGTGAATCTTTACATGCGCCACATGTCCTTACAGCGGCCATATCAAGTGACCTTGACCGTGACCTTGTCAGACCAGACAGTCCATCCACAGCGGATGATTGATCTGTTCTGGCAAAGACAGAGCCTTAATTATACACAGAACGTTGCATAATGCCACAAACAGATAAAATAATCTAAGTAATGGGAAGAAGCGGAGGATAGTTTGTCTCGAGCGTGCCATGATTCCCTACTGGCAGATCAAAGTAAATACTTTCTCTCCCAGAAATATTTCCAGTCCATAATCACCCAAACTCTCCAAGGACAAACCATGTCTGTGATGATAACACACACCTATTCACATTTACTTTCATGAATAATTATGAAGCTTACCAGGCCTGAATATTTATCATATATTCTACATTTCTGCTAAATTTCAGTTCCTGTCTTGTTTAAAATTTATTGACTGTCTTGTTGGTACACTTTCTATATTGGCATCACAAATATTTGTGTACTACACAGTGACTGTATTGTCATCTTACAGAGCAATATTACATATACATTTGCCAATTAACTTATTTTTTTTTCACAGTAAAATCAAAAGTTATTTTTTGTGAGATACTCATTAAAGTATCTTCATAAAGCATTGTGTTCACTGTAGTCAGAACCCAGGATTTATGGTCAGGTCGATGGTACCATTGATCTCCATTTCAATTCCAGCAAAAGTTGCCAATATCATCATTTGTCATATTCATCCATGATGTTCAGAATTCTTCAAATTCTATGACCACTCCCAAGTTGGCTCTACAGCTATTCCCAAATGCAAGAAACACTTTCAAACCTGTATTTAAAAATTGTTCCCCGAATGTTTGTAGAGAATTGAGAAGCAAATGTCGGTGGACATCAAGCCACCACATGGGAGGTATTGGGTCTTTAATAATCTGATTTTGATGGGTTCGATTGATTCAATGTATGAACCTGAAAGCAATCACAAAGGTGCACCTAATAATGCTGTGGGCCTTTCCCTGTTTGAGGTATCCCCGTATGAGATAAAAGTTGTCATGTTGACAAGATGACAGGAGATCCCCTTTGATATAAGCTAGATTTCCTTTTTACAGTCTGTCAAAAGCGATACAGGGGTAATGCTCTAGTTGTCAAAATTTGAGACACTGCTCTCCTTAGAGTTTCAGTTAGGTAACTTTAATAACTGTAACTTGAATGATACAGATGATCACCCTTGTGACGAATGAGACAGTAGGCGCGAATCTGACAGCAGCTATTTCTTTTGGTTATTTGATTGGTGTTTTAGCTAAACTCAAGTATATTTAACTTTTTTAATAATACGATGATGGCCAGCATAGTGCTGTGAGGAAAATGAGCAGAGCTCCTTAGAAACCAGGGATCATCTGGCTGCTGCGGCTATTAAGATCAGGTGAGTTTAGCTAGGGGATGTGGCATAAGTGACAAAGTACGAATCAAATAAATAAATTACGTTGTCATTTCACTGGTATGTTTTGCATGAGTGTGGATGTTTCATATTGGCTCTCATATATTTCTCATATATTTTCCTTGGCAGCATGTTTTTTCAAAGTGTTACTTTTTAACTGCATTTACACATGCTTACTACTCTGCAAAGACTTTTTAAGTACTTCCTCTTTAAAAAACAATAGGGATATCATTTGTTATAGTTTGTGTCTGGTGTCATGTTATTTTGCTGTGGCATGTTGTCACCACTCAACTGACATATTCACCTACATGCTAGAATTTTATTTTTTATTATTATGTGAGATATGTTATTTAATTGTTGATGTTTCACTTGATCTTCTACTCTGCTTAGAAGCCTAAGGCTATTGACACTTGATCCCTTGTTACCTGTCACAGTATTTTGAAAAACTAGTTTTTAATTTTTCATTGTCATTATTCGGCCATATTTTATGATAATGTCATTTTTTGTGACAGTTTCTGGCAAAAATATGTTGGTGGTGACAGGAAACAAGGAATTGTTCTGAGAAGGTCAGTGAAATCTTCTGTGACTGAAGTTGTGCCAATCCACCCACTCTGTATGTATATTAGAGGTCTTCACTATAACCACACCCCCACAGTGGAAAAACACCACTGACTTATTAATCTAAACTCTACCAATCCCGCAGAATGCATACATGTTTGTTGAACATGTCGTTTTAGGGCTCACCTAGTGACAGTGTTTACATGCACTGAAAATCAGGTAACCTAAAAGGCTTCTGTTTGAAATGATTTTGTAAGCATGTAGATTTTACCTGTGTCCCGTGTGCCTGTAGATTTTTACCGCTTACCTTGAGTCAGGTCATTGACTCGAACAGTGTCATCTACAGTGGTGCATTTGGTTTCATTATAGCGAAATAGAAAGCCGTTTTGCAGTTTTTCCATTTAATAAGCATTTTTGCTGAGATCTGCATCACCAATAAGTGCTTTTCACAGTATTGTAAATAACTATTTTTTTTTTTGATTTAGAAAGGATGAACTGTTACTTAAAATGAATTTAATGGAAATTGTGCCTTGAAAGGTTAGCAGAACTCATAACATTTGCATCGTTTACAACATTGAATTTATCTCACTGAAAAATAAGCTGAATCACTTGTAATACCCTAAAATTTTGATCAAAAAAGTTGAATATTAAAAAATATTATGTTTGGTGCTAAAACTTACATTTTCTCCAGTAGGAAATCATCCGAAGTACCAAAAAACCCACAAAACACCTTTCTAAAATCAATACAAATCACAGAATCAGGAGAATAGAGCAATTTAACCAGGGATAAATTAGCTGTCGTGGAGAGCAATCATGGGGTTCGGCAAGCTCTGCATGCCCAAACTGTAATAGTAATAACAAAATGTGGAAAAAAGGGAGAAACCATGACAAAATTGAAAATAAATCAACTGGATTTGAACCTTAAACTGCCAAGTATCATATACATAATCAAGTACTCAAGTACTTTAGACCAGCACACACGAAATACAGCTTTGATCTTCGGCTCACAGGGGAGGTGAAAGACAAAAAAGAATACAGTATCCAAGGGGTCAACTGAAGCTTTCAAGACACCAGCTGGAGTGAATCAAGCTTCAAAGGATTTCAACACTTCTGATACATAAAGAAAATAGGATGATGAGGTTTTCTCTTTATACCATTGACTTAACCCAGGTGAAGATTTCATGTCACCTTGCATGAAGCTCCAATCAAATGGGAGCGTTTTGAGAAAGTTTGGCTGTCTTTTTTTTATCACAACTTGAAAACTATAAAACATACAAAAATAATTCTTGTATATTTGTAATCCTGCGCTCAAGGAGCTCCAGATAGTGTGTTTTATCGTTTTAAGCTATTTTTAGAGTTTACCTGGCTTTGACCTACTTTGACCTTATCAAAACTGCAAAGTTTGGTTTTCCTACCTTGAACAGTTTTGGAGATATTACACTTTTTATAGTCATAGGAATAATAATAATCCGAACGATTTCAAGAGGTGTCCCGCCAGGATGGCATGGACCCCTAATAAACAATGAACATTTGAAACTTAGTTAAGAAGGGTTAGGTGAGTTTTAATGTCCAGAGGGAGTTCACTTCATATTCTCCTTCCAGATGGTACTGTTCAGAACTCATTTATAACCTTGTTGGTTTGTTGGTTGAAAAGCAACTATTTGAACATTATGAGCTCAATTCGAATGAAAGGGAATCCTGAGCTTGTTAAATCAGTGTAAAACTGATATTGATAGTCTGGTGTATAACCAGCATGGTCAGCTTAACATATTAACGGTCAGCTACATTTTGTTCTGTTAAAAAAAATAAAAATCGTGAAGAAATGTGTGCCTAATGTTAAGTTTTCAGTGGTGTGTCAGCTGCTAGGTGACCTTTTGAATGAACGAAACTGTGTATGTGGTGACCACATGTACTTAGTGATTAAGAAGATGTTGGTGTGGAGGTTTTGGTGAATTTTTTACATGAATGTATACTGTTTCTTCAGTGCTCTTATTTTACACAGGTTCTAAAATGTGAGTGAGTGGATGTTTGATTGAGAAGGCCTTCTGTCAACCTCGGTAAATAAAGTATTGAAGTCAGTCAATCAATTTTGTCATTCTGACATTTGATGATAGTTTATTTTATATCAAGGATGTGTAAAGTAGGACCTTTATGTCATTTTGTTCTCTGAGTACAGAAAAGGAAATATGGAAAAAATCTGCTGGTCTGAATTTTCTTGGCACAGCTCATGTTAAATTCAGGAAGAATAGCCATTGATAGTTACTATGGTCTTGCCTAACAGGTGCATTGAATTATTAATATTTAAAGTATTAGTAATTAAATATTAATAAAAGTATTACATACATGTATATGCAATTCCTGTATTTACTAATGATGTACAGTCTGAAAGTTCATCACAAAAATCTCTTAGTTTTTGAGGAAATCTATGTTTAATGCAAGTATAAAATATGTGAACCATCACTGTGAATGGCCGTTGGAATGTCGCCAATAAGCTTGACCGCTGTGGATCAAAAGAGAGTTGAAACATTGTTCAAATAATTATTTATACTCACCTATGTCCAGATCTGTCTGAAGTTCTGCCTGTACATGTGTCAGTTACATGGGTGGCTATCAAACACTGGCTCTATTGTAGGCTCAAGCCACCCAAGAGATTCCACTAGTTAGGATGTTAAAAGTTTTGCTGGCCCTTTCCTGAAACACTTTTGTCTGTGGTCTGGTGGGATATAACACCAGAGCATTTAGCCCGATCTGATGGGAAGGAAGGGAGACGGAAGAAGTGGGAATCATGCCCTCACCCTTACCGTTTGGCTCCGAGCACGTCTTTCATAGCGCTGCGTTCCCGACTGCGAAAATCAATAGCCCCAGTTTCAGCCTGGTTCCCATTGCCCTGTGATCTCACCTATACTAGTGATTCAGGACATCAGAGTGAAGAAATAAAAACCGATGTGTTTTAATGCTCAACTTTTATTTGGCCATCTGCTGTTTTGCTATCTAGCTTTTGCTATTTTAGAAGCTCTTCTAAAGGCACTGGAGAATGCATGGTTTGAGAACTAAGACAAGGGTGTGTATGGGTGTACATGCACACTTTCACAGCTGGGCAAATCTCTCTGCTGTTTCTGTCCTTCTTAATTGTACTACTCAAGAGGTGGGCGTGCAAATTGATGTCGATGAGAGAACCGTTTGTTGTAAAGGAGATCCAGTAGCAAATTTCTTGTTGCTTCCAGTCATCTTGCCCAGTTGCGATTAAAATCATCAATTCAAATAAATGCAATGTGGAATATGGCATTTTCATCTGTATGTGCTGTTTATAATGAAATCCTGTTTCAAAATTACAAGTTTAAAATTAAGTATTGACTCTACATTTAGTAATTGCAATACTACATATTTTCTCCCGCTCGTCCATCAACCTGTCTTTATTTTACAAAAGGACTCAGTCTAAGTTTCTTTGAGGATTGGGTTAGTCTGATGATATGACAGCTATTTTACTTCATACTCAAGAAGCTCTGCCAAAGATCTCTTGCGCAAGATGTTTTTTTTTCTTTTTTGTTGCTGAAAATCATCTCTGGCAAAAGCATTCCTTCATATTGATGATTGATTGTAGTGAAGACCACAAGGCATAAGTATTATTAGATGACTGTTTTCTTGGAATGCCTCTTTTCTTGGAATATATTCTGATAAAATTTCAGTTAAAGGCCAGTTCAGCTATGTGTAATTTGCAAACAGCTGAATTTAGTGAAACCTCGGGGCAGGTGTGATGTATTATCTTAGGCTTGACCATTGCATGTATGTCTAAGAGTAAGCGTAACCTTTTGACATGCCAGCTTGGTGAACCATGCAGATTGTTGTGTATGCTTCAGTTGGGTCAGACTGAATACTTTGATATGTAAAGCTTTCTTGATTCCATGAGAATGAAAATGGTGAATAATCCTTCTTAATAGAAGAATCCACAAGGGATTTACTCTGGTCGCTTAAGATGTACTGAGAACTAGACATCAAAGGGGGCATTTAGTCAAACATTAATGGGTGAGAATGCAAACGTGAAAGACATTTTAGGTTTGCCACCATTTAACAAATTGCTTGCATGAAATCTCCAAAAAGGGTCAGAGTTACTTGTGGAGAAGATTTTCCTTTGTTATTGAGTGATGGAGGCTGTTATTCTGATCATAAAAGAGATTCTTGTGTACTGGTAGCTCAATATCTTCCCAGGAGAATTGGCTAATCATTGTTGTTGACAAGTCAACATATATATATATATATATCGCTGTATGTATAAATAACTAACAAGTGGGCCGTCTCAACTTCCTACATGATCCTTATATTTCAGCTGCAGTTTTAACCTTTACATGTATTAGTTCTTGTCAAGAAATTAATTGTATGTCTGTACCACAGGTACAAGATTGTTGGCTGGTTGCAAATATACTTTAAAGTATATTCAGGTATGTTACATGTCTGGGGTGTAGAACGTCAAACATATGCATTGCAGTTTTGCTTTTCAGCTTTTTGATTGTATGTTTACTGAAATGTTGTCAATACAAATATAGTCCTAAAGACTGACTTCTGCCACGAGTTTTATTTTTGAAATGTTGCTCAAAGAAAATAGTGTAGAAAAAAAGGTAGAGCAGTTAAAATCATGTCTTCTGATGTTGTGAGTGTGTATTATTATTAGTGACCGGCGAATACAACTGGATGAATCAGCTTTGGGAAGATTGCGTGCATAGGTACATCATAGTACGTCTGTGTGTGTTTGTCTGATGTGAAGTCTACCATATTGCTTTCTTTGTTGACAACCTGTTAGCTAAGCATAATTGATTGATTCAGTTGACATGAATTGTCATGCAGGCCGGGTGTGACGAGAAGTAGTCATAAATGAGGCCATGGCTTAGTGTTTGTACATATGTAAAAGGTACATGTGTAAACAGAGCCTTGAAAGCCCAAGGCAGTATATGTGTGTGTGGATACATACATGTGCAAAGCTAACTGATTATGTATTTGATGATGAAGATGGATCACGAGCATTTGAGGAAGATAGCTTGTGTGGGTATCAGAGAATCCCATCTATTGATTATTGTATCTGGGGTGTATTGAATCAAAATGGTAATGTCATGGCTTACGACAACACTTTGATCACAGATCCCTGCGATGGCACTGCAGCCCACGGATACCTGATTAATTGTCTTTAAATGGCAGCTAGATGCTGGAAGTCAATTCGTCTAACCTGCTCATGAAGTTTTTGCAGGGTGCTGACGTTTGTCGGTTACACCACATTGTCTTATTTGTTACACACACATTTGTTATTACATATCATTGAAGGTTTTTTGAACTGTTTTCTTCAAACTTAGCAATTTTGAAGTAATCACTAAATAAGCAGATAATTTTTTCCTAAAAGCAAACTTATCTGATTTTTCTACAATCAAGTTCGTACATGTTTCAGTCAAATACATGTAGTATTTTATAAAAAAAAACAACAGGAAGTTTCGGTGTTATTGAAACTGAAAAGGCACATAAAATGAAAAAAGACTGAATGGTGTAACTGTGATCCATGGTATTTACCACTTTAATATTTTAGAATGTTTCTCATTTTCCTTTGATCAGTAATACCTGTGAGTCTCATCTGATTGTATCTTTATGTAATTCATTTATGCAGTGCATATGGTGACAGGTTATCAGAATTGCACCCACTAACGACATCGTCATCTGCATCTGAGGCGAGACTGTTCTTTGAAGTGAACTGGGGTTTGGAAACTTGGCTCACTACCATGAAGGCCTGCATTCTCCCACTTACATGTTAATGTCCTGATCTACTTTTTGATTTGAATTTAGAGCGTCTTTATGTCTTGTAACCCGGCAACTCTGAATCACGAAGATAGAAGTGGGTCATTAACCTTGTTCGTGTACCAGAGAAGCGAACATGGACACCCAGACTTGCTTGAATTGAGAATGAATTAGATGACTGGTTTGGTGTGGTGTAGGGGCTGTCTGGTCCCCAGAACCGCTGTACACGGACATTTCCAATTCCAATCCAACTGAACTTCAATCCTTAGTTCTGTAACCGGAAGCTTTCATAGTGGACCACAGGTTGTACATTGCAGCACTAATTATCCATAGACACTTATGTCAAATGAGGAATGCTTAGTCCATGCTGTAACATAGGTTGTGAAGTTAACGTAGATCAGAGTGATAAATACACTTGTGTAATTAGCGTCCTCTTGAGCACTTTCTCTAATCATGGACTTTCTGATATGTCTGGACTTGTATATGACAAAGTCAGTCGAGAATGTGGTAGAATTGTTCAGTTCCTTTGGGCATGGTGTCTCATTTCCTCATTAATTATTTTATAATCATGGTCACTGTGTATGTTTAATAGCTTCTCATAGAGTAAGCACCCTTGATCAA
Organism: Acanthopleura granulata; assembly: GCA_016165875.1. Classification (NCBI taxonomy): domain Eukaryota; kingdom Metazoa; phylum Mollusca; class Polyplacophora; order Chitonida; family Chitonidae; genus Acanthopleura; species Acanthopleura granulata. Next base: position 13,862,693 of record JABBOT010000001.1, on the reverse strand, counting down.
AACCACTGCTGTTAAAGTACATGATTGCACCAGCTTTACCAGTGACTGGAAATACAAGTACTTCACCAAGGTTCATGGCTAGAACAGAATTGTTGGCGTGTATCTGGTTAATCAGAATTTGTAAATCATCATGAACATTTTTTCTTTAAACTAGAAGATGAAACTGTAAATGTAGAAAACTGGGCCATATTCAGCAGGATCATTGTACATTTTCTGCGTCCTAAAAAGTAGGTATGTATACGTGTTAAACAATTTGTAATCCTTCCAAGAGGATTACTTTGAATGACAGTTTCTATAAATATAATGACCATTAACTTCAACTTTATGACATCACTATCTGTTGGACTGAATCCAATGGGCTAGCCAGAATGTGGCTGCCAAGGGCATTCTCATTGGGCTTCATTTCACCAAGATGCCTCGATGTTTTGCCCCGGGCCTGAGCCTGTAATTAATCCAGCTTAACCAGCCACAGGGCGTATAACATGGGAGACAAACTCAATGTCTCAGTTATATCAAAGTTTCTCAGGGATATCAAACCTCATGTGACATGTTGGCCGTTCCAAAGAACAAGCATCAAGTTAATGAACCTTGCAGATATCTGTACATGTAGACTTGAGCCCAATTTGGGACAAGGTTTTGTTCCTGTGGTTCCCAAATCCGATAGAACCCCTTGGATTTCTGTGTAGAAATTCTTAATCTGGACTGATCCTTTCCGTAAAAAAATGTTTCTGGGGTCTGCATATAGGAGTATGTATTTATGTGGAAGAAACGGCAAAAAGGAATTCCAAAGTTGCCAGGAATAGTAAATTTTACAAAAATAATTTTTTTCACCTACATAGGAACATAGCCTATCTCCAAGCAATTTATGCAAATTTTAGAAGACAAATGACATGGCTTCACATTGTTATGCCTTTCAGAAATCCTGCCCTAAACAAAGCATCTTTCTGCTTTTTTTTTTTTTTGGAACCTGATTCTGGGATATCATTTATTGTGTCAAGAGGCATAGATAACACGTGTACTTATTCCACAGGCAGGTGAACAAAATGTAGGCAACATACCCTCAGAGTATATACTGCACGGTGCTTTTTAATGTTGATTCTGAAGTGCCACACATGATATACAGCTGGACATAGGTCGGAATTACAATGTTGTCATGTATAGGAAGCAATAGATATGTCATTAAGGGACTGCCACAGTAGCTTTTAAAAGCAGTCCATTGGTACAACTTGCCATGACCATTACAGCATCACTATACCTGGTTGGTTGCATGATTTCACGTGATGTTTCTAAAATCCCACCAAGAACATCAGTATCCATTACGGTAGCTCAGAGTCATTTTATTGGTAACATGAAAATGTATTAGACGACATAGCGGTATAATACTGGCATGTGTTAGATGAGTGATAAAACCAACTGTTCCTGATTATTTATGATGATAACTAAGACTTCTTGTGAAGACCACTTCTCCATAAAGTATTTCAAAATCCTGACAATGTGCTTATATTTAGACCTTGAATGAGAAGTTATGGCCTGCGCAGCATGGCGTACATCCTGGTCGGAGTTTATTGGCATGTTTCTGTGAAATTTATCAACATTCTCACTGATTATTTGATATTGATGTATGAATGTGTGTCTGTTCAAATATTGATTACATGCAACACATCATGCGAGTATCACCTTAACATAAATAAAAAATTTATATGTCAAGGGCATTTCTTATGTTAAATGTAAAATGAGAAAGCTTTTTCATCTGTATAGTCAGTCATAAATATTCAGGTGAAAAAATGAGAATATAGGATTGAACTACGTTTTGTTATTCAATCATCAGTATTATCAGCAGTGTATCAATTCAGTAGCAGAATTTCATTTTCAACTCTGTATACAAGCGCTATGTTTTTTTTAAAGCCTTGAAATACATGTTGCAGCAGGGGGAACGTACAGCTGCAGGGCGTTGACAGATGCAACCCATTCAGTAGCTGATCACCTATACAGAACTTCACCTGTAACAGTCAACATTTCTTCTCTGCAGAACTTGGAAATCCTATTACATGTAGCAGGCAAAATCTCATGAAGCTTCTTTGAAAGCCATATATAATCCTGCATCTAGCCTAGATGCAACAGTGCTCTATGGGAACCATGTGCAGTTTTGTCTCTTTGGACTTTTTTGTGTGTTGGAACATTGACCTTCCCAACTGATTGAAGTTTTCATGTTTAAATGTATGCTACATTAGACTTGTCAGCAAATATTTTTCACTAGGGCTTTTTGGATTTGAAGGAAGATTAGGAAATGCTGACCAGTTCTAAGACTGCTTGGAGGGTTAATCTCAGCCATACAAGCAAAATTCATCAGTTGTTCTTGTGCAGTCATATTCCTTTAATCTCTAGAATTTTCTCCCCTGAACTTGCATTGCCTGGGGACATTCCTGTCATGAAAAATCTGGCAAGATAAAGGCTGTGATTGATCGATGCCGGCATGTCGCAGTTCTTCAATTTGTTGAATAATGTGACATACACCATCGATGACCAGTTCCCTCGGTATGACCTTTAGTCAGAAACCAGATCTACACACAGAGGTACTTCATTTAATGGTATGACAATCCTACCGATAAAGTAAACATAGAGCAGAAATATATAAGATGGCAGGAGAGAGCTGTATAGAGTAACTGCTACGCCATCCCTCAGAGATGCCATTATGGCATTAATCTTAGTATCTGTGGGGGAACTAGTAAACACACCTGACACTTGTGAGAGTTGAGCTGGTAAGCTTTTAATTGGTTTGCGTCTCTGATCAGTAAATAACACCTTTCTGAGGGAAAATGATGAGGCCTTCAATCATGACTTTGAGTCCCAACTTAATCTCTCAAAGATAATTGGAATTTTCCCAGATTTCTACAGATAAAATCTGAAAGTCCCTAACCTCATTGAATATGGTGTAGTATGGAGCCTGTGTCACAAAGTAAACGCCCCTGGTTTCTGTTTAGTATACTAGGGAATGAAATCAATTTGCTTCGTATTGTCAGCTCAGTGGACATTAAATGTATACTGTGATTCTTCAACCTTTTCGCATGTTTGCAAGGTGTTTATTCAAACAAACTCTGAAGGCATTATTCTGTGCTGACTGATAAAATTATACGTTTGGTGCAATCCTGAAACTGGCTGCTCCAACCAATGTAGTTTTGTCTCCAAAATCAAATTCAAAATGCGCATAAATTGCACTGAAAGTTGCTCTTTCATATGTGTAAAAATTGAGGGATTATTGTACACTTGAGACTATAAAGAATATACTTTTCATTTTGCAACTTAATACACAAGTGAAATGCTCATCCAGGACTTGCCTTACTTCGTATGTTCATGCCTCTTGGTAGAATTAGATGTACATATACATGTATTTTTTTTGGTGGAAAATTTTGGAAACCAGATTTGGAGGTCAGCATTGTGATCCTTGATTACACAGTTAGAAACCACTTCAGAAACTCTCAGGTTACCCTGTGTTTTAGATGGGAGGGAAATATTCAAGCAATCAATCAAGGTGAAGGGATCAGCATGACATGTGGCCAGGTCCTGGGTGAAAGTCAAACAAGGCTCCTGACCAGACACTAGAGTCCCCACCAGATGGTTGTGGGGCAACTCTTACCCCAATATTGAATTTACACTATGCTGAAAGCTCTACCTTAAAACTGACTGCAGGCTGTGTGCCAGCTCTTGGTGAATTACCAAATGTCTGATGACGGGGTTTTTATTGATGATCGGTTCTTACCTCTGCCATGTCAGCGTTCGTTCCTCTAACGCGACCCTGTATTATGCATGTATGCAGGAAATCTGACTGGTCAATCTGAAGCATTTCATCATGATGTTAAAATTTGAGGAAATGTCTGCATAGCTTTATTGACATTGGTGCACAATCAAGTTTCCATACCCTCCTAATGCAAATACTTGGTGTTTTGGATGAATTTTTATTGTATTCAGAGACAGAACGTCTGTATTGAATTCAGTCTGGAGTGTTTTGGAAGGCTAAAAGGATGCCTCCAAGTTCCTGATAAATGAAGCTCTTGAAACCTGTTTGTTCTCTGATTATATTGGAAGAGGCCCTTCAAAAGGCGTCTGAATGTAAAGCAAATAAGTGACACCCATGGATTGAGGGGCATATTTGTCTGACATTTTGCCGTCACAATATGCTCTTTCCTAAATATCTGATAGACAGTGTGACTGTATGTTTATTGGATCAGCATGATAGAAAAAATGTATGTGTGCCATTATGATGGCCAGCAAGGGTTAGGGTTTAAGGTGGTAATTAGAAGAACTGATACCTTTGTGTCTCGTAGTAGTACCCTTGTATCTTAACAAACATGTATAGACATGTGCATGTACATTTCTAGTTGGTACTGCCTCTAGCTGCATTTATAAAATTGTCTCGGGTAGTTGTATTTCTGAAGTACCTATGTTCCTTCTTTAACGCAAAAACTCTGTTTCTTAGTTCTTTGGTGGTTTGTGTTGAACGTTGTTTTGGAAATTGGTCTGTGTTTGGAGTATGTGTTTGGAGGCTTAGACTGAAGTGATTCCTGAAGTCTTTATCAGAATCAAGCACAGAACTGTCACAACAGATGGTGTTCTCAGAAACACAATCATTATAATGGCCAGGTTCTTGATACATAGTGTAAACTAACAGTTTTACCATTACACTTGAACTGTGTATTTTAAAAGACTAGTAGCTGCCACAGGTCAAATGTTGAAGGATTACACTGTACTTGTGCATAAAGGTAATAACTTTCAGTAACTAAATATTTTTTAAAAATAAAAATACTGAAAACTTTGTTTAGGTAGATTAAGGAAGAGCATGTGCAAATTTATTTGGTCAAAACTGAATGGTGATGAATGACTAATGACCAAAACATCACAGTTCTGTGTAACATAAAATACCACAGAAAATGTCAGTGTGCTCGACAGTGTTCTGTGGCAGTGTACAAGGCGCCGATATTTTACTCTAGGTCCTTTTGAAATAGTGATGACCATCTGCTTGGGATATGCTATAAATGGCAGGCGCAAAGCACTAGGCACTCCACACCTCTCTGGATAGGGCAGGGACACTTGAAGGGAATGAATATTGACTTTCTAGGGGGAGTTTCACCTACATCATTTGTAGCTTTATTTAGCTGCTGACAAGTATTAAATGATATTTGTATAGACATGTGTTATTGATCTGAGCATTTAGCTGAGGAATCGTTATTCGTTGTACTCATGCATCTTACGCTGTGATAATGCATGGGGCACATGTATTTTGTTGTGCAGGAGTGATTCATTGGAGGCAAGATTGTCCACTTTGCCATGTTCCATTATCATTGAAATGAAATTATGTTTAATTTTACGCCACTCATACATGTAGATGTGTTCAAGACAAAAAGGGTTAAAATTGCCAAATACACTATAGTTATAATTTCTTCATTTAACTTATGGTTTTTGGTGTTGTGTTTTTTAGTAAATTTGAATTATGTAAACTTCTGGATTTTTTTTTTCATCACATCAATGCTAGCACTTGTGTGAACATGCATTAATCATGTAGTTTTGATGAATTTGCGTCACAAAATTTTAATTTATGACTCGATCTACGTATATAATTGTAAGTATACCAACAGTTGTCAACTAAGCTACAATCCCATTTTCCCCTTCTTTTCTCCTTAATTCTCTGTACCATTAAGGCTTATGTCAGCTTCTGTATGGTAAAGCAACTAATGCGTGCTGAGGACGCACCCTTAAGGACAGATCAAATGAATAAATAATCAGCGTAACTGATACATGTTTATGTTCTGTTTCTGTAGCCAGTGGGCATGCATGCAGACCTCTTAGAAGAAATACTGTAGTCAACATAAAATTTTGTCTCCAAGAGCGCATTTTTATAAAGATAATAAAATATCAGTTTTGATAATGAAACATACATTTTTAGGTAGGATGTCCTTCTGCTTACTAAAGAGATCTCAAAGTAGCTATCAAAATAACTGACAACAAAATAGGATCAGCGGAATTGCCCGAATATGATAAAATGTTTAATAAAATCATGTACGAAATTTTTGGCCCAATACAGTAATCTTTGTTAGGGTAAGAACGGTTTGTGCAAGGACCTTTGTCAACATATAAGATATGGTATCAAGCTAGAGGACTTGTGGTATTGTGAGATGTGGGTTATGAATTTCTAACATGACTAATCAAGACCAGTTTACTATGACATATGGCAAGTTTGGGTGTTACATGTTTCTTACATGAGAGATCCGTTGTACTGTCATACCACCTAAAACATTAATCTGCCCACATCTGTCTTCTCATCCCACACCTATCTTCTCATCTCACATAATCTGTCCATCTGCCCACATACTCTGACATGACAGATTATACCAACCAAACCTGATACCTGTCCATGATGACCAGGATCAGTAATCTGTTATCACTGTTAACCATCTGCTGTAAAAGGTGGCTGAAAGCTTAAAAACTTGACCTTGTGACCAGGGGGTCAAGAAATGAACCCAAACCTGGCCATTTAAAAAAGAAAAATTACTGACATATTTAGGTAAAATTTATCATGAAATAGAGTGCTATCACTGGAACAATGAGCGACTGCCATCGTGACTAGAGAATTAAGAAACAGTCATATAGTAACAGAAGTTGAAAGTATGCGAGAAGGTCTTCCCACAGTCTGCAGATGGTGGTGGGTTCCCTGCCACCATAATGCAGCCTGCTGTTGTATAAATAAAATATTCTTGGGTAGGCATAAATCACCAATCAAATAAATCAGAAGTGGACAAGAAAAAAACTGGAAGCTTTAACTATCTTATTTTGAAATATAGTTTATTTCCAGATAAATATTTCAATCCATTCTTTCCTGTCTACTTTTCAGTTTGGTAGCATGTGAGTGAAATATATACATGTACACAAATGAGCTTCCTGAGTAACAGATTAAAGCAGTTCAAGAGTTATTTAAGGGTGATACTCTTTGAGAAATACATACAGTTCAAGACCTTTACCTTTCAGATAAGTTATAAAGCTGTTATTTTAAATCATATATATATGTGGAGTGTTTTTTGACTAACATGTTAAAATCTTCTCTAAGTAGGCCACTGAAATGATACTATACATTCAGCCCCTGGTTTCAAACATCGCTTGGAAAAAGACAAAAGAAATATGCTGATAAGTCATATACAGTGTATATACACAGACCTGGCATAACTGTTCTTGAGAATTAAACTGATACCAATGCCAAACATGACTGCTGAGCAAACTGCTGTAACATTTGTAACATTCCAAACACCATCTGACAGGACGTCGAAATAACAATTCTGTATGTACATGAACATTTGTTTCTGACAGGTGTTGTCGTTATCTACATTCACAACAGGCTGATAGCAACTCTTAATTTGCAACATACACTTCATGACCAAGCCCCTGTTCAGACAGGAAAAACACTCCACACTGTCACTGGAATACATTTGGATTTAGGATTTGATGTGATTCAGATTGTATCATGTAACTTCATTTTTTCTGGGTCATTTTCTTTGGTAACTGTACGTACATGCAACGCGTACATATGTGTACACACGTACTTGCATCCTTAAGCAGGTGTCACTGACCCACAAGTTAAAGCCTGTTGTGAGCTGTGCAAAGTCTTCACATCTATATCATAATGTTAACAAGATATTTACTCATAGACTGCATTCACTCATAGACACTAAACTTTGTGCTGTATTTGGTGAAACTAACAGTTGATTTTAAGATGTGAAAAGTGCTGTATGTATTGTTCTCTAGGCTAAGAAAGAAACACATTCATGTTTGTAAGGATAAGGGCGCATGTTGACATGCAGTTCAGTTGGACTCTACATTTGGGTAGAAAAATTGTGATTTATTTATTTATTTATTTATTTGACTGGTGTTTTACACTGTACTCAAGAATATTTCATGTATACAGTGGTGGCCAGTATTATAGTGGAAAGAAACTGTGCAGATCTGAGGGGAGGCCCATGACCATCCACAAGTGACTGGCAGACCAGTCCATGTATGGCCAGTTGTGATATAATATGGCATGTAATTATGGTGGTAGTTAAGTAGGGTGGATTGGGGGGGGGGGGCTGTGTATGGTCTGACATATTTTCATGGTTGTCGTGGTCTGTACCTAATTGGGAAAAAAGTAATGAGTCTGGAAAATATGAAGAGTTTAATAATCTTCAAGTCCATTGGCCCATCTGGCTATCAAGTGATCACCTGGTACCTGGTATGGTTTTCGTGGCATTTTTGTGTAAAATATTTTGGGCTTCCACAGGCACATTCCGGAACTTTCCACAGCTTTCAGTAAATGGTGTATGAGCTAGTTTTTGAAGGCATTGTGGTGTCATTTGCAGTTAGTGCCTTTGGGCACCATAAGCCTGATATGTTTAAAAAAAAAAAACAGGGTTCAAGCTGGCTGTAACATCTGTAATCAGCCAAATAAAGTGACCAATCATAAGTGAGCTAACCGTGTGATGATGAAGGTGAGAACAATGAAAGTTTTCAAGGTGAAGTACGACACAACATTGTTTGTTCCAGAACAAAGGCGACTGCCGGCAACTCTACCCCCAGAGATGCCTGAAAAATCCTCAAAGCTGCGGTAAACCCTTCTGTCATTCATTGGCTGCACTGGCCTGAAATTTGTTCTGATGCGTTTTCTTTGCTTGTTGTGGGGTTTATGATGTGAGCCTACTACCACCCCCTCTGAGGCCCCAGCCCCTCCACGGTGCTCTTTCTTCCGCTTGTCAGGACCACTATCATAGCTTGGACCAGAATGAGATTTGGAGTGATCCATTTGAAACATATTCCAAAATTTCTTCAACTGCAGAAAAAGAAAATGCATGGTAAATGTTTATAAATTTAATCTTGTATTAGGCAAAAGGCAGAAGGCTTAAACAACATACACCTAAGTTGCTTGTCCAAGCCAATATCTTAGTCATTGGTTGGATTTAGTTTCCAGGATTTTGGTTAGATGTTTTTCATGCTAATAGACTGAACTGAAAAGCCTTATAGTCTAGTGCTTTTCTTTGTTGGTATACATGTCAGTAATTGTTGAAATACAATGAGGATATCATTTTTTAAATGTATTTTAGTGTAAAACTCTCTGTATTTTATCTGTTTCAAAATCATTCACCTGATGCCATACATGGTTATAGACCACAGAAAAAACTTAGTACATGATTGGGAGTTAAAAGAGAATTTGACGGCATCGAACTGCCATGACACCAGAATCTCCCTTTAGTCATGAGTCTGTGATGTCTCCATGGTGATTTGACAGATATACCTGTTTCTTTGATATTGTTTGAGGTTGTTCAAACACAGTCCATATGACACTCTCGTAACAGCCAGGTGTGGTGAGGGAACCATTGTATCTGTAGTAACGACTTTTGTCTTCAGGCAGGAGGTACTTCACGGAGAGGGGCTTTAGCTCCATCTCTTTGCCTTCATCTGCAGTGTTCCAAACAAGTTCCAATCCAAATTTAGAATTGTTATGGTAATTTTATCACTTGTGTTAATAATGAGGTTTTCACCTCAGTTCAAAAGATACCAGTGTATGTAATACCTTCTTTCTACACCTAAATATTTCATCCATGATCAGTGAATACAGAGTTTCTTCCAAGCACAAAATAGTTATGTGTAGCTTTTTCATATTATCATGGCTGTCATAATATGCACAAGTAATATTAATAACTCAGATAATGCATCAAAGTAAGTGAAAATGAAGGTAATTGAAAAGTTCTTACTTGGATCCTCAACATGGTCCAGAGCATCAATAATACTCTGTATAACAGGATTGTCATCTGGAGAAAGCTGGCAATATAAAATGACAATCAGGCTTAAACCATCTGCATTTAAGTGCCAGATTTATACTGTGGAAATGTTCAAAATTTTGTGATAAGTGTTTTATAATGAGAGTTTTTTGTAATTAGCATGTGATTAAAATGATAATGTATATGTACAAAGTTTGAGTCAATAAGAGAAGTACTCTACTACCAAGTCTAAACATCAAATAAATGACAAACTGAGAAGTAGAATGGACTAATGGAATGGTAGAATGGAGAAAAACCGGAATAAGAATTGATTGGTGGTTACGAGATACCCGACTGAAAATTGAACAAGAGATAGTAGTATAGTTACTGTTCTGTTACACTCAGCTTGATTACAATGTAACCTCACCTGATAGAATACCCCAAACACAGCTAAGCCCAAAGGCTGTGTCATGGCTTCTGTGATAGATGCATAGGTCTCAGAGTCGTAGTTCACAATATGTAACTGTAAAGAAAAAGCATAAAAACTTTTATATCCAAATGAAGAACAAAACGAAAAGAACAGTTAAAATATGGCCAGTAATTTTCTTGGACTTGGAGTTTTATTGCCAGCATATATTCAGATGGTTTAGACATTCCCAAGAGATACAGTTGACACTTTTGGTTACAGTTTGGTTATGTTTAAAGAATCTTATGTTTATAAGATGTACTTATAAAATAGAACTGAAATTAGAACTTTCATTCATGAATTAGCATCAAAGTAAGAGTTTCGCAAATACCAGTCTTTGAATCTTGAAAAAAGCGTATTGTCGTCATTCACTTTAGGAAAACAGCGTAGAAAATGTTAAGGTTTACTCAGAATGCTACCCTTTAAAATTAGTCTACATCAGATCCTAATAAAATATTTCTTAGTGGTGTGTATGCATGTATGTACAGGTAAATACCTGAAAAGTGTGTGTTCACTAGTTTACAGGATTAATTCTGATTGAATATATGTGAGAATTAATCATATGTATGGGACATTGTGACTCTGCATTATTGTCTAGTTAGACAGAACTTTGCTAACATCAGCCAATAGATTGCATGATGAATCATGTAATCTGATTTCTGCTCCAGCTAGGCCAGTCATTTTAATGGGCTAACTTACTCTCCTTTATTATTTATATCACTGAAAAACAGATTTTAAAGTGCTTCATGTCGCGCTGGTGGGAAATATTTAAAATTTGGTACAGTAGCTTTAGAGCTGTTCCTGTAACTGCCTAAGTCATTTCTGCCCCAGGAGAGGCCAGGTTCTGAGTCTTTCTCACAGTGTGCCCTGGGGCCCAGACGTGGTTAGATGAGAAATTGTTCAGTATCGTTTTGCCTTTCCAGTAGGATCCATTGTTAAGCATGCTTTAAGGTCCATATTGTCTCTTGCCGGAGGCCTCAATGGGGAATGGTCAAAGTTTTCACCTTATGCAGCTGGAATAAAATCATACATACATGGGCCCTAGAGCAATGGCCTGATTGTTTTATGTATCCAGTGAGATTTCGTGGGACTTTAGAGTGGACTTCGATCTCACAAAACCGGGCCCAAAAGTCAACCTGTGCACCACATACTGATTTGTGTTGCCCTTGGGATGGATATTATGGGCATCTTTTGAATATGAACACCCCAGCTGTCTACCAATTAACAGTTATATATTGTTACTTTTATTGGGTATGGCTTTCATGCTTTTATTACAGTCCGGTGATGCCTAGTGCACTATAGGTCACATCCCATATGTATCAGAATTACCATATCGCATACAAGACGATTAAGACAGTGTATCAGAATGTTGATATGCTGCAGATGTTTGGATATTTTGGGAGATCTTAAGTTTGAGGGCATTTTCATGTACAGATGCCCAAAAGTTTCCTTGGTTTCTCCTAAATGTGCTTTGCTGAAATTGTTTTGAAAGATAAATGAGCTTGCTGATGAAACATGAAATGTTTGTGAGGAAACATGAAATGTTATCATTTACATTTTATTGATGGAGAAGCTCATGCCTTTGAAATGTGTTGGACTGTTTTATTTGTGTGGTGTTTTTTACTGTTATGAAGGAACTTTATACATATTACTTTGGGAACTGTTGTTTTGTTTTGGAAATGATTCTTGCGATTATGTTTTGATACTGTCCAAGGAAGCCTAACACTACTAATATGTGTAAATTTATATCCAGAAATTGAAGTTGAATGCCTTGAACGTGAATGTGTCTTACATGTGCAAGTTACATGTAACAAAACTGGTACATGTATTTTAGTTGGAGAATTAAGTCATTTGTGCTTCATAGCTATTAGCGGTTTTAATAATGATATATGTATATGACATTGCCAGTGACCCCTAGCATTTGGATGAGCTAATGCTGCTTACGTACTCTACATTTGGTATTTCTAAGTGCTGACCCATCTGGTAAAACCTTTCAGACAGAAAACCTATCAAATGTATTAATCAAGGCGTGAGGGTACTCCAAGGAGGTCGTGAGGGGTGATGTTTTATTCCATGCCTAATCCCTACGGCTGGGGCAGCTGTGTTGTAAGGTTCCGTCTCTGAAACCCATACCAATACTTGTGCTGTCTCTGGTGTATACAGATAACCTCTTCACAAGCAGTATTCATGACTCTGTCCACTTGATTTATCAGTGGGAGGCTTAAATGTGACGTATCTGCAAGCCACATGAAGATTTCTTCGGTATTCTGTAGCTTCCATCGACAGTATTACTCACCTTGGGGTGTACGGTAGAAGAGGAGATCTAATTTGTTAAAAACTGTTTTGAAAAAAAATTTTTTACAGAATTTATAAGATGTCTCCAATATACTAAAGTGATATCTAGGTGTATGAACTAAACCCAATTCTGCTATTTTTATCATTGAGTATGGATATAGGTCTTATATAATGACATTTTGGCAGACAGTTTGACTTGGCAAATAATAAGAATACTATATGTGTATATGAGCCTATAATAAAGAGTGCTTTGGCAAGGCTGCTTCTTTTCTCTCCAGACATTGTACACCCAGGTCTTACCATGCATCCTGTGTGTAATACTGCTGGAACAGACAGTGTGCCCCAATTCCTCTAGCTGTTTGCATACCAAAATACAGCTTTCAGTGCGATTTATGTGTATGCACCTTTTTGATTTAATTTTGGGAATAAAACTGAATTTGTTGGGTCGGCTTATTTCAGGGTTGTAAACAAAAACGAAAATTTCACCCAAGAAATGCCTGTAGAACATATTTGAATAAACATCCTGCAACCATGTAAAAGGATAGAGGTGTTATAATGAATGTATATGTATGATGGCTTTAGGGTGGTCAGGTGTAACGGTTGATCAACTGGCATGTGTTACAGTGAGTGTAGATGTACACATGTAGGATGTGATCAACTCCAAGCATCTAACAGTTGCATGTGTAACATGGCCATACTTGTATTATCAGTTGTACTGTGGTCCTCAAGCCATCATCCTTCTTGGAAGGCAGCAAGATGTAGTTTTAATGCATTTGTGTCTTCTCACGAATGTTGAAGCTGTCTTATGGGTAGGATTGGCGGAGGATGTAAGTAATTATGATGTATTGTGTGGAAGGTTCTCTGATCCTGCTGCTTGTCCTGGGTGCATGCTTGTCTGGGGGGTATGCTTATCTGGGGTGTGCACTTGTCTGGAGAGTATGCTTGTCTGGGGGCACGCTTATCTAGGGTGTATGATTGTCTGAGGGGTATTCTTGTGTGGGGGAATGCTTATCTGGGTTGTATGCTTGTCAGGGGGGTATTCTTGTCTGGGAGGAATGCTTGTCTGGGGTGGTATGCTTACCTGGTGTGTATGCTTGTCTGGGTGGGGGGGGGGGTGCTTCAATGTCAGAGGTGTATGCTTATTCTGGATGTGTGCTGGGTGTGTGTTTGTCTGAGGTATGTGCTTGTCCTGGGTGTGTGCCTATTCGAGGTGTGTGCTTGTCTCGGGTGTATGCTTGTCTGGGGGTATGCTAATCTGGTGTGTGTGCTTGTCTGGGGGTATGCTTATCTGGTATGTGTGCTTGTGTGAGGGATATGCTTTATTGTCTGAGGTGTATGCTTATCATGTGTGTGTGCTTTTCCGAGGTGTGTGCTTACTTGTCCTGGGTGTATGCTTGTCCGAGGTGTGTGCTTGTCATAATAAATCAGATCACCTCAAGGGGATAGGCCTCGCCATCAACAGTATGCTCAGAACCCATTTTCTCGGAATCTGGTCCTCCCCAATGAAAGTGAAACTGAACTGTCTTGTATACTTTGGTAAGACCAGCCCCTGTGATGAAGTACTTCCCTTTCACATTCACTTTAACTGTAAAAAAAACAATGTGCGCAAATTTGTGAAATCAGGATTGAAATGAAGAGAGGAATGCATCCAGCACATTAATCTTACCCTAAAATCATATTAAGTAAATGAAATAAAAGGTGACACTGCAATGTTAGAAGCTCCAGTAAATACAAATCATTGACACACTGTATCGTTTTATCTGATCAGAATTTTTGTGCATATTATTCCTGGACTTTGAAAAGGAATGGCCAAGTCTAAATTGTGGGAAGAATTTTGTGAAGACCCATAATATATCGTCCTTTATTTGTTTATAGTCAGTTAGCATGGGAACCAGCGTGTACCAGTTTCTAGGTAGACTGCAGACCGTAGCAGATGATAGATTGGAAAGTTCTGTAAAATCATCATTCAAGTTGGAAGTTCTGTCGTGTGCTGAAGAGAAGCACAGTGTAGTGGTCTGGTCTGAACTCACTTGTATGCCCGTTGTTCTTTACAGTCATCTTGCTGCCAGGCAGAGGAGGGTCAAACCATATGTTCACATCTCTTAGGTTCGAATCAAATGTTGTCTGGTTCCGCTTGATGTTGATGGGAGACTGGTGTTGTCCATCGCAGTTTTTGTCAGGATACATCTCAGCCCATTTATGTGGGCCTGTTTCAGAAGATAATGTATCACTGTTTAAACGTGGTTTGCACCAAATTCATACCATTGGAAACTTTATCTATACTTATAGAGTTTTGGAGATATACAGTACTTTAAAATGATTACAGTCCTTTCAACATCTTCTGTCTGTGGTAAACAAGAATACTGGTGACTGTCATTTCAGAAAACAACATATAACACTTTGTTTTTACTGAATTATATGTAGCTGTACCTGTAGATAAAAATTTGTAATCAAAACAGGAATATTTTAAAGTATTTCTCAAATTTCAATCATAAACGAGGAGTTTGTTACTGGTGTAAGCAGACATACCCCCTTCCCCTTCATATCCCCAGTGGTGCTTTCTCTTCTTTTCACCTGACACAAAGAAAACGATTGATTGATTACTGTTTAACTGATGAAGAAAATGATATACCAGCTGAAGCTATATACATGTATATAGCATGAAAACTGTGCAGTAGTGGTCTTAAAATTCCAGAAATTTTCTCTTTACTTGTCGTGTTTTGTGATGTGAAACAGTTCTGAAACATTTCATAAACTTTGGTGTATTTAGTCAAATTGCGTTTAATTATCAGTGATGAACTGGTATGAATTTAGTGTCAGTATGCAACAATGTAAATAGATATCCCTTACAAGTATACAAATTCCTGTTTTTTGAAAATCATATGAAAGTTCATTTTCTAATCCATGGTGTTATTAAAGGGTGCTCGATTGGAAATTTGGTATTGTATGTTACTACTCAAATTTTGTCAGGGTTTTAAAGTTCTAAGTATAGTTCAATAAAGAAATCTTGAGTTTTAATAGTAGATTGGCTAACCAAGGGGTCGAATGATGACATGCTATTTTCTGTGTTGATAAAAGCATGTATTTGAAACTGATTGGCTTATCTGAGTGTGTTGTTGAACCTGATGACACAGGTCACCAGCAGGTTTATTGTCAAATGGAGGAACCTCAAGCCATCACAGAACAGGAAATCCCTGCCATATCCTTGTGTTATCAAAACCACCCTCTGAAAGAAGAGGGGCAGCTAATAGCTCAGCTTAACCATAATATCTCGACAGAATGACAGAATTATAAATAGTTTGTCCGTTTGACCACTAGTTCACCGTTAATGCTGCAGAAAAACAAATTGTGGCCTTTTATATTGCAATATTGAAACCATCAGTGTGGAGATTTCCAGAGGGTAGATTGTGGAGGCCTTAGCCAGCTGTCTTGTTTAGTGTGTGAGATTTGCTCTTTGTTTGGTAGCCCTAGTGTGTACTGAGAAAGGCAGGAATTAGATTACTGGGTAATTTGATCCGGGAGTGGAGATCTGAAGACTATCGATTCCTGTTGGTCAGCTGCTATGTACATGCAGCAGTTCTGTGCTTCACTGTGTAATGTCTGCTGCGTTTTGTTTGCTGTTACTGTGACAAAATCTTATTATCTGCAGGACCCCATTTTTGTTGCAGACTTTTGACACAACCTCTTCAGAACGGCCCTAATTTGTACAGAGCTACTATTAAAGGTCTATTTTTGAGCCGCCAAAGTGTGTATGCATGTATGACCAATATTGGTGAAGTCTGACAGATTTGGATGTTGTCTCCAAACACTGAACTCCTGAATTTCCAGAATCCATTTGCACAGAGTCTTTTTTATAATTAGCCTAAAGTAATTGCATGCAATTAAAAGTCTTGATGCTGCGGATCCTAAACTGATTATTAGAGTTCATATTAGTTCCAGCAAGGTGTTGGTCAGGACTGGATACATCTTCCACTTTTATATGCATGAAACATATGCCTAGCAGGCATTTTCTTTCAACTGTTAAGCAGATGTGTGGGTTTAAAAAAAAAGTTGCCAAAGTTTGTTGTGTTTTAAAACAATGTGTTTTAAAATGATACACTCCTGTATTTTTTTAACTCTGTCTTGGGATCAAATTTAAACCAGCTATATTATCATTTTGCTGATGGCTTCCATTCATATAAGTGCCTCTGCCTGACAAATCACTTTTAATGAGATCACTAACTCTGTGTTTCATCTTGAGCTTGATACATTTGATTTTGAGGAATTGAACTTCATGATAAAAGCTATTACTCTTTGATTGTAGGCATTTTTGTCTTTGGTATATATAATATAGTTTACCTGGTAACTTGAAGCTTCTCCAGACCCTGCGGCCATGGAGAGGCTGTACTGGCCGGAAGTTGTCCACCATGTTGGGGCCATCGCTTTGCCCGCTGTTGGTTGTCTCCACTGGCATGGCTTCTGCACCAGCATTGCCCCCTGCATTTTTACTGTGACCATTAGAGTGTGGATCACCGGGATTGTCCACAGTGCCTGTGTGGCTGGTGGTGTCATCGTCCTTCTCTCTTGCATAGAAAAGCTCTCTAAACTTTTGCATCTAGAATAGTTCATTAAAGACACACTTCATATCAATTTACAAACAAGCTTGATCGCGGCATTAAACATTCATCAAATGAATAGATAAATAAATTCATATACATACATATTATTAATGATTTATATAAAGGGAAGTGTAGTTTCTTGTATGGAATAATAGTCTTTGTTTAGTTTCGCAATAACCTTGCTACATGTGTTATATCCAAGCACATTCAAAACTGTCTGTCACACTGTATTGACAAATTCATGTTTGAAGTGAATGTTCTTTTGTGGACGATGAAATAGCTGAATGGTATATTTTGTTTTCTTTGGGAACACCAAAGTTTACTGCATTAATCATTAACAACTGTTGGTCCAAAACTCTTGTGAAGACAAAACATATATGCATATACTTGTACATTTACGCAGTGTTTGTTTTCAGATAGCCTTCAGTTGGTATGGTGCCTGACCACAGGAGATCCGGAGTTTCTACAAATTTTATAGCCACAAAACATACATGTGCAGTGATGCATTGTTTGTTTAGTGTAACCTTCTGTTGGTATGATACCTGATCGTAGGAGATGGGGAGTTTCTCTTCAAACACTGTCCACACGACACTCTCGTAACAGCCTGGGGTGGTCAGGGAACCATTGTACCTGTAGTACTTACTGGTGTCACGAGGCATCAAACTCTCAATGGTTACTGGCTTAACAGGGTGTTCTGTATCAGAATCTGGCAAAGATGGGTTCAATGTTGACTCAGTGTTTGAAGAATTATTTGAAGGGCCATTTTTAATACATGGTTAGGTGGAAATCAGCCTTTATTGCATTTCAGTTAAAAAGTTCTTTAGCACACTTTTAAAACAGGAATATTTCAAGATAGCAGATTTGTCAATGTTGAGTATATTTTACATTAAGATATATATATCTGTGTTCTGGAGAAAGGATTTATGATAACTCCAAGCCATCATTTAGGTTTTTTGGGTCACTTTTCCTGTACGGGAAGCCAATAGCTCACACGTTGTTACAGCTATCAGTGAAATGCCAGGAAATCCCTCACACTAAAAGGATGGCTCTGGCCTTTCCTTCTTTCAAAGGTTTATTGACCTCAAAGACTTGGGGATTGCTCAAGATGTTCCTATTTCGTTTAGACTTGGTAAAGCTAGGTATTAAACAGGCTCAAGGAACAGCTCAACATATCTCATGATTACAAAGCTCAAGGCAAAACAAATCAGGTTAGATGTGTCCAGATTATTGATTGGCTCACCTGGGTCTTTGACATATGGAAGAGTCTCAAGGATTGGCTCAAGCGCTTCATTGTCTTCTTTAGACATCTGCAAAAAGAATATCATTAAAACTTTTTGAAGGAGGACTTACCACCCAATCCACTCCACATGAACCTACATTTGAATGTTCACATGAAAAGAATCTCTACAGAAGATTGAAGACATGAAAATTACTTTCATGTTTTCCAGACTTCTGGGAAAATCTGAGGTTAAAAATATCATCAAAAGGGGAAAAAGCCGACTTATTTTTGAACAAATTGTAAATATATTGAATGTCTGTGTACATTTATACATTTTTTTTTACCACTGCAATTAAGAGTAAAAAGTATGTGTGGGTACAGTACATATGTACTGATAATGTCCTTGCTGAACGGTCTAGAAAGTGTCTTCAGATAATCCATTATATATACTAGAGTTCAAATCTATCTCTTTCTTAATCATCATTCTCTCCTTAAGGGTTGTTTAGATAAAAATCAGGAACATGTGAGGCCCAATCAAATGTGGGATGGAATCTGTGATTTGTTTGTTGGCGACATGTACATAGGGGTCTTGCCCCGGGCGTTTTGGCATTCGTTACCATTTTTAGGTCAACTGAGAGATGTTTTCTGCCAGGCGAGCAAGTCACTTAGTTGGTAGCCATGCTGATTACCCATAAAGCAGCTAATATACTGGCCTATTCTTATCAGCAGGCCCCCCTATTGATTATGGGCAGGGGATTCTTTCTTGACAGATTGAAGGCACATGACCTTGTGATGTACTACAGCTTGTCAATGAAAAGCTTTCATCTTTCCCTACAAAATTTAGCCTGAAGGGCTGTTTAATTCCCCACTGACATACACATCCTGACCCTTGGTCACCTTCACGACAAACGTTTGGACATCCTGTGGATTGTAGAAGTATAATTGAATTCATTTCATTATATTTTATGAATTTTTATCACCAAACATTATTTTTCTTATATGTGTTTCTGAATGAAATATGAAAAATGTTATTTGCAATTTAGTATTTTAATAGAATGCTTGTGGGAGCATTAAAATTTGCTTATTGTAAATTTAGGTGCACATAAAATGTAGTTTATATTTCTTTGTTCTGTTTTTCAGTTTGTAATGAACTTCTAGATATAACTGTTACATCATAACTGTGAATTGGACAACAATGTGTTTGAATCTTTTTCTTAGGAACATTTTTAAGTGTAGTTAAATACTTTTTATATTTTCTTTTCAAACTTTGAACTGTAATCTTGCAAGAAGGATAAGACATCACTTTCGTCAGTTTTGATTTGGTGAATATAATGCATATATGTTGTGTGATTTGTGTTTTTTCTCAAATGCTAATGCCACAGTGTCCTCTTTCTTTATGATGTAATGTCTTTTAGCGTGTAAATAATGGAGATGAGAAGCAGCTTAAGAGATCAGAGAATATCATATATTCTTCACCAAAGTAGAAAAAGGGTATGTTCAGATTGAGTTTTCTCTGCGTTGTTTATGGACTATGCTTGGAGAGGAACATAAAAAACGCTACACCTCATACATAAATGATTGTACAGCGAGTGTGAATATCTGTATCCTGTGTGGATGCCTGCCCTACATAAAAACTCTGCCTTCTGTATCAGTGTATTGTCTTGTCACTAACTTACAGCCATACATGGTGGAGGTGATCAGAGATGTTGCAAACACATTAGAAAGAAACTTTTTTTGCCTCAGTGTTAGTGTGTAATAGTGTTGTTATTTTGCAGAGTGTAACATGACACAGTGTATATACTTACGTAAAACAGTACTCCTAATACGGCCAGTCCCTGGGGTTTGTCAATAGCGTCCATGACAGACGAGTACTTGGAGTCATAATTCACTACATGAAGCTGCCACCAAGAAAATGTGAAAACATGTGAAAAGCAAAATAGACCTGTTCTAAAATCTGTCATCAGTTAATGTGTATTACTTTCTAGCTGCCTAACTGTTAAAATGAAGAGTATTAACTTTTATCTTATGTATATGTATGAAAATATCACATGTAGTGGTATTTAGATGTAACTTTGTTTCTTCTGTTATGGACAGTTTTATTAGGCTGTCACTCCCGTGATACAGTTTGTGGATGAATGATCATAGTAAGCTTATTATACATTTACATGCACTAGAGAGATCACAATGATCATATTGCAGGATTTCTATCAATCCAGTTTTGCCCTCATCATTATACAGGTTCAGTTATACTAATCCGAGATGATCCACCTATTTGTTTACCTTTATGCCAAAGTCAAATCTTTTCTTCCACATCTGGCTCTAGAAAACTCAGTTTTTTAACTGGCTTGCGATGTTTCCTTTATTGATGTAAAGCTTCATTTTGGTTTTGTTGACCAACATGAAATTGTATCTACTTATATTAACAGGAAATCAGCATGCTGATCTTTCACAGTTTTGAATCTCCAGTGGGCATGTGTGCATCAGCTGTGAGCTCCTCAGAGGAGCCTAATCACAGGATGTGCCACACCAATGTGACTAAAATCCATCAACCTATATTAAATGCCCTAGTGACCATTGACGGCCAGGAACTGCCAGCAGAGCTGTCTGTCCCTTTGTCAAGAACTGAGACAATTCCATTAAAAAAGGGATATAAATTCTGAGAAAGGAGTCTGTAACAACAAGTCCAGCTGCCCTGCTGTGTCAGTGAGAGGGTCAAACTGCCAGAGTTAGACACTATCAAGAACTGCAGACTTGTGGGGGTGGTAGCCAGATAAATCAGCATTTGTGGATCCTCCCCTGACCATAAGGCCCACTAGACTGGAAGTAAAACCCTCAGCCTTTGTGGTCTACCCACAACTTTTTTTCTGTTATATCTTTGGAAATAGCTTTTAAGTTAAAGGGTTTTCTGTTATAATAGTAGGAGCAATGTTGAGCACACAGTTCATTCGTTGGCTTGAAACATCTGTTTGATTGAAGTTATCCATACGTGCCAATATAGAGATTGAAGAGTTATTCCCCCTGATCCCAACACTCAGTATTTGAGATTGAAACTCTAAAATAGGTTTAATTTTATTGTGTAGTGTGAAATGCAGACTTTTTTTGTGATTTTCAAACAATTTTGGCATGTAATAAGAGCATTATCATTAACTGGAAGCAAATAGATGATTCATTGTATTAAAGTTCATAAACAGGTTTAAGCACCAATCATGTAAATCAAGTAAATTAATTCTGAGCTTTCAATACTTATGGCACAAAGGTATTTAAATTAATTTTATATCAAATGTTATATTAATATGAATATATTATCTAGACTAGATATCGGAGACGTCTTCTTGTAATACATAATAAATAAAGGTGAAATGTTAACTTTATTTTCTTTTTACATGAGTTGAACATCTTGAATTGCTCTACCTCCAGGGGGGATGCCTGTCCATCGACAGTGTGTTCTGAACCTTGGTGTTCAGTACTGCCCCAGTGGAAATGTAACTGAAGTGTCTGGTAGGTAGACGGTAGCCCTCCCCCATACACATAATGAACACCAGAGTTCATGGTCACTTTCACTGGAATAGAGATTGTGAAAATCATATGTTAGTGACATGTTCTATATTTTTTGTCTAAGATCTGCATATAATGCAGACAATTTTCTTTACTCTGCTGAAATTTCTCAATAGTGTTAAAGTGATGCAGTGTGAAAGATTAGTGAGAATAATTTGCAATATACACAGTGTACATTACGGTACGCTTTCAATTAAGTTTTCTCTTACTAATATAATAGGAACAGCTGTTTCATGTTGACAGAATTTAACTTAACCTTTGATTAAATTTCATTTTATGATATGCCATAATTTTGCCCATCTCCAACTGATTATAATTTGACTTTTGCTGAACAACTAGTTCATGTACCCTTTGTCAAACAGATAACCAGGATAATAGATTGGTAATGTTCCTCACAGATGGAATTGTTTGTACACTAAATTCACAGTAACTTTCCTAATTGTGATGTCAAACTGAAACACACAGTTCAGCCAAGTATCACCTTCCATCATGATTGTGAGCTTCAGATGGAAACTTCATTGTGATATTTCCTCTGGTGCTTTACATAATGCTTTTTTTTTATATAAACCAGCTGCCTATGAGCCTGAGTCACCTGTGTGTCCATTGTTTTTGGCGGTCATCTTTGTGACAGTTTCCTGGGAGTCGTAGAAAGTGAAATCCTTGAGTTTGGGATTGAAATCCGCCTGGGAAGTGACAATGTTAATCGGAGACTGTTGCTTTCCTTTGCACCTCTTTTCTATATCCGGCCACATGTGGGGACCTACATGTGTTAGAAACACTTGTTGGTTAAATTGTAATTGTTCAGCAAATCATCATTTTTTTTCTAATGAAAGAAAAGCACATGTCGCTGTTGATTATTTTCTCATGATATTTGCAGCAAATCCACAGAGTGCAGTTTGTGAAACAACTGCTTGTGTAAAATTCCTTTGTTACAACAGTGGCATTAACAAATGCTAGCAAACAACAATTCTTTGTTCATGTTAATAACTGCTTGGATTAAAAGTAATTACTTTCAAGATATCGTAATAATATATTGCAGTTATGTACAGTTTTGATGTTTAATCTAAATTTGTGCTAACTGAAATTATTATTAGGTGACTGTTAAGTAGGCAGTTAAATCAGTATTCCATATATGGCCATCACCTGTCCTAAATAATTAGTATACATATGTGAAGAAGAAATGTTTGACTGGAATTTACCTGTGTGACCAGTGTAACTCCAGCTGTGTTTATGTGAACCTCCTCTCCTCCTCTTAGTGTCTGAAGAAATAAAAGTATATAGTTTGAAATGTTGAATAATGACCAACATGCTTGTCGTCTTCAGCGGTGTAAAATCAGAGCTAGTGTTTATTTCCGATGAAATGGTGACTTCATTGAAAGATATGTCCGAGGAATATAGTTAATACAAGATTTCTGTGATTTGGATTTGACAACTTTGAAGCTGTTGCTGATGCAGATACTTCAGACCCAGTACCTATGTGCTCGTAGCTTCTCAGGACAACCCTGTGATTTATAGGCTGGACAGGACGATAGTTGTCCAAGAGGCGTTCTCTCAACACTTCCCCAATCTTGATCTTCTTGTTATTGCCATTTCCACTGTCTGGTGGCAGCTGGCCATCAATGACTCTGTGCTCATCATCTGTGGCTTCCTGATGCTTTAGTATGTCCCGAAACTGTCTCAGCTGCAATAGCACAATATCAGACAGAGAAGGTGGTCTTATGGAGGTTATTTATTGATCAAATAATGGAGTGCCATAAAAATATAACAGCATAATTTGCTGAGATGTTGTGGTTTGCAACTGAGCCTGAAGGTTGAAAGTGACTTATTGTAGGGTTTCCTTACTATAGCATTTCTGCAGGCAGGAGGCTCTCCCTGTGTGAAAAGCTTATGGTCAGTTTATGGCATGGCAAATGGGAAGTTTGAGGTTATCCTGTTCATCAAAGACAAAAACTGCATTCCAGGGGATTGAATATCTGCTAGGAGACCATGTACTGTGAAGATTATTTGTGATTCAATTATTTCCTCAACTTGTCGTCAACTTTATTAGCTGAGATGAAAGTCTAGGTCACTTTGTATTTCTCTGCACCCCCACTACATTTCATAAATGTACACACATCATAATAATTCACAGAGATGTTTGAATGTACAGGCAACATAATTAGTCACACAGATAGACAGGAATGTGTTTTGAATGTATCATACTTGCTTATGTGACAGCTTCTGCGTCTCTTTGAACACTGTCCACACAACACTCTCATAACAGCCAGGTGTGGTGAGGGAACCGTTGTATCGGAAGTAGCGCGAGGTATCTGCTGGCAGGAGATCCTCCAGGATCAGGGCAGGGATCTGGACCTTCTTGTCCAACTCAGGATCTTCCACTGCTTTCATCACATCCATGACTGGCTGCAGGGCAGTGTTGTCATCATGGGAAATCTGAAGGTTCCATGGATATGCATTATTGCTACTAGCAAGAATTGATCAGGGGCCAGTTTCATGCAGTAAGCCTTAATTACCGTGGCAATGCATGTTATACAGGTATAAAGTACTCTTAGCTAAAGTGCTACTTGGCACTAAGTATGCTTCATGAACTGGCCCCTGGTGATACAAATTGGCTGTTCTTGTAAAGCACGTAGCACATGGAGAAACCCTATATTCACGGAACAGGCTACACAATAATGTGTGAGAAGTCCTGGTCTTCAAGGAGCACACTGTGACTTATGCTTGGAAATTGTCCAGCATGTTTCACACGTTAGATGTCTGTTATAATTCGTAAATAATTGATATCTTTTCTTCAAAAAAACAAGTGGTTAAACATGATGAAAGTGCATTACTTTAGTTAGCCAAAAAAAAAAAAATGATCTTTTATGATACATAATATAAATCTGGTTCAAGTATGTGTACTCAGATCAAAATTTAAACGGGACAAGTTCCCAAAACTTGATAAACTGAAGATTAAGACTAAGCTGCAGATATAAGGCATGTACAAGACTTCAGACATCTATTCCATATGACTCACCTCAAACAAGACTCCGAGTACAGCCAGTCCCTGAGGCTCTTTCATGGCTTCCAGGATGGACGCATAATTCCCAGAGTCCCAGGTCACTATGTGCATCTGAGCAGTACATAAGTACATGTTGAGTGTCAGTGAAATGTAACTGGTGGCAAAAGTTTAATTTGAAAGTCTCCTGCCTCATTCAAACTGGAACTGATTTGTAAATGAAATTCCATAGTTTTTCAAAGCGCTTGGCTCAGGATTAAAAGTTAATTCATACATTTCTGCTTTTGCTCATAATTGGGTTTGTGAGAATCAGATGACACTGTACTCTTACATACAGAATGTATTTTTTAAGAGAAAGTATTATGGATGAATTAAAAGTTTAATAATTTATTTAGGCCATTTAAGTTCTGTTGACTATTGTTATATTAAGGTATACCCACCTCTATAGGGTACGCATGTCCGTTAACATGATGCTCTGAGCCTTTGTTGTCCTCGCCTCCCCAGTGGAAGTGTAACTGAGCAATCTTGTACTGAGCCTGTGTGGGTAATGCCCCACCCCTCACCATGTAATCTCCAGAGCTGGCATCTACACTCACCTTAACTGTGGAAAACATGCACAGAACATCATGAGCAGTGGAACTTCATGGAATTTGGATACAAGCTTGTATTGGGAGAAAGTACTAATGATTTATTCACACCTATATTACCTGAAATACGGTTCATTCCTAATTATATTTTTGTCAAGTACACCTGTTCACCTGTATCAGTTAATATCAGATGTGATGATGGACTTACTGGTGTGGCCATTGTTGTAGACGGTCATGGTAGGGTTAGCGGTCATGGATGGAGTCTGAAGGTCAAAGTCTGCCAGTGACGGCTCATACTTAGTTTTGTGCTCAGCAATGTTGATGGGAGACTGGCGAGATCCAGCACATCCGGCATCTGGGTAGATAGCCTTCCACTGGTCAGGCCCTGAAATCATGATGGAAATATACATACACCGGGTGCAGTCTTTTTTTCTGAAAGTGAGAGACATGGTGACATTGATTTTTCTTTTTGACATTCACTTGTACACCTGACTGCTACCAGAGAAATAAAATATGTATATGATGTTAAACACCAATAAGGCAAACAAACAAATATGGCACTAATTACAGTGATGTCTTGACAACAACAATACCATGTAAAAATGATCTTTACAGATTCAAGATTTTCAGTGTATAGTTGGAAACTAGTTTAGAGGGGAAATTATATTAAAATCTTTCTGCTAGATTGTATACTATTTTGGAATTTAATGTACATGGAATTTACTTGACATAAATCATCTCCCCTATCATAAATATTAGTAGATTTCTGAGGTACAAAACTCAGTGTTACCTGTGTCTCCTTTATAGCTCCACACAGCATGTTTAGACTTCATGGCAGCAGTTGGAGCTTCGCCTACAATAAAATAACAGTATGCACTGATATGTTTTTGCCAATGTTTGTATATAGTAGAACATATACACCAGTGTGTGCAGAGTATACATAAACCAGTATACATGTAAGGTTGAATTGTGTATAGGAATAAGTTGGTTAAGGATAATGTTTGAAAGTTATTCCTGTGCTTCATCCAACAGAATGATATAAATCAAACAGTGCCTCTGTTTCCATCAGTTTTGCATTTATTAACCATTTACACCTTTCTGTTGGTGCATTTTGATTAAACATAATATATAAAAGTTATTTTAGATTTCACAGAACTTCATTAAAATGTAGTGAAACTGTACGATATAGGTACATTTAGTTGTATGGTTGAAATCAGATGTCTTTAACTTCAGACCCCTCCCCCCATCTTGCAATAGAAATGTAGTTTTAAAACAACTGATCTCTTGGATGGATATTTGACCTTTCTTTGGGAAACTCCTGTAAACAGTACGTCCGTTTAGAGGTTGAATTGGCCTGAAGTTGTCTACCACTTTTTCTCTCTCAGTGGGTGTGTCTTTGTGATGATGGTGTGTGTCAGAACCCCTCAGAATTGCCCTCAATACCGTCAGCTGAAAAATTCATTGAAACTCATGATATGATACTGGATATTATTGTACCATTACAGGAGTATTGTGCTGTGAGAAGTTAATAGTACGTCATGGTTTACAAGATACCAAATAGAGTTATCTTCCCCTGTTGTCTCCAGTATGACTGCATGTTCACGTCAAGCAGTATGGTTAAGGAGGGCCTCTCACATTCTTGGCTCATTATTTAGACACAGGGAAGATGCAGAAAGGTTTTTCATCATAATCATCTTTTCAATCTGTTGTAGATTAATTGAAACATTGGTTTGATGATTGATAATCACATGTAACCTAAAACATTTGATAGCTGATGATTATTTATTTATTTATTTATTTGCTTGGTGTTTTATGTCGTACTGAGGAATAGTTTACTCATACAATGACGGCCAGCATGGGAGGAAAAGCAAGCATTGCCCGGGGGAAACCCACGACCTTCTGCAGGTTGCTGGCAGACTTTCCCACGTACGGCCAGAATGTAAACACGTTCATTTTCATTACACACAGGTATATGTGTTCATGAATGGTTATTATGCAGAAAACTTTAAGTGGAGCAGATTCCTACCTGACGTTTGGAAATGTATTGTTTCTCCTCGAACACTGTCCAGACAACACTCTCATAGCATCCAGGAGTTGTCAGGGAGCCATTATACCTATAGTATCTGCTTGTGGAGCCGGGCAGAAGGTCTCTGAGGTTGAGAACCTCTATCTGTGTGGTGTCTCTCTCATCTAGAATGAAAAAATATGTAATAGTAAACAGTACACATTTGTTGTTAGCAATAGTCCCCATATAAAAAGTAAATTTCGCTGGTTGTAGAATAGTGTAAGGTGTATGCAGAACAGTAAGTAGGGGATGGGTAGGAAATGACAAATACTGTTTGCATTACTTGGTAACTTCTATAACTTTTCTACTTTTGAGACTTCAACCTCACAAGTTTTCATCTCTTGGGAATAGCAGACGTTTAATTTATTTATTTCATTAGTGTTTTATGCCATACTGAAGAATATTTCACTTATACAATGGCAGCCAGCATTATGGTGGGAGGAAACAGGGCAGAGCCCAGGGGAAACCCATGACCATCTGCAGGTTTCTGGAGGATCTTGTCAAATACGACCAAAGAGGAAGTCAGCTTAAGCTGGACTTGAACTCCTATTGACCCCATTGGTGAGAGGCACAGGGTCATAACGCCGCGTTGGCTCACTAACCCCCGCGGCCACCAGACGTTGCAAGGTACATGTAATGAAAAGTAATTTCCTCATAGACCCTTATAATGATGATATGATTTCAAGTGGTAATGTTTGTATTAAGAATGACTTTGTTCCAAACCTGGGTCTTTGACGTCATGTACGGCTTTTAATACGGGCTCCAGTGCTGGGTTATCATCATCTGATATCTGGAAAAAGAAATGGGACGTGTATGTAAAACTGTTCTGTGTTCTAAATTCACTACTGACAGCCTAGATTCTTTCTCGGCTGTCAATAGAAGTTGCAAAGAAATTCCTAAAGGCTGCTATTAACACAAGCCGGATTAATAATCCAATAAATTAACACTTGTATTAAGTTCTCAACAAATTTCTGATGGCATTCTTCACCACAGTGTTAATTACCACAGGATTCTGACATCCTTAATAAAAATACTTTCAATTTCAAAAGGCACATATCATTTCACTATTATTTTTAAAGGCTTGTCCTAACCCACCAGGATTGTTTATCTATGTGGGTCAGTTTTCAAGAAAACAGCTTCTGAGTTTGCCAAACAAGAGAAAAAAGGAGTGCACGTCCTGCTTAATTCTGGATCACAGTTATACGTATCCCAGACAACAGAATTATAAAAGATATGATAGTGCCCTTGCTCACCAATTGCCCATGAATATGTTCTATATGAAACACCAATTTATCATATGTATAAGACATGATACCCTCCACATCATGATGATGTTTGTTACCCACAGTACATAGAATGCCATTTCTCAACCACTACGGCCATACCCTCAAAATACCTGTCCCTGCTTCTGAATCTGTGAGAAAATCTCTGGACCACTAGCTAACACCTGACTCACACTGACCATGTGTGGCCATCATGTCATATGTTGTGAGATGTATAGAACCCAGATCAAAGTAATGTGTAAGCTTTAAAAGGTTCGGTACCTGGAGTTTATATTATGAATATTGTAGAATATTGTTATCGAATGTTTTTTCACTGATAGTGTGTTTAATAGTGGTATAACCCTTAAGTGTGAAGGCCTAGGAGAAGACAGTGCCAGTGTCGTGGCAGTCAGTGCACGCATCATCCTGGTAAAATGAAGCCGTGTTATAATAAATGTCCTATCCTGTTTATCCTTAGACAAACTCCCTCTCCAGCTCCTTGTCTTGTTTAGATTCCTCACTTAACAGGATAGTACTGTCTTCTGTATGGTTTGTAGAGTACCTGTTTAACTCGTGTGTTTGAGACGATACACATTCTCTGATGAGTTTACTGTGAAGTATATTTTTACCACTTGGTAATCTTGAAAGTAAATCTTTATGTATGTACTTCAGAGTGTTTTTTTTTTTTTGCTGATTTGAAATAAGAACAAGTTTCAAGCAGTAGTGTTCATGTACAAATCATGTGAAAAACAACTCAGTGCTTAAAGTGGGACAATACATATATGTATGTGTATACATATGTATCTTGTAAGAAAGCAAGTTGTTTAAAAGTTAAAATTCATGTGGGCCAACTTGTATGTCTAATAATATTCCATGTTTAAAAAAATTCCAATTCTTCCGCTTGTGCAAATGGCAACTTTGGAATTTTATTGATCCATGTAAATCTTGAGATACAAGCTTATAGGTGTCACTCCTTTTTTGTGACTGACCTACATGTGCACATAGACTTTAGCTAACAGAGAGCCACAGAAAATATGATGATCAATGTATATGTACATATATATTTAACTTCAAATGGAAGGATTCTTAGCACAAGCATGTATTTCTGTTCTTCTCAACCATTCATCAAACCCTCTCCTGACTTTCCGAGTGTATTGCTGAGAACCAAAGGAAGCACAGTGTGGAGCAGTTGAAACAATGCTTATTGCATGTTGATATCAGGCAGTGCACTAGTGTACATGTAGCATTAAGTTTAGATGATTTTTGCACGCATACAAGTATTTGTTTGTGTTTTTCCAAAGTGTGTTTTACAACTTTTGAATCCATAGATTTTATGGTACTGGCCATTACCAAGAAGCCTATAAATGCAGTTGGTTTGAGAGAGACAAAGAGTACTTACTGTGAATAGTGTTCCCAGTACAGCTAGCCCCATGGGGCTCTTCATGGCCTCTCCAATAGAAGAGTAGTTCATGTAGTCAAAAGCCACAACATGGAGCTGGAAGATGAGGAAATTTGTTATCATTGCCTGTATACAGGTCATCCTGATTTTGTCTAACAACAAAGTGAAGTTCACTTTATCACAGTTGAAACAGAAAGTTGTTATAGGTTGAGAGCTAATATTATCAAGTTTTTGGCTAATGGCATATATCTTAAATCTTGACAGGACCATCTGCCGTGATATAATAAAATAACAGTTTTTGATTTCTTATTGATGCATGATGAATGGGTGATTGCAGTTTAATGCCACACTGTCAGGATTTCAGCCATACCCAAGTGATACAATGACATGGAAACAGCAAAGCAGACTCACACGTAAACGAGCAATTGCTAGATGTAGTTTCAAGGCAAGAAACACAGGTGCTAGCCAGATGTGCTGATTTTATGGCAGATACATTTATAGTCTGGCGGCAAGCTATTGGTTAAGTCTTTCGTGAAATATCAATTACATAGGACAATGTGTAAATAAATTTATCATTTTTTTGCATTACAAGATTTCAGAACAAAGTATGTGCCAGTGCTGACACGTTAAAAGAAGAGGAATTCCAATGTTTCATCAATGAAGACTGGAAGATCATATAAAATAAAACTCTTCATATTCATGTAAAAGTATTACAACTTGTATGTTGGCGCATAGCAAGTTTGAACAAGATGAAGTAATACATTAATATTGAACATCTTCAGTAGCATTCTCATTTTCCTGCAAGAATGACATTTTAAATGAGAAACACAATTTCTATGGTGATTTAGGAGGTACATTATCATTGTGATTACAACCTACCTCCATCGGATATGAGTGACCATCAAGCTGATGTTCAGAGCCTTTGTGGTTGTTTTTGCCCCAGTGAAGGTGGAACTGGGCAATCCTGTAGTTACTGGGCAATCCTCCTCCGAGGACATAATAGTCACCAATTGTGTTCACTTGCACTGTTGAAGGAAAATGGTCAGCTATGCTAATGTAGGACTGCATCCATGATACTTACCAATTTTAGATGATTATGCTGAATATTTCAAAATGATCTGTTTTAACTATTAAAATTTGTAGCATAGTACAGTTTTATCCCATTGGCATATAAGGATTAAATCACCCTCAGGTATGGCTGTGTCTCAGAAACTGTGTAAACAAGATGAGAATAATACTGTTTAAGATTGGGTTTTCATATCTGAGCTATACCAGAAATCTCAGTTCCACCATTCATGTTGGTATCAATTATGCTGACATTGTCACCAATGTACAGTCTCATCTCTAAAGAAAATAGCGTGTTTGGCTGTGTGGTTTATTCTGTTATTAAAGTTAAACAAATATAACCTTCTCATGTTTTCCCCAAAGTGCCCAAACTGCATTTAATTTGGTGGTGTAAGGTTTATTTCAGACCTTTTTGAGAAATTTCACGCTTTTTGTGACGCCTTGTTCCCACTGGCATTTACCCTTTCTTATATCATTCAAAGCATCCAACTGTTTAACAATTTTCTGTACCATGTTTGTAAACATGATAAACTTTCAATTTGTACCTCTTCAGTGGGATATTTTATTCTGAATGTAGCCAACATGCAAGAAAGTGCTGCATCTAAGCGATAATTAACAAGTTTTTTAAGATTCACAGCTTGAAAACAGAGGTGTCTGAACTCACAGGTGTGTCCATTATGTATGAGGATCATTCTTCCCACAGCACTATGGGGCATTTGTAAGTGGACGGCCGTTAGGGAGGAATCGAACTCAGTGAGAGCTGTGTCCACATTGATGGGGGACTGCTGCTGGCCACGGCAGTGTTTGAAGTGCTCTGGCCATTTGTGAGATCCTGAGGAGATATGAAAAAATAAAAAAATAATAATAATAAATTGAAACAAAATAAAATGATGTGACAATTCCATCCCCTTGGGTCGCAGCTTTGCAGTTATATTATTCTGCTTCATGCAAGTGACAATTTGAATACTGAAACAGTTTTGTGTAGCTTTGGTGGAAGTTTCTAAGGACCTTTCCCATATTGAGGCATATCTTGCTTGTTCTGGTCATGTTCTTCTCTGTGAGCATACTCTGAAAGTGCCTAAATCTTCAGAATGCTGGTATAAATATAACAACACTTCTTCCAGTAGATTTCAGGATGTACCATATATGATAACTCCAATCACAGAGACTGTGTTCCGGTACATGTGGTAGATCTGGTCAGTATAATAGATAGCAATGTGTGATCAGATATCTTTTCATTGTAAACATGGTGTAAGTGATTATTTTTAAGGTTTAACACTCCTTAGGATGCAATAGTTCCTAACCTCACTTGATCTCAGACTCCATTGGTTATGTGTGCATTAAAATGGATGTAACTATTAGCTGTTTACTTTCAGAGTGTTCATTTGCATAATGAACACTATCAGTTTATGGCACCAATGTTCCCAGAGGCCCACTATAGACAGAGACAAACAACTAGTTTTATTTACCCACTGTTGCAATCAAACCAGCATAAGGATTTACATGGAGTACAACTTTTCTTTAGCTCTCCTCATACATGTAAATGAATTCCGCATAGTATACATCTAACAGTTGTCTGTTTTACACATCTTACTCTTTCAAGCCGAGAAAAAGGATAGCAATATTTAAACAGTGATAGTGCACCTTTGTTGGCCTAGACTTTTAAGATGTGTTCTAAATATATTTACAGATACCTGCAAAGTACAAACATAACACATTTTGAACAGCTTAATCTGCCTTGGTTACAAATGTGAATAAAAAGCCAATACAGTTATGTCTATGAAATACATGGGAATGGCCCATGTCAGTTTCTGAAGAAACAGATTGGCCAGACTGTCACACAGGCTATAAACTGTGTACCTGAACACCCAGTGACAGTCCTGCTGTAAGGTGTGATTTGTATTTTTCTTGATCACCATTGTGACTTGTCTACAAGACCGAGAGACAAAATTGGGTGTTATTGGGAATTTGGAAAAAACTAGTTTGTCAGTGGTATTGAACAAAATGACACTCCAGTTCCATCTTTCTCCAAGAGGACTGCTCTTCTAGACAGTTATGTTTTTACATGATAGATGTGTCAATATCTCTAGTTATGTAAAGGGTTTATGGAATCTGTTTTGTCTGTGGTTTCCATGGCAGTATACTTTACCTCTTGTCTCCCAGTGCTGGGGAAGGGGTAGAGGCTTGATTTTTTGATAAACATTTTAAAAAACAGTATATTTCTGATTTTGTAGTCCTGTAAGGTTTTGATTATGTGGGTACTGACTTTTTAGTTCATTGAGCTGCTGATAGTCATTACATGAATGTATGTATTTGCACCTAGCTAGCAGTTGCACTTGTAACATGGATGATGGCACATACCAGTACTTTTGTTGACTTTGAGGTCTAAGAAAATTACGGCTTATTCTTAAAGAGTCTGGAATGTGGAATTTCTGACACATGCTGATAGCATTGTGTCTGTATATGAACAAGAGTGTTGTTCTCAAGCCCTTTGTAAGCACTGCTGTACCAGATCCCTCAGTGTAAACCTAGTCAAGTGGCCTTCCAGGAGGGTGGTTGGTGAATGAGCCAGTACAAGATAAACAAGATGGCACAAGGTATCAACTGAATGGCCACATGGCCTCAGCTTAACACCAGGTCACCTTGTTCTTCAGGGAGCCATAGGACTTCAGACACGTAGTGCGGCAGTATTTCAGTTACTGTCAATTGATTGTGGATCTGAATTCTGTAGCTCTGGATTAATAAGTTCTTTGGCATGGAAGGTTTGATTAAAACAGACCTTGAAAAACATTGAAAAGCTTGTGATGCAAATCATAAAACAACTTGAAACAACTGACATGTGTAGTAAGCATGGAAAGTTACATTTCAAAAGTCAAGCATGTTAAAACCCCAGAAATCCTAGAAAAGGTTTCATTTAAGGTAAAATTCTGCATTTTAATGCATGGTAATGAATTAGTCTCCAATACATGATAGCATATGATATTGTGGACAGTAATGAAAGAATCTAAAACACATAGCCGCAATTTTATACCATTAAAAGCTTAAACGTTTATATATTTTCCTGAAGGCATAAATCACCTCTCAGCCTCAGAGCATCATCTATCTGCATTTGTAGTATGACCATTAAAGTAGTTTTTCAACCTTGGATGCCTTAAACCTCTGATTCAGTGAGGGTTCTCTGGTGTCAACCTGCTGAAATATTAAATCGGTAATGTTGAAAGTAGATGCTTTTTAATTTACTTCATACTTGCTGCAGCCAGATAAAATTCTGCTCAGATGATAGTAATCTATCCCTCAAAACAAGTTGCCAAACCCCTATAAAAGTGAACTGTCACTGTTTAACAGTATAAGATTAATATTGTCATTTGTTACATGATTATTAGTACACTGTATTTCTGGGCACATGCCACCTACACAGTCTGGGTGACCCTTAGCTTGATTATGACAGCAGACTAGGAAACTGGATACTTTATATATTATGTGTTATGTTATACCTTTCAAGTCAGTTCTTATTTCAGTTAACATCAGTTTTATATCTCAACACATTAATGGCCAACTCCAGAAGACTACTTTATCCTGTTTAAAAGTGTACTAGTCATTGTGGATGTTGAACTCTAGTCTCCACTGGGTCAAGACAACAAGAGTATTGCATTTTATGTCAGCATCATCTGTGGATAATTTTAATATTGCCTGCAAGCTGTCTCTAGTAGTAAACCCTCTAGGCTGGAACCTTGTTTTCAAGGACAAATGCAGGTGTTCAAGCATAAACTTACCCTTTTCCCCTGAGTAACTCCAGTCCACAGATAAAACTGAAAGTGAAAACATAAAAAGAATAAAAATTAACTTAATATTAAGAAAGCAGATATGAATATGTGCTATTGTGTGTAAATGTCTTTGTGTCCATCAGAGAGTAGCATTCTCGTTACTAATTAATATGTATAACTGTATAGTGCCCTCCTATCTGTGACTGAATCAGTTACTGACTCACTTTGCCACGGAACTCACTCACCCATGACATCATACTTAAGCACCCTGGCCATCAATCTCTATGAGCTTAAGGGTAACTAGCACTGTGATACAGGTGTATATTCATTAAAATTCATCCATCCAAATCTGCAAAGTAGATTAAGAACCTTTCCAATTTCAACCTTAAAAATCTATTCAGTTCAAGTTTGAACTAATGGCAGAAACCATTATGGGCATTATTAGTGGGTTTTATGGTCACTGTAGCAAAGCCTGTACATTTGGGATGTGACTGAATGTCACCAAGGAAACATTATCTCCCAGTCTGGAAGGCTTTTGCCTTTTTCCAGGCTACATTCAAACTGTTCATGACAGTTCTTGAATACAGTCTGATGTACATTTGCCCAAGTCCAGGTTTATTTTTACTAACACTAAGTAACCAGATAACACTGGACTATATTGGAAAGCTATAATTATCTAGGTAGAATGTATTACAATTCATTATTTTGACTCTTACACATATTGGAGTATATGAACTGTTTCGAAATAATAGCCCCCTAATCTTGAATAAATGCAAATACACTTTATTTCTTTTGCGTGTATATAAGCTGAATTTATGATAATCTTTAGTAGCTACAGCATGTGTGACATATACGCTGTAATTGAAAATTATAGAAATGAATACAATAATTTAACAAGAGTCGTCATTGGTTTGAATGAGATGTAACAAATGCATTAACATGAGTTCAGGATCTCTAACATAGTACAGCCTAAAGGCAGAGAATTTTCTGCCTTATCAATCAAGTCGTTCTGACTTCAGAGCCTTAAATATAACCTGTGGGATTGGGGTGAATGGTTGTTCACCTAAAATGCCCTTTTCTTTTTTGGGTGGACTAAGACTTATTTTTAAAGGTATAAATGTATTGACAACTTGTGCCAGTCATGTGAAGGAGAAAACAAGTTCATGACTCATGGTTAAGTGATACAAATAGATGGCAATTTGAACCACGCGAGAAATCATGAATTGTGGGAAGATATTTTGCCATGTGATATGGGATAGACTTATTTTAGCAATTATTACTGCAGCCAAGAGTGCATGGACATATTATAAAGGCACATCAATTTTCTTGTTTTTGCAGCCTACAGACAAGTATATCCACCTTGTCATGTCAACTTGATGTTATGCTGGAATTGATCTGCCACGTATTGGTTATGTGGCTTTAACACTAATATTAAGTCAGCCTAAATCACAGATATGAACTTGTTTTCCAATAATTATGTTCCTCTGCGAGGAAAACAACATTGCAGTTGCGAAAGCTCTGAAACTCCATTATCTACCATTACACTGTGGCGCCAGTATAAAACACCATTGCTGTAAATGAAAGTAATTATTCTAATTTTTTTTCTCCAAATGTTTGAATTTATGATAAGATTGAGGAGATAGACTCTTATTTCAGCAGGCAAATTGAGTTGTTTGTATGCTACCCCAGATTTCATGTCCAAATGGATGTTGGGTCTATTTTCTGTTTTTCTCGATATCTGGCACAAATTTCACAGTGTAGGGTTTAAATGAGAACAGTTCTGCTTATGTTTAAGCTACTGTGCATTGAAGCTGGATGCTCTGGATTACAAACACCTCTTTGATGAGTTATCTTTATTTTCTGATATCATGAACATTTCTAATGATCACAGTGCAGATGCTTTTAAATTGAAATTGAAGGAGTTAAGATGTTAAAATCGCGCTTTGTTAGTATGAGCTAATACATCAGCTAGTGCATCTTGAGTTTGGGAACAGACAGGACATTGTAAGCTTTATAATACTGTTATGACAGTACAGGGTTGCACATAGAACTGCTCCCTACATGTACATCTTGTGGCTGGTAAGTCTAATGCTTTGCATCCTGCTATGGCCTTCCTGTTGATTCCCTGATGCAAATATAGCTTACAGGGGGAGAAAACATAAAAGTTCAGATGAAAGAGTGCGAAAAGTTAGTTGTAAATGTGGTGTTCAGTATTTTTTTATTTTTCTTTAAGGAGAAAAAGACACTTGAAAATAATTTTTATATGATGGGTATTTGGGGCCACCTTTTGGTATATGTAGTTTTTGTGTAATAATGTTATAAATGAGGATGTTAAACCTTTTTATTAAATAAATGAAGGAATTTGTCCTGTTTAGCTAACAAATGTGTTTAATCTGGATTTGGATCATATTTCTATTTTCCATATGCTCATAACTATTGTCATAATTCAGGTTAAATGCATGTTTGGATGAAAACAACAAATGTAGATTCAAATAAATTTATTAGAGATACATCACATGTTTATTTAGAACATTATGCAACAACAATAAATAACAAAAGTTGGTCCCAAATACCCACCATACAAAAATATTTTCAAATACCCTTTTCTCCTGAAAAAAAAAATAGTATTCAAAACCATATTTACAAATGAGTTTTGACACTCTTTCATCTGATTTTGACATCATTTTTATGTTTTCTCCTCCATTAATGAGGAGGCTCATTACTGATTGCTCAACAGTGAAGAGCATTCTCTGGCAAAGAGATTATTATCACATGCATATATTACAAGCTGTGTGGGGTCATGTATAGTGTAATTTCAAACAACCTGCACAAACTATATCATGAGAAAAAAAACAGGCTGATCTGTTTTGTCTGACTTGTCTGTCCCGTTGTGTTTTAAATTACGTGAGTAAAGTTGTACAGGTAATGTAAGGAATAGGCTACCAGTCTGGCAACTGCATGGTAATGGTCACGTCTTCAAGCAGCACTTTGAGAATTAAGATGGCTGTTGTATGCAATATAATATTGCTGTAATAAATGGGTACTCAATTTTATTGCTCACTGTTACTGGATATGTGTGGGTTTTTTTGTTTTTTTTTAAATATTGTGACGAAAAAGACCATAAACTGTGCCTTATATAAAGTGTCAGAATAATGATAAGGGTGTGGGATCCTTTGAACATCCAAGAAGTTAAATCTGTTTTCAACTCCTAGACTCCTCTGTATTTCTGGATTTAAACCAAAAAGAAGCATGTGAAAAGAAGCTGGTGTGGATCAAACCACACCATAAAACATCCTGGGTCAGTCAGTGGAGTGTGTTTAATCAAAATGCCGTTGGAGACAACTTTTAATAATTGCTGTACCTTTAAAAAAACCATTCAGTGTCCAGGTTTAATTGAAGAAGTTACATGGTCTTACAAGTAAAGGCTGTTTTATACATATGGTCAAAGGTATACATGTTTCTTCTAAATGTCCATCACCATGGACTGGATTGACTTTATCACAGTGTAAGGCCAGTGTTTTTCACATCTCAGTGCGATTTGATGTTACACGAATGGTTAAGGGTGGACAGTGATTACACCACCAGTTCTAGGCATAATCAGTTCTTGAAAGGCTGTGAGCAGTAGTTTGTGTGCATACATTGTTGCTGAAAAACACAGTATCTTTAGGTTAGATTAAAACTGTATGTAAACAGGAGTTTTAGTGAGACTTTCTGTTAGATGTGACAGTCATGCACCAATCTGTTGGTGAACTTTGTGACCTGACATACTGTGTTGGCATAGATGTCAAGTTAGCCCTGGAATCTTATAGTCACAAATAATGGGCACTGTTGAAATGCATGAACCAAACATTTCAACAGTGTGGCCTTACTTAAAGGTACACTCAGTGAAGTACTCGCTGTTACCAGGTCTTAAGATCTCTGTTGACAGTAGCCCTGATAGTACCAGGTGTCATGTTAAAATTAGGCTTAACTTCCACACAGGTCCACGTTAATAGTCAGTTGTGCATGCTGGCTACAAGGTATATATTTAACTTCATGTTAGACAGGTCAAGGGAGAGAGCTCCTAAGATAAGTGTCAGTTTTTAATTTATGAGCTTTCAATTCCTGATCTCTGGCAAACCTCTATCAGTTATAAAGTTTAATTTGTCATGCAAGGATTAATGTATTTCTGTGGGTACATGTTCTATTACAACTAAATGGCAAGACTCAGAAAGCACTTGTATAGTATTTCTGTTCTGACAGTATGTCTTTTGAAAGTTGACCTATTGTATGCCTCCTCAGCTATGGTTCGTGCATTGCTGTTATTGAATGTACTTTGTTTGCTCTTTTCTATTGTTTTTCTTTTTATTGTTTGAATTAATATTCATACCCACTGACATTCACTTCAAGCTATATGTATGTTAGCTACAGTTAGATTTTTAAGAAGTAAGAAGACAAGAGTACGTATATGTATGCAAAGAACACCTAAAACTAAGGGACCTTATAATGGATGAGTTTAGCCTAGCTTGGGATCAATGCAGTATGAAGTGGTTTGTCCACTTCGCTCTAATGTTCCGTCATCTAAAATAAATCACAAGTTCGTCTAGAATCTATCCTGTTGCAAACGTCACTGAAAAAAAGTCTCATTTTAGACTGTAATCAGAATTGCGATAGCCCAGGTGTACAGGTATACAGCGGAGCTCATGCGATTGTTCCCTCTTTGCCACTATGTACAGAATTAATGCCAAATCTTGTAAGTTGTGATGGACATCAGTAAAATTTAAGTCTGCGTACAAGACAATGAACTGATGTATTCTTTTCTTGTAATTTAACCTAATCTTACCTGTGTTGGGCAGGTAGAGAAGTCCAACAACCAGTAAAACAATCCATGACTGCTCCATGTTGACTGACATATTGAGTGCCTTGTGCATGCACCCGTGGCTTGCTGGCCCCTTCTTGGCTGGAATGCCGTTGTCAGACTGCCTGATAGCCTCTCTTACTACTTCACTTGTGTCCTACGCGGCCGCGTGCAATCTTTTAATCCGCATAAGGAATTAGACCTCACAGCTGTTTCCTTGAAAGGGGCTACCTGTGCAAAAGTATGTGAGGCACACTTCCAAATTTAAATGTCACACTACATGCAAAAGTTAACTAAAACTACAAGGCCCCTTTACATACATGTGCATACATTATACATGCGTTGAACTCCAGGTTTTCAAGGTCATGCAAAACATCTGACTACTCCAGAATTTATTACCTTTCTTTAACAGTGTACAAAGTATTGATTTTCACATTTAACTTACGTGTAACCCATTACATAATGGTGAAAATTTTGTGGTAAGAAATATATATGGTGAAAAATGAAAGGATTTAATGCATTTGAATATTGTTCTTGACTTTTGGTGGATGCAGTTTCCACTTCAGACTAGTTGTTAGCGTACAAAAGCGTAATTTTATGACAGGAAAATCTGAAGATGGTTTACTTTAAAATATACAACCCGTTATATAATGGGATACACTCATTTGTTAATGTGTAACATTAACATCCCTGTTTTAATAGGGAATTAAAACCAGGGTCAAAATGCAGTTACGGTTCCTGTGCAAGGAAACTGGCAGGAAACATTGACTTATTTTTTGTGTAATTATTACAGATGTGTTGACACGGCTTCCTGGGGATAAAAGACAGCATTAAGTCTTCTTGACTGAAATAAAACATGTTCACCTCTAGCAAATGACGAGGTGATGAGATGCAGACTTAGAGCTATATATAACACCTCACTAAAGTGAGGGTCAAAGAGCAATCTGCAATACAACTGTACAAACAGACCTTTATCTGAATTGGCAAACTCTTATACAGTGTGATCTCTTCTGACCAGACTGTTGAAAAGTGTGCATGTGTTCGATATAGGAATATGAATTACATGAAATTCCATGGAAAACACCAGTGCATAGTTTTTAAATGTTCAGACTATTAAGAGAGACATTCTCAGATGCTGTGATTTAGATAAGTGTAATTAATCATCCCATCCCCCTCCATACCTACTTCATTAACGTTTAATATCTGATTATTCACAGGAGATTCTTTGTTGATTAGATCTGGGTATTCACCCTAGTGGAACTTACCTGATCCTTCACTTGCTCTCACCTGAACTGCCCTTTAAACTCTCCTGTTGTCGCTATGATGCCTCTAGCCTGTCACTCCCCATCACCAAACTCATGGACATACATACGTAATTTTGCGGTTGTACGTGGAAAGGTCTGCCAGAAACCTGCAGATGGTCGTGGGTTTCCCCAGGGTCTGCCTAATTACCTCCCATCATTGTATAAGTGAAATATTCTTCAGTATGGCATAAAACACCAGTCAAATAAATACATAAATATATACTTTTGCTTTTTGAATGATTTTCCTTAAACAGGTATCTATTATTTACCCTGTTGGGTAAAACTTCAGTCAAAAAGAAATTTGTATATTTAAAATCCATAAAAATTCACTGATTTGGAAATGAAATTACATATGTTTGATATTTATTGATTTAATTATTAACCTCTGAGATTCACTGAATCTGTGAATTGATATAACAAAACAGGGCATTGATCATGAGATACATGTACCTCAGTGTTGTAGTATAATGGCCATCGTATGAATTTACTGGAACAATTAATGATCAAGAATTTCATGACATGACGTTTTATTGATGAATGAAGCAAATCAAGGTACTTTAAATCTGTCTCAATGCAGACCGTATCTAAATAGCCATGAATACCACAGTCATGAAGGGGCCTGCGTGGCTCAGTCGGTTAGCTGTGTTAACACACTCAATGACCCAGAAGCCTCCCACCATTGTGGTCACTGTGAGTTCAAGCTCAGCCAGTCAGTACAGTCATGAACATCATTACATGTGCACAACTTTTTACCCTGTCGCTTGGTTGAAGTGAAGCATATCCTTCCTAATTAACATTCTGTCCACACTAGGCTTTTGCCTTGAGGCTATCAGCACACTGCATCAGATTACTAAACTTTTCAGTTACATAACTCTTCATGAAAAAGGACGAGCGTCATAAGATGGTGTCGTATACAGCAAAAGAAGTTATTTTGGGTATTACATGTTTATAGATTAAGTATTGTGAAAGTATTCTATATTCAGTGTAGATTTGCATAGTTCACCCTTCTTG
Source organism: Acanthopleura granulata (assembly GCA_016165875.1). Lineage (NCBI taxonomy): Eukaryota > Metazoa > Mollusca > Polyplacophora > Chitonida > Chitonidae > Acanthopleura > Acanthopleura granulata. The sequence continues at coordinate 13,820,495 of JABBOT010000001.1, read as the reverse complement.
GCATTTAAGTTGTACTAAGACTTGCACTGCCTCACTTTAATCTTCGGCAGGTGAGCAACTTTCAATAGGCCATTTACTAATTAACAAAGTTTCATGCAGTCAAAAGACTTGTAACTTAAATAGTTAAAGCTGATTCCTGTGCATGAATAGAAGAATGTAATACGTAAGTTGTTCAGCATTCCCAATATGGCTGCCTGTTTAGTGTTCATACGCATCGTGCATTGGTTTTATAAGTGTAATCCAAGAAACCTTCATCCATAACTTCATCGTCTGGCCTTGAGACTTCTACAACAATACTTGTATGGATGTCTACTGTGAATCTATTGTACCATTTTAAAGAACAAAAAGGTAGACTGTGTTTTTGAAATAGTCACATGCAAAGATTTGTATATGGCTTTTTTTTTGTCCTCTCTCAAAAAGGTAAAATGTCATATTTTTGGGGCTTTAAATTCAAAATGAACAAGGATTAGGGCAATTGATTAGCCACTGAGAATCTTGACAGTGTAAAGGTTAGGTGTGTTTCATGAACCCACAGACACTGATACTAAATATTCAGGGGATGGACATCTGTTGACCTTAGTTGTGGGGATTAACTTCAGCTATATCCTTGTTCTGATTTGAGGCCACATTTGTACCTACCTGTATGTATAGTGTGTGTTTAAAAATTCAGGGAATTGCAAGGAAAACAAAAAAGTAAAAAGGGCGTGGAAACGTTGTTTGCACAAGCATTTTCCTCAGGTGCTAATCTCAAGTGAAGTCTGATTTGACTGATTATGTGAATACTGTTGAGACTTTAAGTGCTGGAGGAAGTCGGCATAAAGACTGGGTACTCCTGGGTTACATCCAGGTGTGGGGTAAGAGCTCTGCACAGAAGAGTCAACATAGCCCTGTGCTCTGGTAAACAGTGCTGTCAAGGTTACAACATAGTGGGCCTGGTAACCAGATGAACAGGAAAACCAACATTAATCTTTCTGTCTGGTCCACACAGTTCAGATTGAAGTTACCATGTCAACCTGGTCCCTTTATCAATGTAGTTAAGAGCAGGTTTTCTAACCTGCCTGCTGCAAAACCTTGGAGGAAAGGTGGCTACTGCTGTTACTGCTAAATAGAAGTGTTCTGTATGTGACCTTAACTTTCATTGGGAGCAGGCCAGGGTCTGGTGATTATAGAGACATTTGTCTATCAATCACTAAGACTTAGGCAGGTGCAAACCCAGCCTTGAACTGCTTGTTGCTACTTGGTAACAGTAGGCGAATGATGATGCTTGTGTGTCTTCTTGGTAACAGTAGGCGAACGACGATGCTTGTGTGTCTGCTTGGTAACAGTAGGCGAACGACGATGCTTGTGTGTCTTCTTGGTAACAGTAGGCGAACGACGATGCTTGTGTGTCTGCTTGGTAACAGTAGGCGAACGACGATGCTTGTGTGTCTGCTTGGTAACAGTAGGTGAATGATGATGCTTGTGTGTCTGCTTGGTAATAGTAGGCGAACAACGATGCTTGTGTGTCTGCTTGGTAACAGTAGGCCAACAACGATGCTTGTGTGTCTGCTTACACAGTGTAACATTCTTCTGAAGACCATTTGTCTTTCACCAGTTAGATGTGCATATATATACATCACATTTGGGAAAGTTTGTCAGTAACTCGCCAAAGTTCGGTGGTTTAAATTAGCATCTAGTCCTCAGTTCATAAAACTGACGGTCATAGTATGGCATTACATTAGATTTGAGTATGGCACTGAGCAAGAATAAAAAAATAAATGAATGAAATTTTGTCCAGAACTAAGTTACTTCTTTATTAATTATTATCGAGAGACCTGTGAGTTATTTTAACTTTATGGTGAAATAAATGAGTAGAGGATACTTGTGCTTCCTGTTCACAACTAAATAGTCTTTCACTTATGTTGCATGAAGGAAATGGGTATATGTAACATATCTGCATGTTGTAAAAGGAATGGCGCTTTGTCTGCACTGGTACACGCTATCTACAGGTTTTTGGTTTAGGAAGCAGCTGTGAAACAGGCCTTCGGTTGTAATCTCTTTTATTATGATCGCTTAGTAACATCGTGCTCGTATGTCATTTCAGAACTAATGATTAAATATAACAACTCATGCTAACAGGCTGAGAATATGTTCGTCCCATGTTGAAATGAGATCATCTCGGAATGTGAAGATAGCCATCTGATTCTTTCCAAGATTGCCATGGTCACGCTTGGCACTAAGATATCAGTTTAAAGCAGGGTCTTTGAAAAAGTGAGCCCTGGAAATCAGTGTGCTAAGTTAAATATTTGCAACAGCTAGGTTATTCACCTAAATCTAATTGACCCAAGAAATGTTGCATTTGTATCATTCAAATACAGGTGTCTGAATCTGCATGAAGGTCAATTTGCATATAATTTAGGGAAAATCATCATTATCAAAGTGGGCATATTTATTTTTTACATAGTAATGTTGATGAATTACTGTATTTCACCTAAGCTTTAGCTTCTTTCAGGTGACAGATTGTGCTTCATTCTGACGGATTCGTCCCCTTTATAGGGCCACTTTTTGGTGAAGTTCAGTTAATTTCTTATTTCAGATAAACCTTAGTCATTTTAAGGCTTTTATGTACATCTGAAAGTGCATATTTACAAAGTGAACATCAGGTGAAATACTGAGCTGCAAGTAAACCTTGAACAGTTTCCCCATAGTATATGTGGACATCAGGTGAAATACTGAGCTGCAAGTAAACCTTGAACAGTTTCTCCATAGTATATGTGGACATCACTTGAAATACTGAGCTGCAAGTAAACCTTGAACAGTTTCTCCATAGTATATGTGGACATCAGGTGAAATACTGAGCTGCAAGTGAACCTTGAACAGTTTCCCCATAGTATATGTGAACATCAGGTGAAATACTGAGCTGCAAGTAAACCTTGAACAGTTTCTCCATAGTATATGTGGACATCACTTGAAATACTGAGCTGCAAGTAAACCTTGAACAGTTTCCCCATAGTATATGTGGACATCAGGTGAAATACTGAGCTGCAAGTGAACCTTGAACAGTTTCCCCATAGTATATGTGGACATCAGGTGAAATACTGAGCTGCAAGTGAACCTTGAACAGTTTCTCCATAGTATATGTGGACATCACTTGAAATACTGAGCTGCAAGTAAACCTTGAACAGTTTCCCCATAGTATATGTGGACATCAGGTGAAATACTGAGCTGCAAGTGAACCTTGAACAGTTTCCCCATAGTATATGTGAACATCAGGTGAAATACTGAGCTGCAAGTGAACCTTGAACAGTTTCTCCATAGTATATGTGGACATCTGGTGAAATACTGAGCTGCAAGTAAACCTTGAACAGTTTCTCCATAGTATATGTGGACGTCACTTGAAATACTGAGCTGCAAGTAAACCTTGAACAGTTTCCCCATAGTATATGTGGACATCAGGTGAAATACTGAGCTGCAAGTGAACCTTGAACAGTTTCCCCATAGTATATGTGAACATCAGGTGAAATACTGAGCTGCAAGTGAACCTTGAACAGTTTCTCCATAGTATATGTGGACATCACTTGAAATACTGAGCTGCAAGTGAACCTTGAACAGTTTCCCCATAGTATATGTGGACATCAGGTGAAATACTGAGCTGCAAGTGAACCTTGAACAGTTTCCCCATAGTATATGTGAACATCAGGTGAAATACTGAGCTGCAAGTGAACCTTGAACAGTTTCTCCATAGTATATGTGGACATCAGGTGAAATACTGAGCTGCAAGTAAACCTTGAACAGTTTCCTCATAGTATATGTGGACATCTGGTGAAATACTGAGCTGCAAGTGAACCTTGAACAGTTTCCCCATAGTATATGTGGACATCAGGTGAAATACTGAGCTGCAAGTGAACCTTGAACAGTTTCCCCATAGTAAATGTGAACATCAGGTGAAATACTGAGCTGCAAGTAAACCTTGAACAGTTTCTCCATAGTATATGTGGACATCACTTGAAATACTGAGCTGCAAGTAAACCTTGAACAGTTTCTCCATAGTATATGTGGACATCACTTGAAATACTGAGCTGCAAGTAAACCTTGAACAGTTTCTCCATAGTATATGTGGACATCAGGTGAAATACTGAGCTGCAAGTGAACCTTGAACAGTTTTCCCATAGTATATGTGGACATCAGGTGAAGTACTGAGCTGCAAGTAAACCTTGAACAGTTTCCCCATAGTATATGTGAACATCAGGTGAAATACTGAGCTGCAAGTGAACCTTGAACAGTTTCCCCATAGTATATGTGAACATCAGGTGAAATACTGAGCTGCAAGTGAACCTTGAACAGTTTCCCCATAGTATATGTGGACATCAGGTGAAATACTGAGCTGCAAGTAAACCTTGAACAGTTTCCCCATAGTATATGTGGACATCAGGTGAAATACTGAGCTGCAAGTGAACCTTGAACAGTTTCCCCATAGTAAATGTGAACATCAGGTGAAATACTGAGCTGCAAGTAAACCTTGAACAGTTTCTCCATAGTATATGTGGACATCATTTGAAATACTGAGCTGCAAGTAAACCTTGAACAGTTTCTCCATAGTATATGTGGACATCACTTGAAATACTGAGCTGCAAGTAAATCTTGAACAGTTTCCCCATAGTATATGTGGACATCAGGTGAAATACTGAGCTGCAAGTGAACCTTGAACAGTTTTCCCATAGTATATGTGGACATCAGCCTTGCTGAGAAAAAAGGAGCAAAGCTAATTTCATGTGATAGCCGACTTGAGTTTGGAAAAAAAAATGACTTTGACTGATAGAGGACGCTTCCAGTAGAAACATGTGGTCAGATTATAAAGTGGCCGTTTGTAACTTTATTTTCTCTGACTGTTGCCAAATTGACCCTATCACCTTTTAATACCCGCACAGTTGGACTCTACGTAGGTGTGTTGCACACATTCCTGCGTTTCGTCAGCTGATTATAGGGTTTGCTCAGTTCATGTGGAGAGCGCTGATAGACACAAGTCATTGTGCACAGACACAAAGCTATGTGTAAGCTTCAACGCAGTTTTTCAGCCCTCACATGCAATTAAGGATTTTTGGGGGGGTATCTCAAGCTTAAGATGTTAATAGGCGAGCAGTCATTGAGAGAAATCTATCAAAGATTACAAGAACACAACACGATAAAGTTTAAGTGATTTATAGCATGCTGAATGCCAGTATGTTTTGTGAATAGTTTTCGTGAGGTTGGCCTACTTTGCCCACACCTTCTCTGACAGGCTGATGGGAGTTCTTGCCTGTAGTTTGGAGATAATAAGCATGCAGTGCTGTAATCATATGCTAGAAAACGTGGAATTTCCAGGATATATATACAAATAACATGTTACTCTAACTGGTCCAGTATACTAAAAGGACTATATTCAAGGCCATTAAGATTTCAGTTATTCCACTGTTCATCAGTAATTAGTCCTCTACCTTCACAATGACAAGTTGCAAAACAAATTAATCTTGTGCAGTTTTGCCAGTTTTCAATAAAATCATGGACATTTTTGTCCTGTTTTATTTGACACAGCTATTATTCTGATGGACCAAACCATCTGGAGACAGTTATGAGTTTTTTTGCTTTGTTAATTTTTTTTAATTTTTTTTTGTGGTCAGGTAATTATTTTCTTTTACAATATATGCTTGTGCCATTGATGAGAAGAACAAAGATTGGATCCATAATTAGATGTACAGGTAGTTGTTTCAGGTACATTTCCCACTTAGGTCCAGGTGTCTAGCAATGACATGATTTGATTCATCTGCCTTAGTACTTAATACTCCCATCACATATTTAGCTGTCTCCAGTTCTAAACCTCATATGCCTACTGAATACAGGTAGCTCCAGGCAATTTAGTACAATGTGGCTGGAGTACAATGAAGTCCCCACTTTTGTATAAAAGTCAAACCCGGAACTGTACTATTTGAACTAGCTAGTACAGGGTGATACAGGTATTTAATAGTTTAAATTACTGGGTAATCTCTAAATTTAAGGTAGCTTTCCATTTTTTTTTCTTTTAGTTCATTACACTGTACAAAAACAATGATATATATAATCAAGGAAAATATTAATAATCCAGGTGTCTTTAGCTTTAAAGAGACCTTAGTGCCCTAGGTGAAAATACAATCCCTCCATTTACCTGTAGGTCCTACTCAAGTGAATGAAAATTATTATAGAATATTTTCCGAACGGAACTTGAAGATTTGTTGTGTAATAGAATATCTCTTGCAGGCGAGCTCTTTGGTAGACTTGCTACAAATCTGTTTTTTCTACGTATCATTTTATTTTTGTCTTTTCACAACGGAATCAAAATGCCCTCGGAAAAGTAGCCTTTTCACTGCTTCTATAAGGTCACTGCTTCTCTTCGAACTGATTTGAATGATTTTTATAATAAACGTCACGTGTTTGCTTTTTTTTGACTAAAGTAGACATGAAAGTGTAAACATAGCAGTGTTGCTGTAATGGATTGATTGCTTTGCAGCTTCCCGGTAATTAACTCTTAAGAGATGAATTACACAGCTGGATTTTAAATTACCAAACTAGAATAACTTGTTACCTGTGTTGTTTTTAGTATTACTCCAAGTGATACACATGACATTGAGCAAACTGTGTGGCACAGTACATCATTCTACAGTGTAGTAACATTATTGAGTTAGAGAGTACTTGCTAAAGTGTATAAAAGTGGGAAATTCAAGTAGGGGCATAGGATGTATTTATGTTACTTTGACTATTCTGGTCACTGGATAAACATTGACCTGAGGCATAGAAGAGCCGTTATGATTCAGTAACCCTGTGTCCAAGCTGTTTCAATTTGGAATTGTATGGTTAAACATCCTGTTTTCTCTGCATGTCAGTTTTAATGTTCTGTAAAGATGGATCCTGACACTCAGCCCATGAAATACCACAACAGGATCAGTTTGATGGGAGTCTGCAGCTCAGTCTTCTGTTATAGAGGTTGATAATGTGCCGGTAGATGGCTTCAACCCACAACCTCCGCTGTCACTTCCGGGTTGACATGGGCAGGAGCTTTTTAGTGCGTGTTTGTTGGTTGCTGACAGTCTGTAGGAATGGATGTTTCTCCTTGTACGGAATAAATCTGTCGAATTTGACTTCCATTTGTTTGTGTATTAGAGGTTAAATATAGTTTTTTTCATCGTAAATCCTTTTGAACTGCTGTGTTAACTCTCTCCCACAGGATTTCCGTCATTTCATTTCAATATTTCTACCCAGTTTCTGATGGCCGAAGTACCGGTAGCACTTTAACGTTCACACTTTGGTATGGTAACAGCATATAATTAGCTTTCCCCATTCATTATGTGAACATGTAATTACTTAAATAACCTAGTTTTAAATAAATTATCTGGTTCATAAATATGCATGGTAACCATGCAGGTAAATATGTGTTTATGTATTGTTGACATTTTATGTATTGTTGACATATAGCTGTTTGTTGGTTTTGTACGCCTTTATGCACTTTAGATGTTAAAGTATAATAGTGTGATCAGTGGAGACCAGTATACTCTGAGTGATTCAAACTTACCTAGAGTAAACAGTGTCATAAATCAACTGGTCACTTTTAAAGGTGTTAGCATTACAGAGTAGGGTTCCTGATATAGTCCAGTGTGTGATTGGATTTCTTAGGTAAACAACTCACCTTAACTGCAGGTTTAATCGTTTCACTAATGTTTTACAGTCCTGTGTAACCGCATGTATAGGCGTAAACCTCTGCAGCTGGCGTTTTCCCAAAACCGATCTATCAGAACAAGGACATTAAATTTAGAAACACTCCATCTGTTTGCTCTCGCTTGACTTTTATTATGTTAGCCCAATTTATCCACTCTTCAGTGTTGGCTCTTCATGTACTTTGGGAATCTCTTAAACACAGCATCTTATAGTCTGAACATAAGTACATCTTCTTGCATGTAATTTGCTATCTAGCAAAAGACTATCAATTAAAATCGATCAATTAATCAGATTCTCCTAATTTATACGTTTGGCATTTTGAATTCATAAATTAGCATCTGGCATAATTGGGTTTTTTGAACACATTCATTTATGCATGAGCAGAGTTGGATTGGAGACAAGTTACTTGTGACTCAGAGCAAGCCTGTAAAGCATCAAATGTTTAACCTGTGGATTTGCTGTACGTAGGATTGATTTTATTTTCCTGATTAATATCCAATCAGACCTGTGGATCGAAAGTCAAGGCAGTTTTATAGCAGGACATCAGGGTGTTGCTTCATCCATAGCAAATCATCAGTCATACCTGGTTTGTTCTGGGAAAACAATTTCACCAAGCCGACAGAAAAGCGTGGAAAAACTTGTTTTTGAGATGCTGTCCTTCAAAACCTGTTAAAAGGCCATTAATGTTTTGTTTTTTTGTTTTTCTTTTGCTAAGAAAACAGGATAGCTATACATATGACTAAATCTTGTAATCATTATTAAAGGAAGTTGCCATGGTAACTAAGACGGTGTGTGTTGTTGTTGCAGATGAAGATGATGCTCACGATGCCTTCTGTAAGCACATGGAGGAGCAGCTGGCTCTGTACAAGCATCTGAGCGTGGTGAGCCTATCGGAGCTGAGCGGAAAGGAGCAGGTGATAGGCGAGGCATTCCTCACACACATCCTCAACTACAACTCACCGAAAATCAGCTTCATAGCATTTGATTTTCATGATTACTGGTGAGTTTGGTGACGGAAAGATAGTTCTGGGTGGTGCATTTGTTAGGCTGTAATTCTGCAAATGTTACCACATTGTTGTAGCCCTTGATTATCACGGCTTGGGGTAAATGAGTAGGAAAATTTGTGAGCCTAATTTGACTGTGATTTGTTGAATTGTTTGTCTGGTGATGATTAGCTAATGTTTTGGCTCTCTTTAGACGCCTTGCAGTAGTGGAATATTCGTGATTCTTATCTTAGTTTAGTTTTTATTAGGGTAAAGAGTTGGTTTCAGTATTAATTATTATGGTCAAGTCATAATTGTTGTTGGTGCCGCCTTGAAGGAAAGGTGTGTGTGTGAGAGAGAGGGGTTGGGGGTGGGAGTGGTGCATGTATGGCTCAGATGGTTAAAGAACTGTCAGGCCCTTGGCCAGTTAGGTTTAACATTCAAATGACACTGCTGCCATTTGGACTACAGCTTGAAGTCGGGAGGTAGCTTGCAAAGTCAGTGATTTAATCCGAGCCTTCAGGTTTTCTCCACCCATAAACCTCACCACTGTCATGGAAGTGAAAAATAATGCAGCAAACGAATTAACAGCAATCAAATAAATCAATAAATCCATGAAGCAGACGGGTCCTAACACCAACATATTTGCTGTGATGATGCCTCAGTGAAAAACACCACACTTGATTGCAGTATACTGATAAAGGGCAGACAAGTACTTCACCTATTACATTTCAGCATATGTTTACATGGTTATAGACTGTATGTAGACATAACCCTAATCATTTAGCTGTACCAAGCACCAGGTGGATGCTGTAACCATTTTGTAGCTACATCATGTGTTTGAGAGATAGATGAAACCAGCTGGATGTGCTAATTCACCAAAGTAATAGTTTTGTCAGTCTACATGTTACCGTGCTGGTAAAATGCCACCCCCACCCCCCATCCCAACCCACAAACCTTGCAAGTCATAATTTTGAAAATATGCAGTGTGTAACATATCAGTGCATGTTCTTTTTGAATTTTGGTATCAGGTACTTAATTTGAACTTGATTCATCCCACATGATTTTAAATGTTTTGTTTTACATACAGTAGAGGGATGAAGTTTGAAAATGTCTCAATCCTGACACAAGTGCTGAGAGATGTGATCAAAGCTATGAGATACTGCTGGTAAGATCAGTCATCTGAGATGTGTGATCAAAGCTATGAGATACTGCTGGTAAGATCAGTCATCTTAGAGGTGTGATCAAAGCTATGAGGTACTGCTGGTAAGATCAGTCATCTGAGATGTGTGATCAAAGCTATGAGATACTGCTGGTAAGATCAGTCATCTGAGATGTGTGATCAAAGCTATGAGATACTGCTGGTAAGATCAGTCATCTGAGATGTGTGATCAAAGCTATGAGATACTGCTGGTAAGATCAGTCATGTGAGAGGTGTGATCAAAGCTGTGAGATACTGCTGGTAATATCAGTAATGTGAGAGGTGTGATCAAAGCTGTGAGATAATGCTGGTAAGATCAGTCATCTGAGATGTGTGATCAAAGCTATGAGATACTGCTGGTAAGATCAGTCATCTGAGATGTGTCATCAAAGCTATTAGATACTGGTGGTAAGATCAGTCATCTGAGATGTGTGATCAAAGCTTTGAGATACTGCTGGTAAGATCAATCATCTGAGATGTGTGATCAAAGCTATGAGATACTGCTGGTAAGATCAGTCATCTGAGAGATGTGGTCAAAGCTATGAGATACTGCTGGTAAGATTAGTCATCAAAGAGATGTGATCAAAGCTATGAGATACTGCTGGTAAGATCAGTCATCTGAGATGTGTGATCAAAGCTATGAGATACTGCTGGTAAGATCAGTCATCTGAGAGATGTGATCAAAGCTATGGGATATTGCTGTTAAGATCAGTCATCTGTTTGTCATACATACTTAGACATTTGAACAACTGTTGCGATATTAAATCCTGTAAAGATACATTATGTTGACTGTTCCATTTCCTACTTGTTGCATACGACTCATTTGATCGTCCATGTCATGTGGTAGGCAAACTCTTACTTTCAAGAACCTTGATGATAAACATGTTTTATTTGTAGAAACCACTACTTTTTGATGAGAAAACTTTAATTTACACGTGGATGTGACCAGTTCAAGTTTATTCCTGAAAACAAATGAAGTTTGAAGTAGTAATGACAAAGCTGTGTAAGTATTGTGTTTGTTGCTTATTCCTTTGTGAACTTTTTTGCTATTCTCACTTCAGGGTAGATAACCAAGGCATGATCTGTGAGCAGCAGGGCATATTCCGCATCAACTGTATAGACTGTCTGGATCGCACCAATGTCGTGCAGTCAGCCATTGCCAGGATCGTCATGGAAACTCAGGTACAGTTACGTGTAGTAATTGAACAACGAGAAACTATAACTTGCCCAAGTGTCAGTGATCTGACCCAAAATGCGTATTTGTTTGTGGAATGTACATATATTTAAATTGCTTTTTTACCCCTCAGCCAATTTTGGCCATGGGGTATTGTTGAAGCGGGTGGCGTCTGTCCGTACATCCATCCTTATTCCTCGTAAACACTCCATCTCTAGAGCGGTTTATCCAATGTTCACAAAACTTACACCACATTTACACATTGACATGAGGAGAAAGCCTATTGATTTTCAGTGACCTTGACTGTTTTCTTCAAGGTCATTGGGAACATTTAAGTTAATTTTAATACAAGGCTTCACCATACTTGCACTGTGGTATGAGAAAGAACCTTATTGATTTTCTTGACATTTTCCTTTTAGGTCAACAAGGAACAGTTTGTCCCAAGTTCACCAAATTAGTACGACACCTACACAATTTTATGAATGCCTGGTATTATAAATAATATCTCTTGGAATTTGTATCTGTTGGTTACATTGTACATGTGCTTAAGGCCGAGGAGTTTTAAGTGCATTGCATGGTATTTTTTTGTGCCACAAAAGTTGTTTCAGGAAATATAGAATATATTACAGGTTGCAAGGGAGGTTCTTAATGTAGCAGGCATGTATAGCTTTGAGAAAATTATGACTAAGTCATGCATTTCAGTGGCATATCCGCTGGAGGCTGTAATACTGAGTGTGAGGCTTAGTACTACGTATGCCTACATGTACATGCACGCCTGTACTCATGTTGTAGTGTCGTAAGCTGGGCCTGTTACCCCCTGATGAAGAGTTACCTCCCAGCTGTAGACTGTTGTACCAGCAGCTGTGGGCAAACAACGGAGATGTGATCAGTCAGCAGTATGCAGGCACAGTCGCTCTCAAGGTCATTGTTACGAGTGTCCGCATAATTTGTTGGTCTTACATTTAGGTGTCCTCATATTTAGGTGTCCTCATTGTTAGATATCCTCATATTTAGGTGTCCTCATTGTTAGATATCCTCATATTTAGGTGTCCTCATTGTTAGATATCCTCATATTTAGGTGTCCTCATTGTTAGATATTCTCATATTTAGGTGTCCTCATTGTTAGATATCCTCATATTTAGGTGTCCTCATTGTTAGATATCCTCATATTTAGGTGTCCTCATTGTTAGATATCCTCATATTTAGGTGTCCTTATATTAACATGTAGTTGTCTTCAGTAAGTTGTCATCATATCTAAAGAAAACTTTTTGAGAGATAATCTTGCCAAATCAAACTTTTGCTCAAATGAAAAAAAATATTGAAAAGTGTTTAAAAGTGAATTTTTAAGAAAGCTTAGTATCTTGTAGGGGAAATGTCTTGTGGAAATAATTGTCTGTTGATGAAAGTGATAACATTAAGTTGAATATACATGAATTGCAATTAAAATCTTTGTGATGCAGTGGGGAAATTTTCAAAGAGTTCCGTTCAAGTTTAACAACAAAGCCTTCTGTAATAAAGAAGATGACTATTAGTTTAATAATTATGTTTTGTGGACTGAATATCAGTATGAAAGAGTAAAGACTTTTGGACTTGATACATGGTTTGTGACAGGGTGACTACACCAGAACAGGGGAGAGGAAATTTTCTGGGATGATGAAGGATGGAATGAACTCTGCCAACAGGTATGTCTGATGGAGCCGTATGATCCAGAATGGAAGTGGTTAGACAAATTGTACCATTTAGACTTAATATAACAGAACGGAATGGAACAAAGGCTATTTTCATTGAAATCCCAGATTTAGCTGTCTTCAGTTATGTATTCAGCAGATTGCAGAGTTGCATGTTCTGGTATTATGGGCAGGTGTGTAGAACATGTTGTCACTGTGTTGTGGCTGTGAAGCTTGGGCAGCTCATCTTTGGAGAAGCCTGTCTGTCAGTCTTGATCAATCAAACAATAAACCAACCCTTTTCTCTCTCTCTCTCTCAGGTACTACTTGCGTTTCCGGGACACATACCATCAGGCTGTGATTGACCTAATGTTGGGTCAGCCCATCTCGGAGGAAGCCCTGCTGTCCGGGAACCACAAGCTTAGCCCTGAAGTCCTCGAGGGAACTGCCGACCTGTTGGAAAAGGAGGAGAACGTTCGTCAGCTTATAGAGGACTGTAAGACCATGCTGATAGTGGAGCCAGAGGAGTGTCTGGGTGGATGGGGGCTCGTGGATGCAGACCCTGTGTGAGTAGTGACCAGCTCTTGTCAGCTACGTGTTGGGCTAATGCTTGTATCCTGAGAATGGAGGCTGGTTGGTGCACACCCCGTTTGAGTAGTGACCAGCTCTTGTCAGGTACGTGTTGGGCTAAGGCTTGTGTCCTGAGAATGGAGGCTGGTTGGTGCACACCCTGTGTGAGTAGTGACCAGCTCTTGTCAGCTACGTGTTGAGCTAAGGCTTGTATCCTGAGAATGGAGGCTGGTTGGTGCACACCCTGTGTGAGTAGTGACCAGCTCTTGTCAGGTACGTGTTGAGCTAAGGCTTGTATCCTGAGAATGGAGGCTGGTTGGTGCACACCCTGTGTGAGTAGTGACCAGCTCTTGTCAGCTACGTGTTGAGCTAAGGCTTGTATCCTGAGAATGGAGGCTGGTTGGTGCACACCCTGTGTGAGTAGTGACCAGCTCTTGTCAGGTACGTGTAGGGCTAAGGCTTGTGTCCTGAGAATGGAGGCTGGTTGGTGCACACCCTGTGTGAGTAGTGACCAGCTCTTGTCAGCTACGTGTTGAGCTAAGGCTTGTGTCCTGAGAATGGAGGCTGGTTGGTGCACACCCTGTGTGAGTAGTGACCAGCTCTTGTCAGCTACGTGTTGAGCTAAGGCTTGTATCCTGAGAATGGAGGCTGGTTGGTGCACACCCTGTGTGAGTAGTGACCAGCTCTTGTCAGGTACGTGTTGAGCTAAGGCTTGTATCCTGAGAATGGAGGCTGGTTGGTGCACACCCTGTGTGAGTAGTGACCAGCTCTTGTCAGCTACGTGTTGAGCTAAGGCTTGTGTCCTGAGAATGGAGGCTGGTTGGTGCACACCCTGTGTGAGTAGTGACCAGCTCTTGTCAGGTACGTGTTGAGCTAAGGCTTGTATCCTGAGAATGGAGGCTGGTTGGTGCACACCCTGTGTGAGTAGTGACCAGCTCTTGTCAGCTACGTGTTGGGCTAAGGCTTGTGTCCTGAGAATGGAGGCTGGTTGGTGCACACCCTGTGTGAGTAGTGACCAGCTCTTGTCAGCTACGTGTTGAGCTAAGGCTTGTGTCCTGAGAATGGAGGCTGGTTGGTGCACACCCTGTGTGAGTAGTGACCAGCTCTTGTCAGCTACGTGTTGGGCTAAGGTTTGCATCCTGAGAATGGAGGATGGTTGATGCACACCCTCTTTAAGTAGGGACCAGTTCTTGTTAGCCACGTGTAGGGCAAAGATTTGCATCCCGAGAATGGCAATTTCTCTTATGGCATTGTAAATTAACAACAGCTCATACAGAGTTTTGTGGTAATTGCATGTAAAAATTTCTGTGATTTATTGTTGTGGTTATTGGTTGCACTGTTCAGGCGCCTGCATTTTGGAAAGGCTTGGTCACCAGAGACATGGGTTCAATCCCAGTCCAAGACAGCAAATTTTCAAGCTCCCCTTGCACCCTTTGTCCTCAGGAATTGGTGGGAAGAATCTGGTAACAGTACTGTCTTTTGAGGTTTTACATGAAGTTCAAAGGTGATTGTTTGTCTTCCACCAATATGATACCTGTAGCATGTCTAATTGTGCGCCAGTAACATACCTATGGTCTGCCACTCATAAAGACTGGCAGCTTTTGTATAAGTAGAATGGTCTTAGCTAGAGCTTTCAAATAAGTAACAAAATTTTGGGGTGATATAAGGAAAGAATGCAGTACTCTTAATATTCAGTATTGTCAGAATTACATAAGGAAATGCAGACTTGTGCAGTTAACCTATAGTATTGTGTTGATTATATTGAAAAATACCAAGCCTAGAATATTGTCATAATTGCCTTATTTTGAGGACTGCCATGACTGTAGGCTGAAATCTGAACTGATGAAAATAAGAGCATGAAAATAAAGAGTGTGTAAAACTTTCACGGTGTGCTATGAAAACGGTTAAATCCTCACTAGTGCAATACTTGTACGATCATATACCATTGTGATCAGATGCTATTGTATGATTTTTGAGCATTGCAAAGAAGAGTCTTATGTCCCAGTATAATAGATTTGAGATTAAAAATCTTAAACTGAATGTACACAATCAAGTGAAGAAAGTAGATAAAATCAATAGATGAAGCTTTGTAGTATTACCTGATTGTCTGGTTGACAGGACTGGAGACCCTGACCGCCTGGAGCTGGATTTGATCTTGTTGCTCAGTCAGAGATCGATCTATGTGGCATGGTAAGTGGAGGTCTAAATACAGCTGGCAAGGACACAATTGAAAGTTAACCTGCTGTCACTGTCCGAGCAGCAGGTGTTCACCAGGTTTCATGCCAGAATTCAAGTGAAATATGATTGGTTGGCTCCACTTACGATCCTTGCAGCCATCTAAGGGAAAATGCTCTGGAATGCATCAATCAAAGGATATTAGTAAATTCTGGTACAGTTTAGTTGAGAGTCAATCTGTTTAATTGTCCAGAAGAACTGCACTATGCAATGTGTACAAATTCCGTTTGACCATATGTGGTCTAGTGGATAGTGTGCTTGTGTGACAGTACAGTGACAGTACAATGACCAAGAAACCCCTCACCTATGCAGTGAATGTGAGTTCAAGTCCAGCTGTGCATGACTTCCTCTCCGGTCATACATAAGAAGGTTTTCCAGCAGCCTTTGGATGGGCCTGGGTTTCCGGTGGGCTATGCCTGGTTTTCTAACACCATAATGCTGGCGACTGTCATAAAATGAAATATCTTTGAGTATGGTATGTAACACAAATCAAGTAAGCAGATAAACCCAAGGACTCATTTTACTTTGCGTTTTATTACAAATAAGTGAACACCTGCATGGAACCCACATTGAAGTTGGAGTCAGATTAAATCACAGTACTCCAGTGCAGTATGATCATTATTAACAGGTCCTTTGCTTTGAGCGTTTTAATTTGTATTACTTGTGTAGGTATGATGACGACAAAGAAGAGTTCACAAAATACCAAAGAATTTTCCTGGAGGACATAGAAAAAATAGAAATTGGTAAGAGTTATGGAACCTTGAAAATTTTGTGAATGTTATGATGGATGTGTCATATGGCTGTTTAAGAGAAAAAATATGCATAATTGTAACCATTAAGGAGAACTAGTTTTTTATTTCATCTGATCCATCATTGTGTGACTAATATTTATAAGTGCTATTAAGAATTTGGTAGTCCAAGTAACAGCAAGGCTGAATTTTCATGGATAACAACTGATTTGTTTTTCTACATGTATGTGACATTTCAGTATGCACTATTTTGTGTTAAGTATTATTGTTCCTTGCTTACTGTTATATTACTCATGGCACTAGAACTACTTATCTGTTCTATGGTTGACAAGATTTACCTCCCTTGGTATTGTATTTTATTGTAGTTACATCTTGTTATTTCATTGCCAGAATCTTTCAGAACTTATTCTCAGTTGTCCATGTGTGTTGTATTTTCAGGACCAGAGCCATCTCTGTTCAAGTCTAAGCACATGTTGTTAAGAATACACTATCACAACTATGCTGAGGAAGGCTACTTCCATTCCTTCAGAACTCCAAACACACGGTTCTTTAACAACACTGTCATCACAATAAGTAATACAGAGGAGGCCAAAGGTCAGAAGTCTTTCACTGTCTTGTGTCGTATAAGTATACACGTATATAATCAGAGAAGTTCGTTAATATAGGTACATAAAAAGACATTTAAATGCGTCAGTTTAATTGTCCCCTGCATGTGTTCTTCCAGTTTGCCAGTATACCTTGCCACAAGTGTGTGGTTTGCTTCAGGCACTCAGGCCATCATAGAGGTGTAAAATTCTTTAATATTTTGAAAACTCGCTTATGACGTGTATGGAATGTTCTAAGCTGCAGACAGTTATCTTGAAGTATGTGCATAGTTTTGAACAACTCTTTTTTTATCATTGCTCCATTTCGTTTAATGTTAGCAAACCTTATTAAATAGCCACTGCCATGTTGTAAATATAGCAGGGTTGTGTTTGTGGAGTGGGAGTTGTCATTGGCAGTATGAAACTGTTCTCCTGCTCTGACATTCCTATACCAAACATCAACCATGACAGGTAAAAGTTCTTTCACCGGGTGTATTTTTCAGAATCTCTACGATCGATCTGTCAGTCTTTCACAGGGGCCCTGAAGATCTTTGGCTTGAATCTAGAAGTTGTGGAGAGACAGAAACTGGACAGGTGGGTGGTTGGGATATTTTATGTAGGTCTTATCAGCTAATCCAAGTGATAAAGGTAAAAAGTGCATAACATCAACAGAACTGTAGAGGGGGTGGGGGGGGGGGAACCCACGATCATCCACAAGTTGCTGGCAGACCTTCCCACTTACAGCCAGAGAGGAAGCCAGGGTGAGCAGAACTTGAACTCACAGTGACCACATTGCTGAGGTGCTCAGGGGTTATTGCACTAACCTCTGCCACGAAGGCCCCGCCAGGTTTGTTGATTGAGGTAGCAGAACTAACTGGCATATCCCAATGTTACATCAGAGGTACAATGAAACATTTAAACGTTAAATGAAATGTAAATATAACTCTTTGTTGTCAGAAAAAAGTCCAGACCCCACCCTGATGTAACAGACATTCACAAAAAACTTCAGGAAACATCCCTAGTAGCCGTTAAAATGCAGCGCGATAACTCCTCAACAGATTTGCAGCAGCTACAACATCAACGACAAGAAACTCCAGAGAAGCAAAGTCCCAGCAACAAGTCCCCGGCAGGATCTCGAAAAAGTAGTCCCGTATCTACATCGTCACACCAGTCTGGCTCTTCTAGACTTCAACAAGCTTTCTCCATTGTTAATAAGAACTACAACCGTGTCATGCCTAACCTTAAAATGCCTGTTCCGAAAATGAACCTGAGTCTAAAGAAATTAAATCCATTGGACATTAAAATACCAGTAAGAATGTCTGTGCCAAAGATGACATTAAAAAGCTTGAACCCTCTCCAGATGATGAAACAAAGTCAGAACAAGATGGCTGACGCCAGCAACAGAGATGCAACTGACAGCGTGACTGTACCAGAGGGTGTGGTGCAGGTGGCTACGGAATCTCCTGAAATGCTGACGCGGCAGTACAGTCAGGATGACTCCTCGCTGGTCGGCACCCGGGAAGTGGACCTGATAGACGCAGTAGCATCTGGGAATCTAGAGTTGGATGAGGAGACGGATGATGAAGTGATGCTGCGGAGTTGTGGGATTCTGGCCACCACTCACGGGCAGCTGCTGGCAACCAGCTTTAGTCTGAGCTCCCCGGACGAACCAGAAGCAACAGGTAAACTGCCAAGATCTGACAACAAACGGTCAAGTGCCCCACCGAATACAGAATTCAGCAGTTCAGCCTCCAGGGATAACTTCGTCAGTGAAAAGCCGACGGATTCTCTGCCTTGTCCCACAATTAGAAGAAACCCTTTGGGATCTAAATCTGATTCACACATCACCCTTCAGGAAAGAAAGTCTGAAGACAAAACAGAGTCCCAAAAGGCTGTTTGCATTCAACAGAGTGCATCGGGGGCTGATTTGACTCTCAGTGGTGGGACCAATGACGTATCCAAATATGACAAACTTCACCATCCCAGCATGAAAGCTTCTCTCAGTGAAGGGGCCCTCAGTCATAGCCAGGTGAAAATACCAGACACCACAGATGTCACTGACGCTACCAGCAAGGAGAGGATGGGGCCTCTGTCCAAACTACGCTCACTTCGCATACCAAATATCAATTTACCTACATTGCCAAACAGTTCAAATGTACCTAACAGGGTTGGTCGGAAACTCAGAGGTCCAGAGTCTCTGAAGCAGTTAATTGAAATGAAAGCTAAGGAGGGCAAATGCAATACCAAAATCATCATCATTTAGATCTGCTGCATTGCCTTTTTGCTTTTTTTTTTCTTTCCCTTTTTCTTTTTAACAAACCATAAATCTTAGCTGATGTACCAACAGTCATGTGAAAATAATTTTTATCAAAGTTTTATGCTTCATCTCAGAAAGGAAAGGCTTCCTAATTTGGATTTTTAAGATTTTTATGCTTTTCAGTTTTATAGATCCATACATCATTGTCAAGGCAGAATTTGGGTGTTAGTTTCAATTGATGCAAAAGTTAGACCCCTGTGAATATGCGTTTATCCTGAAAGGTATGTAGGTAACAGTGGTACTGGGCATCATACCTGTAAAACAATCAGATATCTAAAATTAAAAGAAGAAAAACTTTTGAGAAGTAGTTTCTTTGTATATTGAGTTTGTTATAAGTAAAGGTAACTTCTGACAACCTAGGGGAAATTAAAGAGGATAACTATATCAAAATGCTAGCCAGTTATCAATTTCTTTAAAGTCAAAGACCACACAAAAATGAAGTTATGGCGAGTGAAAAGACCATTCAAAACTGTATCTGAAAATACCTTCACTGAATTTTTTAGATTTTTTTTCACCAAATTAAACACAGTCAAATGTTTTGATTGTATGGTGGGGTTTTTGGAGCATATTGATGTGGTTCACCAGTGACCTCACGCCGACTCTTTTACGGCCCTAAAGTAGAAATATAATGTTATATTAGCTTTTTCATACACAGACAAACTTTACAGTAGTACTCTTCACAAGAACTTTATTCAGAGCTGACATTAAGGTGTATAAGAGGTTGTGTGACGTCACTGGGGAACCACATTAGCAGTATGGTGCATAAAACCCACCACACAATAAAAATATTTGAGTGCTTTTAATTTGGTGGAAAAATATCTAAAAAATTGAGTGACGGCATTTTCAGATACAGCTTTCATAGTCTTTTCAATCACCATAACTTCATTTTTGTGTGGTCTTTGCCTTCAAAGCTTTACCATTTTTACCTGATTTTATAATCACAGTGTTGAATAACATATGACTGACTATTTATGACTGACTCATCATAAGCTCATGGCTAAATGCTGCAAGCGAAAGACAGTTTCAACAAAATGTTTCTATTTATTGTTTTCGAATTAATCGCCTCCTGTTTATTTGCTAGCACTGAACGGCATCTACAATTAAACGTTCAGAAATTTAAAATTAAGAAAGGGAACTTTTAAGGAAGAAATTAGCTAGAAATTCAGTCAAGTTCTGTTTTGGATGAAATATTTCATTTTCATCCTTAAGAGTTATCAGTGTGAATACATCCACCGTGCTAACAGCTACATGGATCAGGGAATAGATGGATATGAATAATCACACCCAAACAACTGATATATACCTATATATACTATCGGAGTTCTTCAGATTACTCTTATTTGGGCACAATATACACATGCATACCTATGTGTTTTCATTTTCTTTTTAATAGAAAGTCAAAGTAATCTGTAATTAAAGGAGCAAACGGCGCTATGTTTAGTGCACTGGTTCCTTTTAACTCGAACACACCAGTGCCCTTGACTAAAGCTGCACGTGCTGTGTGGAGGTGGTGGGACGGTGGATTGGTGATGTCTCTGTGGAGTTAGGTTACATGTATGTTGGCCAATGAAGTTCCATCTCCAGAGTAAATTGTATTAGTGTTAAGTAAACGTCCGTAGAAACATGCCGTATTACATTTGTAAAACTTGTTAAAAAAATATTACACTTGTTAAAGAATTGGTTATCTCTATAATATGGGCCGGTCTAACAGTAGAAATCAAAATGTATTTTGTTTCTTTCTTTTTACACCTGTAAACCTACATTTACGTATTCATGTATTTAACATGTATATGTGGCTGTGTCCATTTCACTATGGACTAATTGTGTGCAATATGTAAGCTTTCAAGAAGTGGACTGGGTTTACTTGTTCTCATGGAGATCATATAGCCTCAGTATATAGCTAGGTCTGATATACAAGTCTGTTGCATTGGTCCTGCATGTGGCATAATACATGTGTGTAACAGGATGACCTAACGATATCCTGACTGTATAGACTAAGTTAATGTTGTAAATGTATATGGTGTGGATCAAAATGTTAAACCACCCTGGCTGCAGCAATTAGATTTGTCAAACAATGTTGTTTGTTTTTATAAGCATTAGTATTATTATGAAAATTTTGTAATATACAGTGTACATGTATCTAGCAGGACTTCAAATTCAGTGATGACACCTAGCCAGAACTTAGCCAAGCTCAGTGCAGCACACATGTGGCTATAACAATAATCAGCAAGTGGTTATGGTCAAGTGTACTATATATATCCAGGGTTCTTCCTTTTGTGAGCATTTAAAGAAATACTTGAGGAGAAGAAGAATAAATGTCAGATGCTATGGATATGATGAAATAGGCATTTTGCTCAAAGTAGAAAGTGCCAGAAGTGGTCTTTGTAACTTCAAGTCCAAAAGTTAGCGATGGTGTATTTTGTGTGAAACAAGTGGTAATATTTAGGCGGTGGTAATTTGACTACATATAGATAGCTTTTGAAATGGTGCTTCAGGGTTCAGATTTGTAATGATGCTTTCAAAATGTAATGCATGTCACAGAGACCTGCAGTTGAAAGATTTTCAAGGTCAGCTATAAATTAAGACTTCACAAAGAATTGCTGGTAAGTCTTGAAGTATCACTTTGGTATTATAAGATTGTAAGATGTAGCTAAATGTACATTATTAATAACACATGAATTATAGAATGTGTTGTGAAGAATTAGATAAGAGTGAATGTGACGTATTGAGTTCTCTTTTTTAGGGAATGGAATCTCCCTAAAATAAAGGTGCAATTTTTTTGAGGAGAAGAAAAAAAACATTTTTATTATAGTGATAGACATACAGGTATAGCTGACTGTGATACCAGTATTTGTTGATAGAGAATTGAAAGTGTTACCTATAATAAGGATCTTTTGAGAAAAGTTGCTTGAGTGAGGGAACATACTTAGTTGATATGTTATGAATGTTTTTAGGTCCATGTTTGCATGTACCTTCAGGAGTGCTTATAAGAAAAAAAAAAACAGTTGTCAAAGTTATCAATAATGACGTTAAACTATCTTGCGATTTCCCAGTTACGTTACTTAGACAAAAGTTGTATAGAATAAATGACATTCATAAGAACAACAAATTTGTCATTGTTTTTACCAAAGAATCATGCATTCATAATACACTTAGTCGATTCCAGTCATGAACTGATTGTCAGAATTAATTCACATTTTTGCTTTTCATTCTATTTTTTGGGGCATTTTCTACCTGGCTTTTATAAACAAATCCAAGAATATACAAAGTTTGAACTGATTTATACAGGGTTTTAATTTGTTGTGAAATAGATGTCCAGGAAGCTAGCAGCATGGTGATGGATCTTGTTTTCCTTTGATTTATAATTTCCCAGTTCAAGTGGTAAGTAAAACATGCTTTAAATGGCCTAAAATTTTGTCTCAAAAGTCCATTTTTAGAGGTAAAGAAGTGTCTTAAAATACAATTTCAATTGCTGAACCTTACATTTTTCCAGTTCGGTATCACCTAAACTTCCAAACAAACCTCAAAACACCTTAAGAAGTCAGTGGAAGTTTCAGAATCAGTAAAAACAAGCAACTTAGTCCTGGACGAAATTTTAGGTCATTTAAGGTAATTGAAAAGTTACACTGACAGTGAAATCCTTTAAAATTGCCCAGTGACATCATCCCCAACAGACAACTTCTTTGATGACATGATCACCCTTTTTAGTCAAGGGCCCAATAGTTGTAGGAAGCCAATGCCTTTAATCTGGACCACTGAGTTTGTTAGTAAAACTTGACATTTTCCAGGTAATACTATCCCCATTATATATTTATCTCTTTACTAGACATTTATATTCCTGTACAATATGTCACCTTGACTAAACATTCTATGTCTTAGACATTTCTCAACTTTTACTCCAGTAAAGCTTACCACTGCCTACCTATGTGTACCTGCATCCACCACGCAATCATTCTCTCCTGTGGACATTTGCTGCCGGACAATATCCCATATGCAAGCCTGCAAATAGGTGCCTGACATTTTTGAAAACATCCCTTTGGTGAAAGCGGCATGACCCAAGAGACCTTTGCCCAGTAATATATAACATGAACAACATGGCCATACCACTTCATCCAAAGGGGTGTTTTCAAAAATGTCAGGCACGTATTTGCAGCCTTGCATAAGAAATCACTCCCACCAAACAACACAAAGACATTCTCACTTGTAAACATTTCCCATTAGACATTATCCCACAAGGCATCACTTCCAGCGCACACCACAAAGATCTTTCACCTGTAGACATTTCCGATCTGACATTAACCCACAAGGAAACACTCCCACCACATGCCATGATGACCTCCTCACCTGTAGACATTTCCCATCTGACATTATCCCACAAGAAATCACTCCCACCACATGCTACGAAGACCTCCTCACCTGTAGACACTTCTCATCTGACATTATCCCATAAGGAATCACTCCCACCACATGTCACAAAGACCTCCTCACCTGTAGACAATTGCTACTGGAATTATCCCCCAAGGAATCACTCCCACCACACATGACAAAGACATTCTCACCTTTAGACATTTGCTAGACATTGTGCTGAGCGCCAAGGTAAGTCCTGTTTATTGTTGCAATTTAAGAAAAGGCAAAACCTGTGGCCCATTTTTAGGAATCATTAGTTACATTGGTTGGTTTAATGAATGTATAATTGAGTTCATGAGTTTGTAAAATTTTTTTACGTGGTAGTTTCTGTCTAGAACTTAGTAAATTTGTCTGTGAAGAACAATTGCTGCAGTGTAGTGCAGATATAGGAAATAGAAGTGTTTAGATTGTCTGTCTAATCTGTCTAAGTACATGTATAGTTCATATTGGATGTACATTTAGCACACATGTTGTGTCATAGAGTCTGTAGATAATCACAAGGCCCAATGTTGATGACAAGAGCAATTGACTGATCTTTCTGTGAAATTGTTAAAAAGAAGGTACCATAATGTTTGTGTGTGTGTGTGTGTATTTAGCAAGTCAGTAAATTATCTGATTCCTTAACATTTGCTCTAAAAATTCTTGTTGCATTAGATGCATGTTGGTAAATTTACGTATGGCCTAATACATCTGTGCTGTGAATATAGAATGATAACAGATTTGATAGGAGACGGGTAGAGAAAGTAACTGTGACATACCGTTGTGATTTTTATTGATTTTTAGACACAGCCAAATCCATTATTGGCAAAATTTTACTTTGGTTTTTCTGGTTATATTACTGAAATATCCATACCAGCCTGGACATCTGGCATCCATGGTACGCTGTATCTAATCCTGTGCTCGCTCTTGAAACTCGTCATACCAGTGGGAGCACTGTAGTCACAGCAGGTAACATATTGACAGTACAAGAGATCAATGCAGTAGTCATAAGACTGAGTCACAAGTCCACCACTGTTTTGGCTAGAAATCATATGTGCACCTACTAGTATAAGAGAGATGCACACAGATGTCAGTCTTGTAAGATTTAAAGTTCTGGCACTATGAACTGGTTGGATGTCTGTAATCTCAATCTGTTGTATGTAGAGGCCAAGGAAAGCTTAAGGGCAATGAAGGTTAATTGCAGAAGAATGAAGATTTATTTAAAAAATATTGTCGTTGTGTAGTGCACTATTATGTGAACACAGTTGGTGATAATTTTGGACTGTTACTTCATGAAATGTTTTAAACTGAATTTACATTATAAATTGCTGTGTTTTTGAATTAATACTTTTTTGTTAAGAATCATCTGTCACAAGTTGTAAAGGTCAAAGTGTGTAACTTGTTAGACACAATGAGCTGTTGACTGTAGACAATTGCTAATTCATTGTTTGGTCCACTTTCACATGTACTGTATGTCCATATGTTCACATTGCACCTGTTGATGTGAAGCTTTGATGCAACGAAATTTTTTTAAGATTTCTCTGAAAATTATATTTTCCTGTGGATAACTTTATTTAAACAATGATATATGCAAACAAAACCGTCAGATGTTTTAGCCTGTGGTAAATTATCTGAAATTTGGCCCACATAAAGTGCATTTTTCTTTGCAAATAAATGTCAAAATTTGGTGCTGAACCTTATATTTGTCCAGGTGGATATTATCCTGCCTTCCAAACAAACCTCAAAGCATCTTTCATAGGCCCATAGAGCTCTGGGAATCAGGTTAAATGAGTATCTTAATATGGGGTGAAATTTTAGGCTATTTACCATAAATAGTACATTGGGAAATCCTAGCTATGGTATTGTACCTATGCCTGTTACAAGGTGTGTACAGCGATGCTGTATACCTGGAATGGACAGTGCCTGTTTGTGTTTCACGTGGTAATGGTGGCCTAGCTGGTTCACATAACTGTGATCCTATAATCAGAAAATGTTTTAATGTGAACGTGAAATTTAGCTGAAAGAGCATTGCAGCTGCCAACCCAAAATAAGTATTTTATGATTTTTAAATTGAAAATTCTTGGTTTTGACAATGGCCGTTTCAGCGACATGATTTTATAGTTTGTTTCATGAGAATTCTGACTTGATGTTTCGAAAACCATTTTTTTGTTGCTCTGGTGTTAAAAATACCTCGTGGATGTGTTGCACTCAAGGATGATGACAAATAATTCACATTTGAAAGCAGATACTAGTTAGTAAGGTAGCCTCAATAAGCCACTATCCCACCAACAGTCATGAGATCTAAGGCAACAAATAATGAAAAGCATAGTTCAAAAAAATATTTTCTATGTGTTTATTAAATTATGTTTTACTATTCAGTATTTTCTAATCATTTTAAAGGTGAAAAAAATGTTAACGTACATACCTTGTAGGTAAAAACAAAAAACATTCTTGTCATATTTTTTTCCTCTCCAGCCAGTTTTATCTCTTGATCCAAAATCACTGCCATAACTTTGACGTCTTGGGACTATTTAAATGGCCTGTAGTGATATGAACACTTACTTTTTAATATATGAATAGCCCGTCTTAGTTGTAATGTGATAGGCATAGGTAAATATTCACTTGTTCCACTGTCATTTTGAACATCCATTATCCTTTATTATGTTATTTTATGTCGCTTACATATATTTTAAGCCAAGTGTGTTTGTGATCTCTTTTATTCAAGCTTCACACGAACCTCTATTTCTCAGGATTTATCAACAGTGTATATATTTGCCTTGCGTATATTTTATTTTGTTAGTTGGTATTTGTTTCTCCTTTTGCCATTTACACAACTTTTGCATCTCATTCCACCTTTAGTTTTGTTAGATTTGTTTGACATAGTATAGCGTTGACAATTTGTGCTGGCTTCAGATTGTTTTGTAAATTCACGTAAAATTGTAAAAGTCTTCAATTGCTGTCTTGATGTGGAACGGAAAATTCTCTGATCGTTAGTGTAGTGATGTCTTAATGTGGTATATGAAGAAAAAGTAGCATGGTAGCTTACTCCATGGTGCAGCAGCAGTCAGGTCATCAACTTGAGCACAATGACGTTTCACTGGACAGCATAATACAAAAGAATATCAGATGTGTTGGTATGAAACATGGTATCCTAAAGTTGACTCCGTGTTTCTGTTTGTTGAGCGTGACATAGTGTCTGTGATTGAGCCATATAGTTGTACAATAACCACTCGGTGTGAAGCGTTATACCATATTGCTCGTAAAGTCAAGCCATAATCCATTGTTTTCAGACCCTAGGTGTTTTGTTTCATGGAGTGTAGGCTTACAATTCCCGTGGACGTCTCGTTAAATGTAGCTTTACAGTGTAGCTGCATGCCCATGTGTGTGGCTGATGTTTGTGTAATGATGATGTTGTGTCCAGAAACCTTAAGAGAAATAAAGAGGTTACAGTTGCATATAATATATACTCATTGTGTTGTAGTGTTTATCTGGTTAACGGAAGATATGGCATGGACCTCTGATGTACTGTAGCCATAATGCTATCAAACATACTGTAACCATTGGTCAGTGGGATCTAAGCATCCCCAAGAACTGGTCCCATCTCATTGTTTTCATGTGGTGTGTTTTATTACAGTTGTGATGATAGCACAGCATGTTGAGTAATTCTCGACCGATGATGTCTAATACATATAAATTGCAATTAATATTACTGCATATTTTTACCTAATTATTCTGCATAAGCCATAGTGCTAGTGAATGTCTAAGGCAAGCCAATCAGGTAAATTTAAAACAGTCCATGTTTCACCAGGTTACGTCTGACCATTTACCAACTATCACACTGGTGGCTGCTCTGGTTTTGTTAGGATCCTAACTGCCCTGTCAGACTGCCCTCATTTGGCAATTAAGTATTGGGTTGAAGCATATGGCTGATGGGTGTCAAACAACTGCAGCCTTACATGTGAAGCTGTGCCTGTTTGTTGGAGGGGTGGAGTCATGAATTAGCATTATCCTTTTATGAGACACCCATATAGTTCGATATGATGACAGACTACTAATACCAAGTACATTTGGCTATTTCATAATGACTCCAAAAACTCCCTCGACACTCCACCCATTCCATTCGAAAGAAGAGGGCGCCACTGTGTTTAGCCGCCACAGGGCAGTGAGGCTCCTGACTGCTCTCTGTCACACTGCACTCATTTGGCAATTAAGCACTGGGTTGAAGCACATAGCTGTAGTCGCCACACACACACCACCTACATGAAAGCACTAAGGAACTCCGTGCTCAGTATAAATGTTTTGCATCTTCAATTTCCTTCTCCCAATACTTATTACCCCTCCTACATTTCCATGATATATTTATAAATGTTGAAGGCAAAACTAAATTCGTGGCTCAGTCGGTTAGCGCGCTATCGCAGCAAAGTGACCCGAAGCCTCCCACCGATGTGGTCGCTGTGAGTTCAAGACTAGCTTATGTTGGCTTCCTCTCCGGCCGTAAGTGGGAAGGTCTGCCAGCAACCTGCGGATGGTCGTGGGCCCGGTTTCCTCCCACCATAATTCTGGCCGCCGTCGTATAAGTAAAATAGTCTTGAGTACGGCGTAAAACACCAATCAAATAAATAAATAAATAAATAAACAAAACTAAATTCAAGGAGCAACGGTTCATCAAACATAAAGACACCTCGCTTGTTCCTGCCCACCTCATTGAAACAGCAGAACAGCCTTACAGTCCTAAAACCTCCTGGATCCCAGGACATTCAGTTGTTACCTCAATAAAATAAATAATGAAAACCAATATCAAGTGGCAGATAATATTTATTTTGTGAAATCAAGGTAATATTGTTTAGAAATACAACTCGATCATTACATGTTTCTCAAGAAATCACTCTATTCTGCGCGACAGTTCAGCAGAGTAATACAACCAGACATCTTTAGAGGTAGAAACATCACAATAGTGTCTCCTTCTGATAGATGGGCATACCAGTAGTAAAATAATGAACTTGATTTCAGCACACACAAATGAAACAATAACTATATTTCCTAAGATTTATCAAAGAAACAGTTTCCATTCAAGGTTAACTGCCATCTTGCTCAATCGGTACAACAGAAATACAATTGATTTAAATCATACACTTCTTTCAGCATTCAAATATGAAGCAACTATGCACTGTGCTTCTCATTTACTGCCAACGCATGTAACATTGCAAAATGATTTCCATTCACAGCGAAGATTAGTGGAACAATGCTTAATTACAACAACAAAGCAAAATACCATCAAAATGTCTTCAAAAATACGTAACAAGAATGGGATTAAATCTGAAGCCACAAAGTTCAGAACACTGCACTAACAAAGAATAAC
This sequence comes from Acanthopleura granulata, assembly GCA_016165875.1. Classification (NCBI taxonomy): domain Eukaryota; kingdom Metazoa; phylum Mollusca; class Polyplacophora; order Chitonida; family Chitonidae; genus Acanthopleura; species Acanthopleura granulata. The sequence continues at coordinate 13,791,569 of JABBOT010000001.1, read as the reverse complement.
AGGCCCACTGTTATAATATCCTTTGTCACAACACTTCACAAATATACATGAGTATGTATAGAGTTGCAAGATCAGCCACTGACATATATTTCTGTTCATTACCACTTGACTCTGCACATCTAGCTAAAGTGCTTGCAGTGGTACTAGCATCTCTGATGATATTAGCACGTGTATAATACAAAGATGTTTCCATTGTAAACCAACCTACGTGATTCATTATCTCACTTGGGCGAGGCGAATATTTTGACAAGGCCAGTGAAATATGAAACTATGAGGGGTCTCCTCATCCCATACACCTAAAGTTGTCAGAAGTCATTTCAACCTGGCATAAATCGCTGAATAGAAGAGAGGTTCGTCCATCGCCCTACCGGAGTCCGATACTAGCCTAAAAACGTATCCATAACTATGATCCCCACCTAAAATCTGGGCCATTCAAACATAGTGTTCAATCACAGAGACAGGGGAGAGGAGAAGGTAATTACAGCGTTTGACAACAAATATATTGGTCTTTTCATTTCCTCGTAATGTTTTGCCGAACGTGTGACAAAGCACAAGCCCAGAATCATCGCTGAGAATTCTGATTTCCTGTGTAACTATATGACTTAACTCTGATGGTCTGTCACTAGCAAAGAAATTTAGTTTAAACAGAGCTTGATCAGGAGTCAACACAAACATCTGTGTAGAACTAAAGCCGTGGCGTGCTAAGGCATTGTTGAGATAAGACAACATTGTACACAATTTATCAATAAATATTGGCTTGGCTTGGGTTGGCATAACATGGGCCTGGGCTTGCTCTAACTTAACCATTTGGATGTACTGTTGAACATCCGGGGATGCTGCTGGATTACCACTATTCTCGCCCACATCTCAGATTTTGCCTCTACCCTCGCGCTCAAGGATAGGCACAAGATGTCTTACAAAGCCTTCTGTTGTGCCAGTTGCCAGGCAGACGGGACAGCCATATAAAACATTATTTTTACACGCTAAATGTGGACAGTCTACCCTATGGACGGGGGTTCTCCATACCCCATCTTTCCAAACAAGAAACCTCCGCACATCACCTGGAGTACATGGCCTTAATGATGGACTGCTTGGAAGCAAACCCAAGAACCTATCAAAAGAAGCTTTCACGCCATCACTTTTCTTCCTATAACAGGTGTTTGCTGCCACATAGTCCAACTGATTCAGCCTTTCATCCACGGAAGTTAAGTTCAACCTCTGCCCAGTCGTTGGAGCTACCTGAAAGACATTAGCGTCATTAGCCTGAACCGGTAACTAAAACAAAACCTATATGCCCGCAACTGCTAATTCAGCCCAATACGGTCAGGAGCATACCCATGACGAGTTGGGATGAGCAGTACACCCTGATCCCCTACATCACCCAGTGTTTCATACAACACCAAATGTTCCTCTAATGTTTGCATCCATAATGAATGGCTCTGTCTAACTGGAGCAACCACTGTGCAATTTAACACATTCTCTTCTTTCAAAAGCACAACAGCTGGAAAATAAGGCCAAAGTGTGGAAACACGCACATATTATTGTCTGGTTTAAGCCGCTGGACAAAAATATTCACTCCAAATGAAAATGGTGTGTAATAGGGAAGCATCTCACCAGAGGGAGAATGCACAGCATTTGAATCCAGGCTCATGAAGTCTGTCGAATGGGGACCATATGTTTCTTCAACAAACTGCCAACTTCTGGACTAAGCATAATCTGAACATCTGCCAGATTCTCTTTAGTGAGTACATAGTATAAGTAGAGTCTGACATTGTTATCAAGAGCTTATTGGAAGATCTGCATAATTAAATTTGTCATTTCCCTATCCTTTCCACTCTAACGATTCCAAGACCATAGAACAGCCTGATTATCAGTCAAGACATCCACCCTAAGGTCTACCATCTGAAGGCTTTGTAACGTCCTTAATAAGGCTTCAGCCTCTTTGAGATGTATCAGTCAAGACATCCACCCTAAGGTCTACCATCTGAAGGCTTTGTAACGTCCTTAATAAGGCTTCAGCCTCTTTGAGATGTATCAGTCAAGACATCCACCCTAAGGTCTACCATCTGAAGGCTTTGTAACGTCCTTAATAAGGCTTCAGCCTCTTTGAGATGTATCAGTTAAGACATCCACCCTAAGGTCTACCATCTGAAGGCTTTGTAACGTCCTTAATAAGGCTTCAGCCTCTTTGAGATGTATCAGTCAAGACATCCACCCTAAGGTCTACCACCTGAAGGCTTTGTAACGTCCTTAATAAGGCTTCAGCCTCTTTGAGATGTATCAGTTAAGACATCCACCCTAAGGTCTACCACCTGAAGGCTCTGTAACGTCCTTAATAAGGCTTCAGCCTCTTTGAGATGTATCAGTCAAGACATCCACCCTAAGGTCTACCATCTGAAGGCTTTGTAACGTCCTTAATAGGCTTCAGCTTCTTTGAGATGTATCAGTCAAGACATCCACCCTAAGGCCTACCACCTGAAGGCTTTGTAACGTCCTTAATAAGGCTTCAGCCTCTTTGAGATGTATCATCACCCTGTTGCTAAAAATCTGACAAGCCAGAAACTACTGTATCTGAGGATGGCGAGAGAATCACACCCCTCAGTCTATGATGCTCTAGTCACCATTTTGCGCACCTAGACCAAGTGTCTACAAAACGCCAATACTAAATTTCCTCCCTCAAAGGGCAGTGAAAGGAACTTTGCAGCTATGCTTCAGGCAGGATGACAGTGATAAATTCACCTCCCTAGTGCACAGCTGAGCAACTGGGATATATAACATCATAGAAATACACTTGTCCGCAAAACGCTTCGATGTTTTTATGGTAAACTCCTGTGAGGATAAGATACTTTCCATCAAATTGGTAATTTCTCCTGATGAAAGCGTCTCTGACTGAATTAACCAACACACCTAAATAGCTGAACAAACAGATGGGAAGAAAACACATTTATGCAAAGCCAGTGTATAACCGAGCCATGTTTGCAAATCTAGCAGGTCATTTACCATCATACCGACATTATAGACAGACACGGGTTGACAGGAGGCAACTAAGTGGGAAAGGGCTTTGCAACGAGCCGCACCGAGACGGTAATCATGGTACTGTGTGCATCTACAGCCTTTACTTCTGAAGTGAGTCGTTACCACCAATACCAATCTTCTCACAGACATATGGGGAGGCTTGCCAACCAGAAGGCAGGGTAGTATAGGACATAATGTAGCCTCCAAACTGAATACCAAATTACGCTTGAGGCTGTTCAGTCAGTTTCACATAATTATATCCAGACTTCTCATCACAGGTCACCATGGAAGTACCGTGATCCACAATACCGGGCAGGTCTCTTAATATTTCCAATTTAAAGCGCAGGTCTTTTGTCTACAGATTTATGAATCTATCATCGTGGCACAGTAGTGGCTTAGATGGCTCTATTGTTCTGATGGAACCATTCTTAATTCTTTTCGTTAGCTCTTCAACAATGAAGTCCTTATAATGTTTGCAAATTGGGGCATTCTGAAAACACTGTCGAGGAGGGGTAGAACTATCGTATGATTTCCCTTAAAATTCCCCTTAAAATGCTTAAACAAACCAGTGGCATCAACACCAAGTCTAATCCATTCTCTGACCTCCTTGTCATCTTCCCCTATAATCTTTTCCCTTTCCTCCTGATGTTTATGAGGCTCACCAGACATAAACTGATTTGGATCATGGACCATGAGATTTGTACCCTTTGGTAGAGTCTCTCCCGCATCACCGGCCAATGGCTGAAGCCCAATCCCTTCCAAACTAATCCATGCCGGACCTTGATGCTTTGCCTCTTGCAGCACACATGGCTCAAAATTAAGATCCAATTCCCAGGCAAGCATCGTTAAAGAAGCTGCTTTGGTCGCATTTTCAACCTGGTAAGTGAACATAGCAAAGTTACTAACATAAACCAACTGCATGTAAGGAGGGAACTGGACCCCAACCCTTGGCCCATGTGGACAAAGTCCGCTAAAGGATCTGTGTCTCCGAGTTAAGAGCTCAAACGTCAAACTTTAAACTAAATTTAACATTTTTAGGCTTCAACTTACAATACATCATTATACTCTCCTTTTGGAAGCTTTCAGTCGTTCACAATCCTTCACATAATGATCAGGGGTTTCACAGTACAAGCAATCATCCCGAGATGACTGATATCTAGAAGGCCTGTAAGGAGACGACTGAGCATGGAAGGGCAAGAGGGCTTACATGGGCACTGGTAAAACGGGGCCAAACATCTGGTGATGGGGCCTGGATAGGATGTTTGAGTGGCTGATGGGGAGTCACCTACTGGTACCTTTGAGTCTACCTGCCTTTCCTTCAGGCAGTTTGCCAAAGCCTTTGTAACAGTATCAAATGCTTTATCACCCAGGACAGTCAAGGTTAGTGTGGCAGTATTCAACTTCCCTCGATAGCGAGTTTTCTTGGTGTGTCAGCTCATCTACATCCTCATGCCGCCCTGGCCAGTTCAGCTACGGCTAGTACCATCAAGGCCTAGTACCATCAAGGCCTAGTACCATCAAGGCCTAGTACCATCAAGGCCTCACTGGGAACAGACTGAACCTTATTCAGAAGCTCATGGACTAGACCACGGTGGTAACCTCATGGTCCAAAGCATGGGCGCTTGGTGGTTTGGTTTGCAAGCCTATCTTCTCCAGACTGCCAATATATCAAAGGATAGCTCCTATGTACACAGGGCTTCATACATTCAAACAATATCTTTCCATGCATTTTGGTAAGAGAATAATAAACTATAATTTAATCTTGTCTGAACATTCAATTCCTTAAATACAAGGGCTGAAGGGAGACAACTCCGTCTGGGTGACAACCATGTGTCAATGCAGAGTTATTGCCCCAGAATGATCACTGCATACCAAAACAAGATCGGCTCATCATACTGAACTACACAGAGCTAAAATTTCAAATATAGTACACCTCATTCAACTGAAATAACATATTGATAAATTTAATGAAATTCCTGCCTCACGCAACCCCAGACCCCACGGCTGGCAGACTTCATTAGTATACAAGATCGCCAAATGAAGGAGGAGTCGGGCATTCCCTTAGTTAGCCTCCGGCTCACACAGATCCAAGTAGTCTGTCAGCAACTCTCCAGTTAACACCTCAAACCTTCTCTCTAGCTCTGCCTTAGTCGTGTCCTCAATACTGGACTGGGAAAAGAACCTTGCAAAGGCTTCTGGTGTGCGCTCAGAGGCTCGCACACCTTTAAAGAGAGGAGCCAGGCTTATGCCCTTCAACGTGTAATTTTCCTTCAGGACAGCACCAGTAGTCATCTTGGTAGCCTACAAAATCAAAGATTGATTTTAACAGAAAGATTTTATTGTTGCCTCAGGTTATAAGTATCCCACAGTTAATTTCCAGTGGAATAATGTAGAGGTATGGAAGTATAGATCATATCTCGCTCCAGAAATTACAAGATTAAAGAGATGAAAACAGAATAAAATATTGAAACCGAACAACCTTCCAGTTCTGCGAACAGTGCTCAACCTGACCACGTCGTACATATGCCTACACCACCAAGGTGAAATTCAGCAAATTTACGCCACCAAGGCTTCCAAACACAGCCACCAAAACTTAGATTAACGCCACCAAGTAAACAACGTCACCTAGGCGTGCAAACAAAGCCACCAAGGCACATCCCAAAAACATCTTCAATAGGCAGAAGCAAAAATACTCACGCCTGGCATCCACGATTCCAGTCGAACGAAGACAGCGCCACTGCGTTTAGCCCCAAGAGGATGGCGAGGCTCACTCTCTATGCTGTAGTCTTTCGTATACTACACCTCAAACATGTTGTAACCATGTTCATACAACACGAACCTCAGACATCCCAGCTGAAGATTTTCCTGGGTTTGCTAGGAGAAAGTGTGCAAAGTGCTGTCCATAGAAAAACCATATTTGAACTGGTTTTCATGCCTCTGGGTCAAATATAAATTTCTAGAGGGATGCTGTTTCTTACAATCTAATTACATACCACTGGTATTCTCAGATGATGAGCATGAACATTGACCAGGGTTTCCACGGTTGAGAATGGACATTGACCAAGATTCCCACAGTTATGCACCCTGAGGATGGTCATTGTAAGGGTTTCCAGGATGGAGTATTAACAACCCCCAGGGTTTCCACAGTTGAACGTGGACATTGTCAGGGTTTCCACACGTGACCGGAATAAAGGACTGACCCCACGCAAGCCTTCCAATATTTAGAAGTCTTTATTATGCACACAAGGGTTAAGGGGGATTGAAAAAAGGTGCAGCAAATGTGTGCAATGATACAGAAAAGTGTCAAAGTTATGTATAGTATTTTTCGTGACAATACAAAGAGATCATTTGAGAAAGGGTACAAAGGATCATTTAAGTGTGTTACTAACAAACTGTAAATGGGTGTGAACATGAATGCTTAAACCAGCTGTCTGTATGGCGCACAAATGTGACACCAAAACCACACATCATACTACTAATGATTAACCTGCAGATGTGTTACATGCATATGTATATTGAGTTCAGCACATGTATACTTGTTACAGCAAATAATCAGTTACAAAAATATGTCTGTCCATACAACGTCTATATACATGAAACATGTATGCTGAACAGCCATGCACGTAACTAATATGCCTACACGCGTGATATGTCGGTATCACGAAGTACACACCTTGTGCATAACAAATATATATATGTTCGCACAAAACTGCAAATACCAGAACTTTATCATATCTGAAACTATCCTCTATAGTTATTATCGTAACTGAAACATCTGCAGTTCGTAAAAACCAAATGCGCCACAAGTGGCTATTTATATGAAGAGACATGCACATAACTAATATACCTTGCTACAGACAATTATCTCTACTCTCGTGACATGTCAGTACTGCAGTTCGTAAAAACTGTATGCGCCACCGAATGTGGCCATTATCAAACCTTAAATTTTTCAGTCAAGAAATCAAACACAAAAAAGTATATTTACCAGGGTACGATCGATCGGAGGTCACACGCACGTGACGATGGGTTGTGGACGAAGTGACCACGCAACTTTTGCAACGATTGCCCCCTTAACATAAAGGGGACGTAACTTTATCCCTAATGCTACGCACAGTTGAGCATGAACATTATTCCAGGTTTCCATTTTTGAGCATGGCCAATGTCCAGGGTTTCCATGTTTGAGCATGGACATTGCCCAGAATTTCCACAGTTGACCATGGTTATTGTCCAGAGTTTCCAGAGTGAAGTATGAACGTAATTGCTCTACCGTTGAGAGTAGACATTATTGCGGCTTTCCATTTTTGAGTATGGACATTGTCCGGGGTTTCCATGATTGAGAATGAACATTGTTAAGGGTTTGCAGAGTTCAGCATTTTCACTGTCCAGCATTTCCATGACTAAATACCCTGAGCATGGACATCTTACAGGGTTTCCATTGATGAACATTAACATTGCCCAAGGTTTCCATTGTTAAGAATGGACATTGTCCAGGGTTTCCAAAGTTGAACATGGACATTGTCCAGGGTTTCCACGATTCACCATGGACATTGTCCAAGGTTTCCACGATTCAGAATGGACATTGTCCAGGGTTCCCAGAGCTGAGCATGAACATTGTCCAGCATTTCCATGATTGAGAATGGACATTGCCCAAGGTTTCCAGGGTTGAGAATGGACATGGCCTAGGCTTTCCACAGCTGAACATGGACATTATCCAAGCGTGGACATTGTCCAGCGTTTCCCCAGTGGAGCATGGACATTGCCCAGGGTTTCCACAGTTTAACATGGACACTACCCAGGGTTTCCACAGTTGAGCACGGACATTGTCCAAGATTTCCACAGTTGAGCATGGATATTGTCCGGGGTTTCCACAGTTGAGCATGGACATTGTCCAGGGTTTTCACAGTTGAGCATAGATATTGTCCAGGGTTCCAAGAGTTGAGCATGGACACTGTCCAGCGTTTCCACAGTTGAGCATGGACATTGTCCAGCGTTTCCACAGTTGAGCATGGACATTGTCCAGCGTTTCCACAGTTGAGCATGGACATTGTCCAGGGTTTCCACTCTTGAGCATGGATATTGTCCGAGGTTTCCACAGTTGAGCATGGATATTGTCCAGGGTTTCCACTCTTGAGCATGGATATTGTCCGAGGTTTCCACAGTTGAGCATGGACATTGTCCAGGGTTTCCACTCTTGAGCATGGACATTGTCCAGGGTTTCCACAGTTGAGCATGGACATTGTCCAGGGTTTACACAGTTGAGCATGGATATTGTCCAGCGTTTCCACAGTTGAGCATGGACATTGTCCAGGGTTTCCACAGTTGAGCATGGACATTGTCCAGCGTTTCCACAGTTGAGCATGGACATTGTCCAGGGTTTCCACTCTTGAGCATGGATATTGTCCGAGGTTTCCACAGTTGAGCATGGACATTGTCCAGGGTTTCCACTCTTGAGCATGGACATTGTCCAGCGTTTCCACAGTTGAGCATGGATATTGTCCAGGGTTTCCACAGTTGAGCATGGATATTGTCCAGGGTTTTCACAGTTGAGCATGGACATTATCCAGGGTTTCCATGGTTGAGCATGGACACTACGCAGAGTTTCCAGAGTTTAACAGCGTGTCCAGCGTTTCCACAGTTGAGCATGGATATTGTCCGAGGTTTACACAGTTGAGCATGGACATTGTCCAGGGTTTCCACAGTTAAGCATGTACATTGTCCAGGGTTTCCACGGTTGAACATGGATATTGTCCAGGGTTTTCACAGTTGAGCATGGACATTATCCAGGGTTTCCATGGTTGAGCATGGACACTACGCAGTTTCCAGAGTTTAACATGGACATTGTCCAGGGTTGCCACATTTGAGGAAGGACACTGTTTATATTTTCCATCTTTGAGCAAGGACATTGTCCTGGCTTTCCACAGCTGAGTATGGGCAATGTCCAGCGTTTTCAGAGTGGAGTATGAACATTGTTCAGGGTTTCCATGGTTGAGCATGGACACCGTCCAGGGTTTGCATGGTTGAGCATGGACACCGTCCAGGGTTTCCACAGTTGAGCATGGACACCGTCCAGGGTTTGCATGGTTGAGCATGGACATTGTCCAGGGTTTCCACAGTTGAGCATGGACACCGTCCAGGGTTTCCACAGTTGAGCATGGACACCATGGACACCGTCCAGGGTTTCCACAGTTGAGCATGGACACCGTCCAGGGTTTCCACAGTTGAGCATGGACACCGTCCAGGGTTTGCATGGTTGAGCATGGACACCGTCCAGGGTTTCCACAGTTGAGCATGGACACCGTCCAGGGTTTCCACAGTTGAGCATGGACACCGTCCAGGGTTTCCATGGTTGAGCATGGACACCGTCCAGGGTTTCCACAGTTGAACATGGACACCGTCCAGGGTTTCCACAGTTGAGCATGGACACCGTCCAGGGTTTCCACAGCTGAGCATGGACACCGTCCAGGGTTTCCATGGTTGAGCTTGGTGTTTTGATAAAAATGATCATAATTAAATGGTTCAGTCAATTTATGTTGAATGACAAGGTTTGCTACGGTACCCATACTAGTTACTATTCATGCGACATTTTTCTTGTTTTGTGTTTATTGATTAAGCTGTCAGTACTACTCCCGCGCGATTATTTAAGAGACCAAATCTCATGAAGTATAGCACAGTTCTGTTATTTATGTTTTGATTAGTAGTGATCATTCACCGTTGTGTCAAAATCTTGTCGGACATTAACTGAAATATTCAGGTAAATTTTAAATCCGTCATACTTTCTCATGAATATCAAATAATTGAAAAGCAAATACATATGGATTCCTCCATAGCCGTTCTCCCACATACAGACCGGAAAATTGGCCAGGGTACAGCCGGGTGGATGATTACACTGTGTCTAGTACAGGTGATAGAATGAGCTCAGTACACATACTCTCACCTCACAGCGTTCGTACAAAAGTGTACAATACTGTAAAGCTTCATACAGAGTTTATTATAAAGCAACATGACATTTGAATTTTATGTTTGTCCGGAAATACCAATTGCTGTTTAATTTGTCTTGTAATGAAGATGTGTGACTTTTGTTGTCGGACAGGCCATATTTCCTCTTGGACAATTCATGGAAATCACTGGCATTTGTTATAAAATGCCGAAATGAGAAGCGGTTAGGACAGGAGTGGACAAAATCTGTACTACAAGATGCCATATGATGTTGTCTCCATGTCCTTAAGGCTTGAATTTTATACGAGATGGAATTCCACAGGGGAATTTTACTTTTCAAAATGCAAAACATCAAAACAAGGCTTGATAGCTGCATTCCGTATACAAACGTATAACAAAGAGAGAACCAAAAGATGCTGACTTCGTCACAGCTGATGTTGCGAACCCCATCTTTAAAATATTGTATCATATTTTTTTATTTGTTTTCACGCTAACCAAGCCTGTGTCTGACCCACCTTTCTTTTCCTGTCTTTTAGCCTGCACTGGAATTCAGTCGCGTGTTCTCGAGGATCCTGTGTTTATCAGTTTCGTGTCATTGTGCATGAAGCGTACATTCTGGAAAGATGTGCCCATATTGTAAACATGTTTACGGACAGACCATGCTGAATTTTCTTTTACGTTAGGCTGTAAATAGGACCGACGAAGTTGTAAAGCTCGCAGCTATTTACTTACGTCAACTTTGAGAGCAGTCGTTTTACTTTGCTCTTGTGTGCTTAGAAGGATTGTGTGGGATGTTGGAGATATTGGCGTATACGCCTTTCGACAATTTTGTCATTTTGTACTCCATTTCTCGGTACGTAGCACTTTGTGAGCTTTTGTTTACACACTTGCTGTTTGGTGTGAGACGTTCGTCTGGTGCTCGTATCGCTCTTGTCTCTTAGTGCCTTTATATACATTTCTTCCGTGAAAATGACAGTGTACATTTCCGATGAGTGAAACATACTAGTACATCGCCAGCACGGCACCACGGACGCTATTAACCCGTCGGCCCAAAGTCGCACCTTGCCGTAGAATTAGATGTATACCCTCGTCAGCGCACCGTGCGCACTGTGGTTAGTCACTTTCAGAACTGTCTTCCTTCGCTTTGAGAATTCCCAAGGATTGTGGATTCAATAGTTACGCGGACGGACTTACCTTTGGAAGCCGGAATATTCCAACCGGATATGGACGCTGTCACCAGCAGGAAACGATATATATAGTTTCTTTTGTAATTATCAGTATTATTTTCATATATTATTGTCAATTGTAGTGTTTGTCTGTTTTGTTTCAATATATGTATTGAACTTATTCAAGCGTCTTCGTGTTTCTTTGTTTGATCTTGTGTAAGGCCTATCGCTGTCTGAGAGTTAAACAAGCCATTTGTTTATCTATTTTCCACTCCGACAGTGGTGCTCTTACAGTCGGTCTCTTCTACACCAAGCCTTGTATACACTATCATCAGTCAGGGAGCTCGCGTAGAAAAAGGCTCGTTTGTGTCCAGCAAGCAAAGGGTCCTTTGTCAGAAGAGATCGGTAGAAAGGATTCGTCTTCCTATATGAAGCCCTAGCATTACTCTAAGGGTTTTCGACAGCTTTGAATGTTTGAGATATGAGACATTATTGCGTACAGTACTGATGTTCCTGTTTACCAAGCTAAACGTTATTACCAGAGTACAGTTAGGGGAGTTAAACATGACTTTTGCACTCCGCATGACGATGCTTGTTTGGGACAGGCTAGCCTGCTAAACCCCATTATGTCCTTAAGATGGGGTTTGAATCCCGGGGTCACGAAACGTCAGAGGCCACTGGAATAGATCGTAGCACTTTTATCATCCCTGCAAGAGGAATAACTACATTGACAAATTAGACTTATTTCAATCGAATCACGCGATGTTCTTATTAAAATTTTCGTGACAGGAACGCGATGTCGTATGAATACCTGTGATTAAAAACGTGACCAATCAGAAAATAGTCATGAACTTCAATTTATTTTGAAGATTAAAGCAAACATCTGTCACCTGAATTCAGTTAACCAAGACGCCAGTGTTTGTCTTATGGTGACAGACTGGGCTGTGTCGCTATAAAAGGGCGTGGCTTGGGACAGAAGTAACAGGAAACTCGGGAAGGTCGTGGACATTTTGCATCGTCTTGTTCAATAATTTGCTCAGGTAGGCCTAAGGTCTAAGTATATGCGTGAAATAGCAAGAACTACATGTATTTTTCTTTTGCTTAACATCTCTCTGCTTCTGACGCCAGTTTCTATGATAATACATTTGCTTTTTTTCTCTAGGAACCGTTATCTATATATTGCTACGTTATTTTACCCTCGAAAAAATCTTCCTTTCCTGATAACGAATTAATCCATATTCATGAAGGGGTCGATCTTTCGATTATCATCAAAGCAATCTGTCATATCTCAAATAACGGATTTAACGAAAGATTTTTTTTCATGATATTTAAAATGTCATCCTGAAAGTTGCTTCCGTTGTCATAATGCGGAAAAGTTTTCCGACTGGATGTTGTTAATACAACTGATTCTTTGTTGTTACCATTTATTTTCTTAAGCTTGTTCTTTTGTCTTATTGACAAAGGTCAACGTGTTGAAAGTTGTTTTTGAAACTGACCTCGGCATTATTGATCTGTAGGCCTACAATTCGTTTCTGATCATGGTGGATTGTGCGTTTTACTTCTTGCCCGCATCACTGTTGTCAAGGTGGAACCTTCAGAGCCCAGTTTTGTTTGAACGGTTAGATTTGTATATCATGATGACATTTCACATGTCGTTAAGGAATACAGGCCAACACGATTTTGGATAATCATGTATATATCAGGGTACTGCAAAGCAGTCACCAGTAACAGTAACGGTTAAGTATTTTGCCATCTACATCATACATATATTTCTTGAAAGGTAAGATGCGTGGAATCTTCCTGCTACAGTTATGTCTAGTCTCCATGGTTACGTCAGCGTACGTGAACCACTGGGACGACACCTTCCGCTTCGAATGCCCTAACGGGGAATACATCGCCAACGTCGGCAGTACGCATTCCAACCACCACGAGGACCGCCGATGGGATTACGACTGTACGAAACTCTCCCATTCCTACTCTGGGTCCTACTTCAAAAACTGCGCCTGGTCGGGCTTTGTGAACGACTATCACGAGATGGTGGCTTTTCGTTGTCCTGGGAAGGGAGCAATCACTGGCGTCCATAGCACTCACGACAACCGTAAAGAGGACCGGCGGTTTAGCTTCAAGTGCTGTCAGGTGGTGAACTATCCGATGAAGGAGTGCAAGTTCACGGACTACCTGAACGACTGGGACGGTCCCATGAATTACAGGGTCCCGGACAGGTTCATCTTGGTCGGGTTTGCCAGCTATTACGGCAAACAGTAAGTTGTCTTTCCATTTCCGGAATATGGAGAAGTTGATCATGAATTATCGTACTTAATTTTATGTAAGTAAAAAATGATTGTCCCAATATTTATAACCGATATAATAGTTGTCGGTTTTCAGGTAACATGTACACTATTCAAAAACTAAACCAAAAAGAAAATAAAAACTGATGGCACCTGTTTCAGCGAAGCGTTCTAATTCTGAAGATCGTAACTCAACAATAATTAAAAAGACGACATTCTCAAGTTTTCTGGTTTATCAAGTTGTGAGCCTATTCAATCTGTAAGTCCTCAGTTTTATTAGTTCCACGCATGTGATGAAATTATCATCATCATCATTATTATCATTAACAGGAACAAGCTGTGGAAGCTGCCGCTCCTGACAGGTGACAATCACGATCGAAGATGGAAAGCTGAAATCTGCAGATACAAGAAGTGCCTTGTTTGAATTAGCTGGCAAACCAGAGGGTTGCATGCATGGCGTTTTGTCATGGCATGCAGTGTTGTCATATATATGTATATATTGCCGGCAGTGGTCGTGAAGTGACGTAGTTTATCAGCATCAGATACCTTTACATGGGCTCCTCTAACGATGTGAAAGACAAATAAACATGGCACAGCAAAAAATCGCTATTATCGCTTTCTTTCCTGTTAAAGGGCCACCGTGGCCGAAGTGCTTAGCGTGTTAGCGTAGCACAATGACCGAGAGGCCTCCTGATGGTCGTGCGTGGGAAGGTCTGCGGCAGCGGATATTGATTGCCATGGGTTTCCTTCGAGCTCTGTCGGGTTTCCTCCCACAATTTTACTGGTTCGTACAATTGAAATATTCTTGAGCACGGTGTATAACACCAATCAAATAAGTAAAAAATATTTTCTGTTAACCATTTTTAGGGTATTGAATACACCGAGGAAATAAGTCAGTTACAAAGGCATCGTAACTGACTTGATAATCCAAGTATGTACATAAAATATGTTAGGACGTTTTGAGTTTTAACTCTGATCTGTTAACGAGATGACACATCTGAATCCCATTCAATCCCAGACCTCTACAAGCATGTGGTAAGGAGACAAGCTAGCTGTTGGTTCAGTCCCAGACACGGAGAAGTAACTCCCCACATCCCCACGCTTCTACCGCGCAACAAGCGATCAACAGCGGTTATACTGAGGCGGGGTGGGGAGAAGGAGTGGACATAGCAATTTAGGTGGTTTTGTGTGAAGTTTGCTGGATCACATCGATATGGCATTTTGGGAACACTGCGCGTGTGAATAGGGAGATGGGGCGTTGAGGCGGAATTTTGCCCTTGACGGATGCCTCAAATCGGTCCGAAATACATATAACATTTCCCAACAGTTTTTATTTTTATAATTTTAAAACATATAATGTATGAATCGATATGTTTGTAATAAAGGTCCATAACGATATTGTTATAGATACTGTAGATCCGACTGAAAACGCTCAAACGCATTTCGGCCAATTGGATGCAGTTTTGGATTTAGGGATAAAGGAGGTTGTCAACCAGTCACAATTTGCCAAGAACTATTATCTCAATGCCTCTATACATGTGTGCACATGACCTTGTTGTGACACGAGTTGCTTCGTTGTTAAAACAACTTTGCCCCTTGTTTTATGACAAACTTATGTTCAAGAAATAAATGCTTACTTGACCCGAGTTACCGCTGTAGTTTAGTGATTAACGTCCATTCATGTCGTCTTATACAGCCGTTTCCTTTTTTTCTTGAAAAATAACTGGATAATTTAAAATACACCTGATAAATCAGTTTTCTATGTTGATTCCAAATATATTTGTCAACAATACATATACACGTAAACGACATGGCATGCACTGTCACCGAAACCACTTGCTTGTATGATGCTCCGATGTTCAGTTTAGATTAACAGATGATTGACATGGAGTTCTGTCAGTTTCAGTCATGGGCCAAAACTCCGCCTTACCATTTCGCCTTGTTTGCGTTGTACCCCAACGACTGCCAGAATTAACGAATCAACGAATGAAGAGAAATAACTGTTAGACGGAGACAAACTGGAATTATTTATTTATCTATTTACTCGATTGGTATTATGCGGTACTCACGAATATTTCACTTAAGGATATACTAGAACCCCTCAGGGGTGAAATTTGGCCAATTTTTTTAATTTCACATTCTTATTCTCCATTTTTCTATCTATCCTAAGATGAAAACCAAATCCGGGTTGTAAATACCTTAAATTTGACAAAAAGTAGAACATGTTGTGAATTAAGGCAGATGTGTTTTCTTAGGTTCCCCTTATTATGGTGATTGCCTTACTGAGGGGGGATTACTTGCCATGAATAGACATGTGATTGTGTATTGCCACCTGCTATAAACTGTGCCCGGCTTCTTACGCAGACTACTCAAGCAGACAAATTTACGCTTGCATGGAGCATGATAAGTTTTTAAAATTCAACATAAGTTGATATGCTTACATTTTAACTGGAGCCAGGATGATTATTGATTAAAATTAATTTGCAGACAAATTAATGACGAATTTTGTCAAAGATAATGCTCCTGCAGACATTTTGGCCTTTCTCTGCCTTTCCATTTTTGAGACGGTTGGGTGGTGAAATAGTTTTACTTCTCCCCTATTTTTAAACTTAATGATTCGAAACTTGGCACACGTGGTACGAAACTTGACACTCGTGGAGCTAAATACTTAAGTTACAAAATGGCCTCACAAATTTTTGAAATCTTTTCAAGTTTTAAAGATATTAGGAAAAGAACATCAAAGTTTCCAAATTTTAAATTTTTTTTTTGAAGTTTTAACTTTAAATGATCACTCAGAACAATCTAAGATGAATGTTAAAAATCTGTGGGATCGTTTTTTGTTTGCATACTAAATTATTCACCCGGGCAAAAAAAAAATTTTAAAATATTTGATCAATATTTTGGAAGGCAAAATGTAAATTTCTGCTTTACAACCTGTTCTAATATCCTCAACGACAGTGGCCACATTATGGTGAGACAAACCTGGCAGATACCGGTCACGACCATCTGCAGGTTGCTGGCAGACCTGAAATTATTTAAAATTTATTGACATCAGTGCGGCCACGGTGTTTAATAAAGTACAGTTTCAGACACAAACTATTTCAACATGGATTCAGCCTTGAATGTCAGGTTAGTGCTTTTGCGGGTCCAAACTCTTTCAGCATGTAATCAAATGCATTGCATGCGCATACGTGGATAAATGAATGGTTAACGCCACGTGGGAAATATTTCAGCCATATAGAGTGGCGGGAAGATGTCCAAACTAGGAATCGGTATAGTTTCCCATAAGTCAATGTATATGGTAAAAATCTTAAACATTTGGCCTCCACCTAGACTGAGACAAACACGCTTTTTACTCATACAGTGGAAGACAGGGGAACAGACAAGCGGAGACGTCATGGATTTCTACACATGGCCTTTGTTGGTTAAATGAGAAGAAAACATAAAAACGATGCCAGAGCGTCAAAACTTTTTAGCAAATATGGTATTGGAAATATTTTTGTATGGTGGGTATTATCGTTGCATAATAATGTCTTGAATAAGGATGTAATACATATTTAATGAACTTATTAGAATGTAAATTTGCTGTTTATATCCAAACATATGCATTACAACCTCAGTTATGATATTTCTGAACATGTTAAAAATTACTTTCAAGTGTCCTTTTCCCTTAAAGAAAAATCGAAAAATAAAAAAAAAAATTGAAGAGCACAGTTACAACTAACTTTTCGCACTCTTTCATCTCAACTCATGTAATTTTTATGTTTTCTCCACCTTTAATTGCGATGGGTTGCTGTATACTCTTGGTGCTCGAACGATTATGCCACACTTCTTCTCCAAACACCTTCTTGTCTGTATTGCAAATCTACACTACAATTCACATACATCTATTTATTACAAAATAGAAAAGCCTTTTTGATTTACGCGACGGCGGCCAACATTGTGGTGGAAGGAAAACGAGTATCGTGCAAACCTTCCCACTTAAATATCCATTTACATTGTAAATGCCATTCTTGGTTTAAACCTTGAACAAAAACACAATCCAGTTTTCATCTGTATATATATATTTCTTTAACCCGGAAATTGAGTGTGCATACAAACAGACATGGTTTATTTATATTTATTTTATCGATGTTTCACGCCGAACTCAAAGAGTATTTCCGGCGGCCAGCGTTATATACACACAGGTTGATGAGGAGAAGGGTTCAGTTTGTCATCCAGGTACCCGACGAATGCACCCAATATTGACGTAAAACGCATTACGCGATACCACATGACGTATTCATGGAGTAATTTAAACTACTGCTTCAACACTGCTCACTCTAGAATCATACTTGTAAAGCCATTGTCTTCACAACAAAACCAGTGATTACCGAAATGAACGTTTATCATTAAAATTATGATTAGCCAAAGGGTCACACGGTTCACAACCAATCACATTTTACACTCTTTTCATATAGAAGAACGTTTATTGATTAACTAAAAGACAACACCATACTAAATGTATATATTGATCGATAAAGAATCTTATTCGTAGTTCAAATTGCGTCACTTTTCATTTCTGTGATGTTTGATAACCGAGATATCGCAGTTCGAAGTAGGCAAAAAACGCCCAAGCTGTGAAGATCGAACGGGTCGCCACACTCTCAAGTTTAACCAATGAAGGGAGAGATATTTCTACCACCCGAGAAGACACCTGTTTCGGATGTGACGTCAGCAGTACTCAATTCAACATTTTGCTATATGGAAGTTGTAATTGCTATATGGAAGTTGTAAATGAGCCGTTTTCTTTGTGATTACGAGATCATTTTCACAGAGAACGTGGTTGGGGAATACATCGGAGGTTATTCTCCAAGGTCACAACCAGGTCAGAACGCGTGGCCTTCGATTGTAATAAGCCGAATCGGCAGAAATCTCTCTAGATCACACTGGTTTTCGATAAGACAGGGTGGAGGCTCTCGAGAACTACCGAGATATGACGGAGGTTAATTCTGCTGTTGCGAGAGCCCCACACCATGTCTCGTCCCAAACCAGCGTGATCTCTCCAGACTTCTGCAATGTCGATTCGGCTAATAATGAACTGGACCGTACCTTGCACACAAAGGAGTGTCTCGCCCATAAAATTGAAGATCGTGGGGTACGGGTGACGCAACATGGTGTTTCCGGTTTCTCTACAACGGCGTATCATATGACCTCGTAAGAATTCCATTTTGAAAGGTGAATGTAGTTACCAGTGTAGGGCCCTCAGTTGGTTAGAAGCGCAATGACCCAGGAGCCTCCCACCAATGCGGTCGCTGTGAGTTCAAGTTCAGCTCACGCTGGCTTCCTTTCCGTATGTGGGAAGGTCTGCCAGCAACCTGCGTATGGTCGTGGGTGCCCCCCCCCCCCATCATAATGCTGGTCGCCGTCGGTTTAGTCAAATATTCTTGTGAACGGCATAAAACACCAATCAAGCAAATAAATATATTACCAAGCAGGTCACAAAAATATGCCTATGCCCTGCATGGACACCTCTCGTGAAATAACTTAAGGCTATTTTTTGTTATTGTCATACAAGTTCTTTGTACGAGGATACCGGGTGGTAACATACGCCCATCGGCACACCCACATTAATCTGATGGAAATATTGACAGACCATTTCTACCGCTGGAGAACTAAAGCACTGACATATTACATTACCAAGTCCACTGTTCACTGAAGATTTAGCCTAGATTTACGATCGTAACTGGTTAAGCTTAAGTTTTAAGGGGCGTACATTGTTTCTAAAATACCTTTCAGTATTACTTATCATCCCATCTTGGTACAAACTAATTCCACGAATGCATTTGTGTACTCTGAACCACACAATGCCGGGCTGGACACAATGAAATAACAAAGACCATGTTTCTACAGGATTTTTTTTTTAATCTTTACTGGGGTTTCATTTTCGCAATTTACAGGTGGTGCTCAGAATTTGGAGAATCCCTTCTTGGCAGCAGCGCTCTTGGTCACCTTGAGAACGTTGAAGCGCACAGTTTTGCTGAGAGGACGACATTCTCCCACAGTCACCACATCACCAATGTTGATGTCCCTAGTAACAGAAAAGGACAAACAATCTATCAACTTGCAACTGATATCTGAAGTAAAATGTTACAATTAATTCGGTGTTTTTTTTTATTTATTACTGATTTAATTATTTATTCCATTGGTGTTTACCATGGCAGGCAAGATCTATCATGATCTATGACAGTAGCAGGTTTATGAACAGAGAAAACCACAGGGCATGGAGGGACCGGAGTGGATGGGGAAAACCAGATAGCATGGGGGACACCAGAGAGGATGGGGAAAAACAAGAGTGCAAGGAGTGGGGTGGGGTGGGGTGGGGTGGGGGAACCAGAAAGCATAGGGGAGACCAGATTGGATGGGGGAATCCAGAGAGTATCGGGGAAGCAAAAAGCATGGGAGGAATAAGAGTGGATGGGGGAACCACAGAGCATGGTGGGGGGGAGGGGGGGGGCAGGGTAAATCATCTACTGTACAGCATACAGTGTGGGTCATGATTCCAGTGGGCTCAGTACTGGCATACAGTGAAACGCTGATGAATCAGCACCCCTGATTTGGACGTACAATACCACATCGCTGGGTGGTGGTCCTTTAATGAACCGTAAGTTTTAAGAATGGCCCACAGGCAGAAAAATGGCAGCAGATGTTGATGCTGCTGTTTATGTGCTCTCTCAAAATAGTGAAAAATAACTATTTCTTTCTTTACTTTTTTAACTGTGGAAAAGCCCTCAGGCCGCCAATAGTTATGGCTGCCTAATCAACATTGATGTGGGGCCAATACAAAAGTGTAACACCCAGCACAATCATGTTGTTGCTCTATTAGTTGTATACCTTTTGTTTTCCACAAGTGCCCTGTTTACAGGGTTACACTTACCTGAAGCAAGAACTGCAGTGGACAGTGTCCCGTTGAGAAGGTTTTAAGAGGCACCCACCTGAAGCAAGGGCTACAGTGGACAGTGCCCTGTTGAGAGGGTTTGGAGAGACACTTACCTAAAGCAGGGGCTGCAGTGGAGAGTGCCCTGCTGAGAAGGTTTAGAGAGACACCTACCTGAAGCAGGGGCTGCAGTGGAGAGTGCCCTGCTGAGAAGGTTTAGAGAGACACCTACCTAAAGCAGGGTCTGCAGTGGCCAGTGCCCTGTTGAGAAGGTTTAGAGAGACACCCACCTGAAGCAGGGGCTGCAGTGGAGAGTGCCCTGCTGAGAAGGTTTAGAGAGACACCCACCTGAAGCCGGGGCTGCAGTGGAGAGTGCCCTGCTGAGAAGGTTTAGAGAGACACCTGCCTGAAGCAGGGGCTGCAGTGGAGAGTACCCTGCTGGGAAGGTTTAGAGAGACACCTACCTGAAGCAGGGGCTACAGTGGACAGTGCCCTGTTGAGAAGGTTTAGAGAGACACCTACCTGAAGCAGGGGCTGCAGTGGACAGAGATGTTCTTGTGTCTCTTCTCAAATCTGTTGTACTTCTTCACATAATGTAGGTAGTCTCTACGGATCACTATGGTCCTCTGCATTTTCACCTTGGCCACAACCCCAGTCAGGATACGACCCCGGATCTGCACATTGCCTGTGAAGGGGCACTTCTTGTCAATGTAGGTTCCCTCGGATGCCTGGCAAAGCAAACAAGTGTTAAAATATTTGTTTATTTTAATGCTGTTCCAAAGAATACTTCACTTGTATGACTCAGTCAGTTTCAATAGCGGAGAAAACCACATGTTAACCTGCATCCTTAGCTTTTCCACATGGCCCACAAATTTCCACCTGTAGAGCGAGCACAGGGACTATGCTTTATCGGTGGCAGGGAGCTGATCTCCAACAGAGATCCTGTAAGACCATACAATGGCCTCATCAGCAATGGCAAAAGCTTATTGCTACTGAGGCACTGTAAGCAGTGGATGCGGGTATTCAGGAAGATTTCCTGGGTTGGGAAACCTGGGCTGGGATCAGCTCCTCAGGCACTGTACTAGTGAGCAAAAAATAAGTCTTTTGACCAGACGCCCAGCAAATGGTGCTACACTGACATGTTCAATCCTTCTTTACCTAGAACTCATTTTAACTATTCAAGTGTTTAGGTGCAGGTTTCACATGCTTATTCTTGACTTCAGTCAATCAAAACTGTTATTAATCAAAAGAAGATTCACACTATGGTTCAACATGTATAGTAACATTTCAAAAGCTGCATCAGACATGAGAGTGGTCATCAAGGTTTACTCAGCAGACCATCGTGAAATATTTCATCACCTGCAGCAAATTTGCAGACTTTTATCCTAGAAAACAGATTCACAGGATTGATAACTTCAGTATCAATGAGAAAAGGGGACAACCATTTGAGATAACCCCAATTCTTCCTACAAATGTCATACATGTACTTATCTGTTCTCATTCAACGGCACAGATTTGCAGAAATCTGATGCATCACCTCATGCCATAATGTGGAGGAGACATTAATTCTATTTATCAAGTGTGCAGTTATTCAAGGATTTCAAAAACAGCTTAACTGAATAATTCAGTAGCCGCCTATGACTTACCTCTCGTGGAGTTTTGAACCCTAGACCAACATTGCGAACATAACGCAAGTTTTTAGCACCCTTGCCAGAGAGCAAGACACTTTTCTTGTTCAGGAAAACTGTAGGCTGCCTCTGGAAACACTTCTCCGTCTGTAAGAATAAAGCTTCACTTTAGCTGGTATCCAAAGTCACACATGGAGAATAAAGAGTGAACTAGAACACCATAAACATACCACTGCAAAACATGATGTTCAGGCTTTCTTGTATTTAAGGGAATCTAAAAGTTATATTTTTGAAGAAAATATTTCAGTTATATATGCAAGTGTACAACAGAATAAAACAAACTTCCCTTCCAGATTTTAAAGGATAAAGTGCATCAGAAGTGTTTGAATTCATCACAGGAGTTTTCTCCTATGAAGACCATCGTGAGAACAACTCATCATAGCACTGTCATCATAAAGGTCTAGAGGGTTTCCTAGCCACTGTCTTGTTGTGGAGGAATAAATATTGAGTTTTCTGATTTGTTCAACTTGAGTTTCTAAAAAGAATTTGGCATGAAAACCTGTAGGACATATATACACATAGAATCATCACTGGAAAGGAAGAAGAAATAGGCCAATGAAATCAAAAACCTACAAACTTACGTTTTTTGTGTAGCCAAGAGAAAGCAAGTTTATTTGTCCATTCATAGATCAGCGTAAAGCCTAGGGTGTCAGCTTTCAAACGCATGTCGTGTGGTTAAGATTGGAATATTTTTCCGTGTTTTGTGTCCAGTAATCTGAAGTTCGGACTCATGTCCCTGGCATTGAAGTCATGTACTTCGTTATGCATATTAGGTATAAACAGCTTTCGGACGATTCTGCCACTTAAGTATAGGTCTAGGGAAAATCTCATTAGGGAGCAGGCTTCCTTAGTGTTTTGTTTCATGCAGTTATAGCAACTTCCTGGGTAAACTGAAAGGTGTGAGGAGCTATTAGCTTTGAACCAAATGGCATTTGATACCATGGTAAGTATGTTAATTCAGTAACCCTCAGAGCAGTTGTGGCTAGGACGTCAGGACAATGTCGCAATGTCAAAACTCGTATTACTTAGGTCTGATACAAATTTTATTCTTTCAAATATCTCCCAAATGGGATTCTGTTTAAAGCATTTCTCACCACGACATGACTCAAATTAGGGAGGTCTATGACATCACACAAAATGTGGTTACAAGCGAGAATGCAACAAGAACAACAACAAACTTTTAACATACCAAAATATACACCAAAATGGACTTACACACACATTAGACAACATTGACATATAGTTTAAATAACTGCTTACTTTTCTGTCAACATTGTGTATAATCTTGTAATAAATATTTAATCAGAAACAAGTCACCTCAGCCGTTCCGTAGTGTTTGCAATTAAACTAAAGCATAATGTATGCACACACTTTCATATAGATGCGAAATGTGAATTTGTTTTGCATTTGATGTCAGGAGATGTGGAAAAAAGTAGCACTTCCGTGAATGAACGTACTGAAGTCAGTAGCATGTCACTAACTTAGCATGTCAGTAACAAACAGAGTGAGGTTCCCGAGCAAGGAATTCATTTTCTTCATTGTACATTGGAGGGGCTGTCAATATATATTTGGCAGAGGCAATCCCTAAAGTTTTGTATTCATTTTGTGCAAATTACCTCCCGTCTCAAACAACCTTGACATTCGACTAACCAGTATCGGTGCTTGCTCAGTCACTTTGTATACAAAGTATGTATTGATTTGTAAGTTTTTAGCCACAATTTACATTTCTACAAATTCTTCAAATTCCATTCTTGATGTATGTAGCTTTTCTTTGACATTATTCACTTTCATTTATTTAAATTTGGCTCAATTATGCAAAGGTTGCTGTTTGTCCCTGGATAGCTGTGACAGGATTGACTAGACCCAGGAGTCTCCTTCAACTGATGCTGTATTAGAGATACAGGTCACCTCCATCCACCCTTGCCAGCCTTCTCACAAAAATGTCAATAAATAAACGATACCTTCACTCACACTGGTCAGACTTGTTGTCCTTGGTCTTCAAACCACTCTTTAATGATTCCAACCACACCACTTCTGGCCGTTCACAGGAAGAGATAACACATGCGTCTGCATCTTGTCAAAACTTCACTCTGACACTGAAAAATTGTGCTAGATCACAGGCGTATGGGCGAAAAGGGCTGATACATGACAACAATGTCGTTGGACAAAATGTTTTTACGTAGCATGTGATGAAAAGAGGATTTGCAACTTTCCCCTTGCAAAACTTGCAATTGTTACCACAGCATCTGACACACTGCTGTAATTAGAACTGGTGACAGTTTTGGTTATTTGGCCACCACTAACCTGTGATCTGGGGACTGGTACAGCAGCACCCTGTAGGCCAGCATCCACATCTGGGTGCTTTTGGGTCCCGTAAATTTTGTGTCACGATTACTTACGTAAACTGTAGTAATGGCTACAAGTTTTGCGCGGCGAAAAGTTACAAATCCTCTTTTCACCACGTTATGTGAGAATTTTTATCCAATCACGCTGTTGTTGCATGCTGGCCTTTCTCGCCCATACACCGATGTTCGTGCCTGTGCACTAGCACATTGTCTCTGTGCAGGTGAAGTTCAAAGGAGACAGACGTGTGTGGAGCAACAAAATGCGATATTTCTAGCTGTGAATGGCCATAAGTGGTGTGGTTGTGCTCGGAATCAAAAAAGAGTGATTTCAAGACCAAGGACAACAAGTCTGAGCACTGTGAGTGAAGGTAAACTTTATTTATTGACAGTTTTGTGAGGACGCTAGGAAGGCTGGATTGAGGTGACCCATGTCTGCAATACATCAGTTGGGGGAGGAGACATCTGGGTGTAGGACTGACATGATTTTGGCATATTTTTGACTGGAATATTGGCGCAATTGCCCTTGCTAAGCTACTTCAGTTTTGTGACATGCTTTGATGATAAAGTTGTAGCCACAACTGCCCCGAGGGTTACCAAACTAACATCTGTACCATTGTCGCAAATGCTACCCAATTCGAAGTTAAAAGTTCGTCCCAACACCCTTCAATTTAGCCTGAGTGTCCCTACAACTGGGCTCCTAGTGAAGCTGAAACACTAGGGAAGCTCACTCCCTAATCATATTTTCCCAATTTCGCTGCTGGAACTTGCTAGGAACGAAATATCTCCCACTCGCTCACCTCAACAAGTCACTGGCCACCATGTTGTCATATGTACAAATCACCTTCTGTTTCCAATATTGTATGTACGAACGGTAAAATCAACAAGGTACATGTTTTCTATCACATGAAACTTCAATCACAAATGTGTTCAGGTGGGCGAGTTGGAGATATTTCATTGGCAGCGAGCCACAGTACGGATGTGGGGAAAATATCGTAAGGGAGCAAGCTGCCCTAGTGTTTCTGCTTCATGTGAAGCGCAGTTGTAGAGACACCCAGGAAAAATTGAACGGGGATGAACTTCTAGCTTTGAATTTGGTAGTGTTGGAGACGACTGTAAATGAACCTCTGTTAGACGTTGTATCCATAGCATATACAACGTCTAATCCATTAGGCTGCCTTCGGAGCAGTTGCGGCTCATAAGGTTGGAGACTTTCCGACTCATTTATCACACTGGCATTTGAAAAGAATAGGTTGAGCTATTGTTCGTCGCTGACCCACTTTTCCGATGTTCACTGAGAAAAGGACATTTTTCAACGAATTGACGTCACCCTACCACGCGATATCACCCCCATCCTTACTACAGCCATTATTCATTCAAAGGCATAGCATCCACAAGAGCGCCGCTGTCATTTCTCGCATTCACCATTACCAAGGTGTTGTTGTTGTAATGGAATTAACCCCATTATTTTTTATCACGAAAGATCATCTTTTCTGCTCCTGATTACAGTCTTGGATATCAAAACTAAACCCAGTGTATTAACAAGGCAGATCGAACAATTATTTATCGATATACTTCACTAAAACGTGTTATTTATTGTTATTTATGGCGAGGTTTTCTAACCTGTTCCGCCATGCTGGCTCGTGGGTGAGAAAAGACCGACCACGGGGCCTCGTGCAGGAAGTGTCGTTACGCCCTCTGACGGACAACAAGTCGGCAACATTATGGCGTCTGCTACATTGAACCTGATTTCTAGCCGTCTCTATCAAGGTTGTCGGGTAAGAAATAATTTATCTCACAGGCTGTTCGAACAACCAGTGCATTAATAGCGTACCCTCAAGAAAACGTTGAAATGTTTCGTGTAAATGGAGGGACGTGGCTTTATTGCACAGATAAACGTTGTGTGAAGTCGTCCTTGATGGAACAAGGGACGTAACTGTATAATCGATCACATCGCAGAGTATCTCAGTCAATGTTTTCATGATATTCAACCAGTGTTTTGATAGTGTGAAAAGATTACAAGATACCATTAAATCTTTCGTTGTTTAACAGGTACGACTTGGGCAGGTACGGTCAACACAGGGTCAGTGTTGGTATTCATCACAAACCGGGAAAGATAAAGAAAATAAAAGTAAGCAAACTGCTGTCAAAAATCGGAGTAAGGCGACTTCTCTGTCAACAGATGAGTCTGCATCGAAATCAGGTGACAGTCTGCACGCCTGCCTGAATATCTTAGCATGCAACTCATGTTTGGTTTCTTGGTGTTTATTTTCTTCGGTGGTTTTGTTTGTCGTTGACATACTTATTCAGCTGTCCATGAATTGTGTGAACACCTAGCGTTTCAATGAAACTAATATCACACACTCCACCACATGGCAAGCTTTACAAGTCCTTGTTCGAATGTTTGCATCGCTTGTGGCCTTACCTGTGTTAGCCCTGAAAAGACAGCTGCTCTTTTAACATTTGGCTATGATATTTGCTGTCTCCTATTGGCATTAAGTGACAAGACTCCTTTATCAAAACAGATGACTAATGTTTCTATATACTGGTATATCACATCTTTCTTTTATGTATATATATGGTGTACTTCCTGCCTACATGGCCAAAGAATAGCAGTGGAATGTTTGACTTGTTGAACTAAGATCTAGGCCTACTTGCACAAAGCCTTCTTAATCTTGCGAGCACATAGCTGCCATGGTGAGGCAAAGCCTGCAGTGCAGGTTACCATGGTAGTTATGTTGTCGTAACATTAAGAGGGTTTTGTGCAAGTGGGCCCTATCACAGTATGACATTAACAGCCAAATTTTATGTAGTGGTATTTTTTGTTTGCAGCCACTGCCAAGACTTCTCCAGTAGCCCCTGCTGCAGAAAAATTTGACAATTCATCCTACAAGGTTCCAGAATATTACAGCCATAATCCAATGTCATTTTATGACATGGAAAACGCCATGAGCAAGTTTCGAGTACCACAGCCTTCCTCTGTGAAGTTGGGGAAATGATGGAAACTGACAGTGTATTTAGTTGACAGCTTTATTTATTCAGAGCTTGTATTCAACCATGATGTAGACTTTCTGAAATCAACGATTGAACTATTGCTGTCTGACCATAAATCTTGAGTGCTATATGTTGAATTTTTTTTTCTTTTTTGAATGTCATTTTGTTTACATATGGAATTTAGAGGATTAAAATGAATTCAAATGTGTATAGGTGTGAATAGTTATGTTGACAGTGTCTAGGCACCATACACAAAGACATGTATGTGTGTAGAACCTGGCTTACTTGTTGCTGACTTGCACCAAGGTGTGTAAACTTAGTTGTGTGCAATGGTTCTAAGTACTGTTGATGTTCACAGTGTCAGCAGTTCTCTTTCACCTTGCTGAAGGACGCTTGAGACATACTGCAGGTAGTTGACCTTGTTACAGATTGACCTTAACTTGGTCATCTGGTGAAGTCCCTGGGCACAAGTCTTTTTATAAATATCTTGTTCAAGTCTGAAGTGCACATTTACTCTGATTGATCAGAACATTGCCTTCGCTCTGGCGCTTCATTGGTGGAAATGTGTTGCATTTTTAATTGATTCTCCACTATTGCAAAACAGGACCGAGTCCAGAGTAGGGGGAAAGCAGGCTGAGATCACGGAAAGACGTGGCCATCCACGGGTTGGCTTCTGAATTCTGATAGGCACATTAGACCGTATTAATATGGTGTTATGATAAACTTTTGTGGCTTAGTTTCAGGTGCATAGTGACAAGCAGTGAATGCATGTTTTGTTTGATCTGTGTATTGTATACTTCCCAAAGAAGAAATGCATAGGTAGAACATATTGGAGACACAAGAGGCCTCAAATGTCCAACAAAGAATATCTGCTTGTGACCTGGTGTCACAGCTGAATGAAATTCTGGTGCTTATTTCATGATTACCAATATTTTCAATCTCTCATTGTGTAACTTGGCTGAAAATATCAGTCTACTAAATTAATAATCAACCATTAAACAAAATAGATTTTTAAAGATGAAAATTCAACCCATTGCATGTGTTACTTTATTGTCACCCTACTTCTTGCTCGGCATTATTTTACTACTGTGCAGTCATGAGCTAAAATATACAGAGGAACTGAATAAATCGTGCAAAAAACCACAGCCTATTGCAAATGCCTGGCTGGTTTTCTGGTGTAATCCATGATGGATCCAGAGCAATTCCACTGGTTAGGAACTGTTGTAGGGAAACACTGTCAGCCATTGTTGCTTGGATAGATCCAGCACTAACTTACAGATCTGAACCAAATCCAAATCATAATGTGGGCACAGTCAATTTGCACATGACAAATTGGTAGTAAGAGAAAAAACAGTGAGATTTGTTCTCAAATATTTTTTATTGTGTACCACTATGATACAGTACAGGTTTGATTTCAAGATGGTCACAACCCTTTCCTCAGCATCCAGGCGATTTCTGTTTCATGGGAAAAAAATGAATTTCCTGTTCAGGTTCTATGCAATGTTCTACTAAGCTGTTGTTGGCATGGTAAGTAATCGACTTCTAGAACAACTGCTCTCCACCCTGCAGAAGCTGCCTGTCTGTATCAGAGACAAGTTAGACATCATTTGACAAATGAAAAATGGTCGCTGAAACATGTCAAGAGTCCACAATAGCATACATCCCACATGTATATCAACGGAGGTACACATGCACAGTGGACTAGTTTAATATATTTCTTTTACTACTATATGAATGGCTGATGCTGTAAAAAATATTTCAGATTTAATATTTATAAAGGATGGTCTGCACTGGTAATTCACAACACTTTTATGGAGGCCAGCACATCTTTAAAAAAGGAAATAGGTCAAAGGTAGGTAAAATTGTTTTAAAAATTTTACAATAAATACAGCTATGATACAAAACATTTGTTTTTACTTTCACACAAGATTAATCAATCATTCATCAGCTTAGAATTTCTTAACTGAATGTTAGGAATTTCTAGGTTTAAATAAAAGCATTTTACAGCATTTTTTTCATCTACATTATATATACACATACATATTTATATATAAATGTATAGAAGGAATACAATCTATGAATAAGATGGACTGTTATATTTGCATACAGGATATACTAGAACCAGTACATGTGTCTGTAATTTAGATATGTTACTCCTTTACTGAGAACTGTATGTATTGTAGTCAAAATAATTCACAAGAACAATCACACCTAGGTAGATAATAGATAAAGAACATGATCCTGAATACAAATTTCTGTCAGTTCAGCGAAGACGGGTGCTGGCATGAGGCTAAAGCTGAATGAAAACTGCAGCACTTCTTCCCATGCACATGTACACTGAGAATGTTTTGGGGGAAATACCCAACTATTTCCTGTCATACAGGTTATCTACCCATGTCATCACTGTCAGACGGAACAAGTTTGATGGCAAACTTCTGTCCAATTCCACAACCAAGACTGCTCAAGGCTACACACACAGGTGGGTGCAGCCAGCACAATAAACTCTTCGGACACCGGTCACAGGCCTCACTGAGTTTCTGGGAAAACAGACTACTGTTGTTGACACTGCTCCTCCCTAGATTTCTGTGATGTTGTCCGCACGGAAGTCCTTCTCAGGAGACAGTCCTTCCCTGTGGAGTCCTTTGTTGATGCTGGCTCTGAAGAAGATAAAAGCAGAAAGCACTGGAGTTTTTCCAATATACATGTACAAGAGAAATCTGACAAAGTTGTCAACTATCATCTAAATAATTGCAAACCCTCCCTCTTGTATGTACATGTACTTATGAAGGTGCTGAACTTTTGCTTTCTACATCACCGCAGTCTGCCTGCTATGTTTACATCTCTTAATTCATTTATTTTGTTGGTGTTCAATGCTGTACTCAAGAATTTACTGTGATTGCAAACATTTGTATATTTCTACCTGACAGGCTATCTGCTAATCGCTTCTGAGTACTGGACTTCCCCTCTGTGAAGGAGACTGTAGGGCCCGCGTCTGTTTCTCTGCTCAACATAAAAGTCATACACATACATGACTTGATAATACTGTCCACGGCACGAGTAACAAACATTTATGAAGCACTGGCTTGCCAAGTTGGCATGGCAAACTCAAGAACTCTTGATGTGTAAAATAGCTTATTTCCATGCTCAGGAATATAGGAGAAATATTATACAATTATTGCATGTTGACGCATGAAACATTGATATTTGACACTTGGACGTATGTTGTACATCAGCTGATGAAAGCCGACAAATCATGCACGGTGTTCCACTTTGCAACAAGCAATAGTTTGTCTTCTTAGACTGAAAGACACATCATGATCCTAGATGTGACAGTGTTGATTTGCCCCCTGCTTGATACACCAGCCACCGACAGAATGTACATATGATACTGACTGAATCTGACGACGTGCAAAATTGATCACAAGGGTGTACAACTCAAGACCAAAAATAAATGTGATTAAAATATTTCTCGTCTAGAGAACGACACCGGACACAGCATTGAGGAATTGCTAAACCCCACGTGATGCGGTTTTATCCACTGATGTCAAGAGTAACATACATGGGGTATAATAAAATAACTTCTAGCATGGTCTGCATTTATGGACTCCATGGAAACACCTGTGTCTTGTCAGGTATTTGACACACCTCAGATGTGAAGATGACAGCTGCCAAACCCTAGAGACCTAGATCCCAGCACACAGCTTCATACGTCAAGCGCCAGTTATCTGTAAATGCTCATCATGCTCCTGTCCCCACTAACAGGTGCTTATGGGTTCAGATGAAAGACCTGTGTCTTGTCAGGAATTAAAGTTAACAGTTGCCAAACCCTGGAGACCTGGATCCCAGCACACACCTTCATACGTCAAGGGCCAGTTATCTGAAAGTCCCATTCATGCGCACATCCCTATTAACAGATGCTTACGGGTTCAGAAAACTGATCCAAGCATTAGCAGAGTCACAACACTTTGTCACCTACTGGTGTCTGATAAATAATAGAGATATATATATGTACACAGGTAAAACTTTAACATTCTGACTTTTCAAGAAGAGTATTTGACTGCAGAATAGTTGGCAAGGGTGGACACACACCTCTTGAATTGATGACCGCTAGAAGACAGCTTGGGGGGAGTCACAGCTGTAGGAATTGAGTTGTTAGGTGTAGTAGTAACCACAGGTTTATCTGTAAAGAACAAATGATTAAACGCATCTAAATTTGGTCAAAATTTTAAAAAAGACTATAGCATTCTACAACCAAAGAAAATGAAAAAAGCTAAAACAACATCATTTATGGTACTGGTACATGAAAACTTCCAGTGCCATGTGTACGGTAATTTTTTTCTAAACCTTTTCATGCTGGAGAATACATTTTGATATGCAAGATTTATTTTATTTTATTGGTGTTTTACGCTGTACTCAAGAATATTTCACTTATACGATGGTAGCCAGCATTATGGTGAGAGGAAACCGGGCAGAGCGCAGGGGAAATCCACGATCATTCCCACGTACGGCCGGAGAGGATGAGACCGCACTGGTGGGAGAGGCTTCTGGTCATTGTGATGTGATAGCGCACTAACCGACTGAGCCACGGAGGCCCCCTGATATGTAAGACAAACTTCACAGAGATACAACTCGAGAGCCTCATTTAATGCATGTATTGCACCGTACTAAAATCATAAGTACATGTACATGTAAGTAAGCTTCACATGTGGAAGAAACTGAGTAAAGCTAAGAAGCACCCGCTGCATCTTGCTAACATCTACCTGGCAAATTTGTTCTGTATTGCCACATAAACAACTGGTGCATAAGAGATCATTTCAATATTAAACCTTACCATTTTGACACATTTTTATACTTGTTACCATTCTATTATATCTGACAGAGTTGAGAAAACTTTCTAGTTTAGACATGATATTTCATGGCCATTTATAATAAATGTGACGAATGATACTTTTGCTATTAAAATCAGAATATAAAACAAGGTGAGACATAATATTACATGTATTTTCTTTAGTAGAAATCAGGCCTCCCAGCAACCCTAAAGCAAAATATAGGGCTAAAAATAGGGGAGAAATTTACAAAATGTAGGGCACAAATTAGGTAAATATAAGGAGTAAATGGATGTTTCCCTATTCAATGATATCATGAGGCAGTTTGCAAAACAAATTAAATGTTAATGTACCTGCAAGGTGCATGTGCATAAACTTATTTTCTCCATTGCGTCCCTTTTTGCATCTAACATCTATATTAATACTGTTATCTTCATGTTACAGTTGACCTACTGACATTATAAAGACTGTTAGTGAGAAGAGATGATTTACATGTGCCTGCTAAGTATCATCTTCATCTGGCATTAAACATGCAGGACAAACTGTCCTGTTATAATAGCAGCAGAATCATGTTTTAAGCGATTTCTGGTAACTAAATTTATTATAGGAAGCCAGGATAAACTAAATACTGGTCTTTCTTTTACAAAAATTCCTTGTGTTGCTGGCAGAGGAAGCAAAACTACTATCTCAGCCCAATAGGCGAAGGTCTAGGGGCCATCCAGGCCCCAGAAACTCCTGTATTTCAGATAGCAGAGATGCGTTTTAGGAGATTTCCAGTGACTAAAATTGGAATAGGGAGCCAGGATAAATTAATTATCAGTCTCTTTTGTTTTGATTTTTTTCATAAAAATTCCTTATGTTTGCTGGAATAGGTAGCTAAACTACAATCCCAGCCTATCAGATAATGGTCCAGTGGTTGCCCAGGCCCTGGAAAGTCTGGTATTTCAGACAGCAGCAGAGATGTGCTTTAGGAGATTTCTAGTGACTAAAACTATAATAGGAAGCCTGGATAAATTACATTATTAATACCTCATATTTAGCCCATTTTTGTCTGAGAGGAAGCTGTAATAAACTGCATATTTGTCGTCCTTCTTATTAAATGTATATTTTTGAGATCACTAAATTCCGCTTAGTTTTGTTTGCACACTATGTGCACTTTCACCTCGTAGTTCGCTTGACGACCATCCATATACAAAGCCAATGACACCAAACGTGGAGAGAGTGTTGCTTCTGAGCAAAAGCATCGAGGGGGAAGAAAGTGCACACTCTGAAAACTCTTATAAAGCAACAAGCCTGGATCATGATTGAATGATGGTGTTTTTTTAAACAAAGATATAGCGCACATTCTTGTTTTCTCTTTTTTTTTCTTTCCATTCATTTTTTTCATTACTACACCTACAAAGGTTCACACCTGGTGATTACCCTGAGTATGGCCTTCTCTTATTTTAATTTCTTTATGATCAAAACTGATAACTTGCCCTTAGTATTTATTGCTACAATACCAGTACAATTCTTGCTGTGTATACAAAATTTGTGCGAAATGCACCTTTCAGACATTATACCTGAGCATGTGTTCTGCAGCAAGGAGTGATTTGTAAGACATGGTTAGATTTAGTTAGAGAATGACAACAATGTAACAACAACGTACAAATTGTTCTCTGTCACAAAAAATTCAAGGATGCATATAGGCCTACTTGCTTTCTACAGTTTGTTGCACTTTTGTCCATCAGGCTCTTACAGCAAAAAAAGACACGCACCAACACACATTTATTTCAGGAGAGTAAGCCTGGGCCCACTTGGCCTGGCTTCTAATAACCTTCAAAGGGAGGGGACAAGCTTGAGCCTCCACAGCCTCTCCAGCCTGGCTCTGATGCCTATAATGAAAGGAATACATTGTGATGGAATTTACACCTGGCCAAGGGTGTAAAGTTCAAGGCAATGTATTCCTTTCAGACACATTGAGAAACAGCTCCTATACAAGTCAGTGAATGCCTGCACAGATAATAGATAAGTATTACTGTAAGGTGTATGTAAATTTCCTATACATGATTTTCAACATTTTACAAATATGTGACCTTATCAGGTAAAAATATAGGGATTATAGGGTAAAACTGGGCAAATTTGGAGAAATATAGGGAAACACAAAAAATATAGGGGAAAATAGGAAAAACTAAATAAAAAAAATGAAAAACATTGTCTGTCTCCCTGCTGGTACATTTATGAGACTTATTAAACTTGAATGCAAAGAAAAAAAAAGAAAAAAAAAAAAGAAATATAAAGAGAAAAAGGAAAAAACACCTACCCTCAGAAACAGGTTCCTGGTTTTCCTGACTTACTGATATGGTGTTTTCTTTCATCTCCAGTTTACTTGGTGACCTGGGAAAAGTTATACACATCTCAAATATATCTTTAAAGGATAGAAATAAATTTAATGATACATATGCTTACACTTACACACCATAGTTAAAATACAGACACTCAAGTCAACCTTGTGCTTGCATTTATTTATTTGCTTGGTTTTTAATCATGTACTTCAAGAAATAATCTGACAACAGTTAGGAGTATGTTGAGACTGAAACTCCTTTCTGGCACTCCTGATACTGAACAAATGTCACTGACACACAGAGTTGCAATCAACATGCCATACTAATAGTTAAAGGCCTGAAACTTGGACCTATTCAATAATGGCACAGGTTCCTGGCCGTACGTATGTATGTATGATTAGATTGTACATCGTACTCAGGACGTTTTCAAATTACATGACGGCAGAGTCCTCAGTACGTGTATACTGTGTCTTCTTTGAGCACGGCGAGTTGATACCACCAAACTGCTACCACCACTGGAACATTATGCTGATGAGATCAGACATGACACCCTACTCTGTCAAATTATACTGACACTGGGCTGAACAGTCCTGCTTCCTTGCTCTAACCTCCTAATTCTGAAAGCCAGGCGCGGCAGCAACAAGTACCATTTCTAAAGTCTTTGGTTTGGCCCGACCCAGGATTGATACCTGATCTCAGGGATTTAAGGCGGACACTCTAACCACTAGGCCACCGAGACAATGCAGTTGTCAGATTGCCCGTGATGTGTAAAACTGTAATCTATTATAAAAACAGTATATCATGGCCAATCAATCCCTAGTTATATTCTGCAAGTCCTACCTAAGTCCTTTCCGCTTGGCATGTTTCTTATAGGCCTCTAGCTTGGCCATTAGCCTGTTGTTCTCCTTCTGCAGACGGCCATTCTGTGATTGGAGGATGTATATGGAGTCGCTGTCGACAATGCCACTGCGTCCAGCATACAGCACCTCGGGCATAGACCCGTCACAAGCTGCCCTTTCCTCAGCAGGACGCGGGGCAGACGTGCTGGCTGAAGGCTTCCTATCATTCTCCTTCAGAAAACAGATGGCTGAGGGCAAAAATGACAAGGGTCTGATATATCAGTAGCACAACAAATGTCAACAAGCCACAATTTCCTAAGCATATACATTGTACCCATGACGCAGTTAACTAAGTAGCTCATTTTACCGGATTCTGAGAGTTCCACTGATCTTCCGAAGATGTTTTGAGAAGTGCATGAAGGGAAAGATAACGCACTGAAAGTAATATTTTTTTCTACTTTTATTTGCTTCTAACAATGCACTTTTAGGGTTGATCTTTTCAGGTCAAATACAGCAGTTGACACCTGCTCCAGTCCCCTAAAGATCATTGCACTTTAATACATGTATGTATCATTACAGTTTGCTTTATGGGTGGAGGAAAGGTACCCTATCAGGTAGAGATCACAGGCAGACATTCTACGTTGCGCTGGCAGATGCACAACAATGTCTTCATTCAGACTTAACTTCAAAACAGTTAACACAGCTAAAATTTTGACATACTTTGGACATTTTTATTTTAATACTCAGTGTTGTATTCATCATTCATGACCACATTGGAAAACTGTGTTCAAGTTAATACATGTTAAGTTAATGACCAAGTCTGACTTTTATGTAAGTCAATGACAGCTTTGTGATCCTGCGGCCATATCTAAAACCAAGCACAAATGATAGCTCTCAAAATTCTTGTTTCTTTTTAAGTTACATTCCACACCATTCACTATCCTCCACAAATATTTTAATACTCAAGTAATACTTGAACCTCAACATACATAAACTCTGGACAAACTCACTGTCATTGGCCGATACTTGTTCACTGAGGCGCCTCATCTCCTGTTTTAGAAAGGTGATATGATTATTCTTCTGTTCCACAGTTTCCGTCAGAGAGGCTATCCTACAATTACAAAGCACAGGAAGTTCTCAGTAGCAATACATGTGGATAATTCTGGGCTTACTTGAGACACAACTTGAATACAACTTGAGATAGAGAAGGGAGTGAACACTAAATTAAACCTCCCTTAAGATAACCCTAAGGTACAATGTCAAACAATGAGGGAAAATGTTCATGGTATTTAAAGTAGACACCTATATGCACTGACACAAGAACCAGAAAAGATCTTATCATAGCTTTCAGCTTGCACTACCAAAACCCTGATGCCCAGCACCGCATTTCTGGGCATTTCCCATCTGAATACAGTGTATCATTGCAAGAGGCAGTCAGGGTAAACAACATCAAATTTGAGAGATAAAACTACATCTATATATGTCACAAACATATTAAGAAGCTAAAAGTGTCCAAATTAGTGCAGCGAGTGCAAAAATATCACATTCACATGCAAAATTTACAAAATCATAAGGGTTGTTGTTGTTTTTTTTACTGGAATTGGTTGACAAGAGTTACACACACTGTAAGAAGAAATGCATTATCACAATGTGATTTCAACTCCTAAGGGCTATAACACATTGATGGGGCATCTGTGCAAATATCACAAACATGTCTTCATATGGTAGAGACTGTATCTGCTGAAGCCAATGACATCCTAAGTAAGGGGTTTTGCTGGGAAGAGTTCCTTAAGGGGAGATAAAAAAACAATGTAATTTAAATTGGGAGGGGATTTAACTCCTTAACAAACAGCTAAGTCTTCATAAAGTTCTTTGAAGAGAACAGACACTCAGCATATAAAATGCAGCATGAGTAACCCAAACATTTTGAAAACTCACCTTTTCTCATACTGTTTAGGCACCATCTTCAAGTCACTCTCTAAACCAAACACTTTATTTTTCATTTGGGCCAATTCTTCCACTTGAGCGGCATTAGTCGACTGTGTAGATGATTTCTCACGCAGAGTAGTTATTTCTTCTGCAACAAGAAAGGCCGTGTCATAATAGTGGAACTGCTGGTTGAGACAAAAACACACTGACTACATGGTTCTCAGTTATGGTGCGGGTGTCACAATTCGTCACATCATATACAAGGCCAAATTACACATCACTGTTGTTTTCCATATATTCCATATCATAAGTGGTTAGACAAGTAGAATAGTGATAATTTATCATGCATAGCCTCATGGAGATAAGACACATTATTTCAAGCAAACATATTTTTTTGGTACATATGCAGAAAACAAAGAAAATCACTTCCCCTGAGCTCTGGGTGTGAAGGGTCAATACATCTATTAGGATAACAATGTGTCAGAAGTTACACTGCTTTGCACTGGGACTATGCTCTACAGTGCACTAGGCTCAATATGCAAATACTGACAATGGGTTAAAAGATAACAAATTCAACTGAATGAATCTGGATGAATCTTACTGTTTCTTCCAGTAAGTTTGGGTGATGATGTTCAGTTTGAGTTTTATCTAGATACACAAATTCTGCCATGTTAAAGATAGGGAAGGAGTGCCATTGTGCCATAAACTGGCAATGTTATTTTGCAATGAGGCAACATTCTGTTGTCAAGAGGACATAACATGAAGACTATGTATTGGCCATCGATTAAACGCCTAAATTAAGTCTAGGCAGGATGTTCGTGATGTTAGATACTCGGCTTGCGACCCACCTTTCAGCTTTACTATTTCCTCATCTCGTGACATGACTGTAGCTTCTGCTTCCTACAACAGGTATATGGACAACGAGTGAATCCTGAGAAAAATTCAGCCATGTAAGCCCACAAGATATTGCTGCATATTGTTTGCTCAAGGATACCTGCATATGGCCTAAAAATAAGCAGAACAACTGTGGGCCTCTTTCACAAAGCTTCGTAAGTCATATTTCTTGTACTTTTTTTCGCACAAGCCACTGACTGGGTTGTAGCGTCATAAGGTGACTTGATTTACAAGAAAAGTTACGAAAAATCCAATCATGAATTTTTTGAAAGTGGGCCCTGAACTCCCCAGCTTCACAATAAGTCTCAGTAGATTATAGTAGTTATAATAATTAAGCTAAAACACACATGGACATAGAGGGAGTTGAAGGTGAGAATACCAAACTGCCTAATACAGCCAAAAGCCCTTACCATTTGCAATTCCATCCTCATTTGGAGGCACTTTTTCAGCTTGTCCTTCTCTTTTTGTAAGTCTCGCAGCTAAAATGACAAATCCACTAGATGAGTCCACATTTAATAACCATACACAGTAGTCTACATGTATACTCAGACAGTAAAATGTGTTTAAGTGCCCAATAGACTCAATAAGCCTTCCATGACAGTTTTGAAGACTTAAGTGAATTACAGATATTTTTCCTCACAGAAACATCCTCACTACATATCTATACCCATCTTCTTTTCAAGAGCATTCATAATAAACAAGTTCAACTTATATTTTTTGGTGAGATTTGTTTTGTAGCTGAAACAGTCATTTGTCCACCATGTTAAATACCAATATATTTGGCCATTAGACATGCCATCTTTTCCCTTAGTTAGAGACAGAATCATTTCATTATGGTGCTTTACGCCAAAGACAGTAATACTTCACTTGGCAAGTTGAACTGCACCAAGACACTGGCAGAACTCGAGAAACACATGGCCTTTTTGGCTCACTGTACCAGATATACCTGCTCTACGGCTACACTCCCATGTTACACACAACAAGCGATCAAAGAATCTGGGGCCGATTCCACAAAGCCATTTTTGAATTAAGTCAAAATCTGAAATGAGATTCTAGAGCTTGTTTTCAATCGTTAAAAATTTAAATTTTGGCCGCCTTACAAATGCTACCTTACGACAAATGTGTCAAAATTTCAACTTCAAGTACCAAAAACTCAGCACTATGATGAAGTTAAGTTTTGACATAAGTCAAAATGACTTTGTGGAATTGCCCCCAGATGGATAACGGTTTAGCTATATGCCTACTACATCACAGACAAAAGGGCCATTAAAAGAATGTAGACATTACCTCCATTTTTAATATTATTTCCTCCCTAGGTTTCTGAAAGACAATATTGATCAGGATGTTATACACCTTGCTTCCACTAGTCCTGGTTCTGGTTTCATGTGCATATAACTATGTAAGTTCTTGATTACCATGACAACATATATTTGAGAGATATATATATTGAGTGCACTTAGTCAAGGGCTACTAAACAGTAAGTCAGCTTTATAAAATTAATCCGCGATCTGGGATTCTTGGAATATATACTCACTTAATGTGCTTAATGCTAAAGCTTATGCACTGTAATCAGATTTCTGGGCACACTGACAGGGAGATCACATTAATAAACCTCTTCATGGACAAGACACCATGGACTGATTCCACAAAGCAAATTTTTACTGAAGTAAAACTTTTACAACTTAACTAAAATGAAACATTCTTGAAATTTTAATATAAGGGTGCATGTATATCATGCCTGCAGCCTGCAAGAAGTGTTACATCAAGACAGATCTGTCAAGTGTTTCATGTCCCGGGAATACTTTAGAACAAAAAGACATGAAGACCATAAATATGTATAATTTTACATCAAGTCCACTCTTACATATACGGTAATTAAGTATACCTGTCCACTGAGATAGGACTCCATCTTCTGTATGGTTGACTGTTTAGCTTCGCAATCTGCCTTTGCTTTGTCCAGTGCCAGTGTCTTTTCCTCTAGCTGGTCTTTGAGGCTATTGCATGTATGCTGTAGGCAGGTCACCTCTTTTCTCAGTTCATCCATGGCTGCTTCCTTGTGTGATAATTTTGTTTGCAGATCTCCTTTCTGCTGTGCTTTTTGCTTGGCTTTGTACAGTTCATCTGTTAAGCGGTGAACTTCAGCCTCCAGCTCAGCTTTGTCACACTCACTTTGTGAGGCAGACTTCAGTTTCTCATTTTCAGCCTGTGTTTTGGTGAGTTTAGCTTGCAGATGGTTTTTATTCTGTCTTAAGTCCTCAAGAGCAGACATGATGTGTGTCAGCTGATTCTGAAGGCAAC
The DNA here is from genome assembly GCA_016165875.1 of Acanthopleura granulata. Lineage (NCBI taxonomy): Eukaryota > Metazoa > Mollusca > Polyplacophora > Chitonida > Chitonidae > Acanthopleura > Acanthopleura granulata. The sequence continues at coordinate 13,751,114 of JABBOT010000001.1, read as the reverse complement.
TCTTCTCAGACTGTGTCTTGTTCAAATTATCAAGCTGGCTTTGTAGTTGATCTTTTTCACGAACAGCAGCTTTTAGTTCTTCCTGGAGTTTAGGGCATACTGCGCACCTCTCTTCTTTGGATTTCCCCAAAATGCCTTCTTGAAGTTTTTCGAGCTGCTGTTTCAAGGCCGAGCTAGACTCAACATGCATGGCCTCAACTTTTCCCTGACTCAATCTGAGTTCTTCCTCCAATTTTCTCTTGTCAGCTTCCAAATCTTTGGTTTTCTCCTTCTGGATGGTTACCTGACTTTCAAGATGTGCACACTTTTCTGAAAGTGTCTGCACTTTTTGTTGAGCAAGCTCACTGCTTGCAACAATTCTGTTATACTGTTTGTCCTGTGCTCTTTCCTTTGCCACAAGCTCTTCCAATTTTCCTTGGGTCTGTTCCAATGACCTTCTTGATGATTCCAATTCCTTCACAGCTTTATCATACTTTTCTCTAAGCTCAGTTTCAAGAGCCTCAAACCCTTTCTCCATGCATTTTATTTCCACTTTTTTCTCCTCCAGCTCTTTGCCTTTAAGTTCAATCTCTGAAGTCATATTTGTGATCCTTGCATCTTTGGCACACACATCTTTTGCTATCTCAGAATGTTTCTCATACAGACTGTTGTATTCTTTCAGCTTAGTGTCCAGCTTGGCTTGCAACTCTTTCAGATGATTCTCTGAAAGTAACAAAAGTGAAGCCTTTTGCTCAATCTCTTCCTGAAGGCTCACTACCAAGGTATTCTGTTCTTGAAGAGCACAAGACTTCTCTTGCTCATATTTTTCCTTCAAACTTTCCAGCTGTTCTTTAGTTGCAGTCAAATCTTCACTAATTTCTGTTTTCATCAACTCTGTAGATTGTAGTAACTGCTGAAGTTCAGCCTCCTTTTGCTGAAGATCAATGTGTTTTTCTAGAAGGGCTTCATGTTGGCTGTTCAAATCATTTTGTTTCCTTACACTTTCTTCAACCTCTTCTTCAGCCTTTGCCAGAGCAGAATTTCTCTCAGACAGCTCCAGCTTCAGCTTTTCCACCTGATCCGCAAGAGAATTTCTATCTTCTTCAACTGAGCGCCCTTCTTCACATGCTGATCTTAATTCAGCCAATTTCTTTGAGTTCTCCAGCAATTCTAACTCCGCCCTTTCCATTTCTTCAGCATGCCTTTTAAGAGTTTCATCATACCCATGCTGAAGGCCTGTGAAATTCTCTTTAAGAACCTGTAGTTCCTTCTCCAGTTTCCCTAGAGATTCTGTTTTTGCTGTCAGTTCAGTGTGTTGTTCATTTATCGTTTCCGTCAGTGATGTCAACTGGAGTTCTTGCTCTGACAGCATCTCCTTACACTGGCAGAGTTCAGTTTTTGTACTATCCAAAGCACAAGTTTTCTCAGTCATTTCAGATTTGAGCTTTTCAGTCATCTCTTGATGAGACACTTTCTCGGCCAAGTAGTCTTCTCTGGAAGGAACATCTTGAAACTTTGACTCAAGCTCGTCATAACGACTTTGTAAATCTTTCAACTTCTCATTGCAATGTTGAAAATCAGCTTTGGCTGTTTTGAGTTCTGCAGCCATTTCACAAGACTTGGATGTCAACTTGCATTCCAGTGAAGACAGGGCGTCGTCATGTTGAGCTTTTAACATTGCCAACTGGTCATGACTGGCTTGCAGGTCTGATTTAGCTGTATCCAATGCTTCTCTCAGTTCATATATATTGGCAAAATCTTCTACAGCAGGAGTGGATAATTGATGAAAACTTCGAAGTTCATCATACTGGGCCTGTAATTCTGCCAAAGTTTCATCCTTGGCTTGAAGATCTCTTATCGCTTTGTCCAATGCTTCCCTAAGTTCAGAAGTCTCAATATTTGTTGAAGTCCCTTTTGATCCATAAAATGTTTGAAGTTCATCATACTGGGACTGTAAAATGGACAGTTTTTCATTACTGGCTTGTAAATCAGCAATGGCTTTATCCAAAGCCTCTTTTAGCTCAGACACGTCAAAGGAAACTTCCACAACAGGCTCCTTACTGCTGTGAAGGGTTAGAAGTTCATCATACTGGGACTGCAAGGCCGTTAACTTTTCATTTCTGGCTTGTAAATCAGCCATGGCTTTATCCAATACCTCTTTCATTCCACATTCAGGAGAAGATGTCTCCATGGTAGCTAGTACTGTTTGATGACTGGTTTGAAGTTCATCATACTGGGACTGTAAGGCTGTCAGCTTTTCAGTGCTGGTTTGTAAATCAGCCATGGCTTTATCTAATGCCTCTTTCATTCCACACTCAGGAGAAGATTCCTCCATTGCAGCTAACACTGCGTGATGACTGGTTTGAAGTTCATCATACTGGGACTGTAAGGCTGTCAACTTTTCATTGCTGGCTTGTAAATCTACTTTGGCTTTTTCTAAAGCCTCAAAGTCAGATGCACCAGAGGATGCCTCCATTGTAGCTAACACTGCTTGATGACTGGTTTGAAGCTCATCATACTGGGACTGTAAGGCTGTCAGCTTTTCATTGCTGGCTTGTAAATCAGCCATGGCTTTATCTAATGCCTCTTTCATTCCACACTCAGGAGAAGATTCCTCCATTGCAGCTAACACTGCTTGATGACTGGTTTGAAGTTCATCATACTGGGACTGTAAGGCTGTCAACTTTTCATTGCTGGCTTGTAAATCTACTTTGGCTTTTTCTAAAGCCTCAAAGTCAGATGCACCAGAGGATGCCTCCATTGTAGCTGACACTGTGTGATGACTGGTTTGAAGTTCATCATACTGGGACTGCAGGGATGTCAGCTTTTCATTGCTGGCTTGTAAATCTGCTTTGGCTTTTTCTAAGGCCTCAAAGTCAGATGCACCAGAGGATGCCTCCATTGTAGCTAACACTGCTTGATGACTGGTTTGAAGCTCATCATACTGGGACTGTAAGGCTGTCAGCTTTTCATTGCTGGCTTGTAAATCAGCAATGGCTTTATCTAATGCCTCTTTCATTCCACACTCAGAAGATTCCTCCATTGTGTGATGAATGGTTTGAAGTTCATCATACTGGGACTGTAAGGCTGTCAGCTTTTCAGTGCTGGTTTGTAAATCAGCCATGGCTTTATCTAATGCCTCTTTCATTCCACACTCAGGAGAAGATTCCTCCATTGCAGCTAACACTGCGTGATGACTGGTTTGAAGTTCATCATACTGGGACTGTAAGGTTGTCAGCTTTTCATTGCTGGCTTGTAAATCTGCTTTGGCTTTTTCTAAAGCCTCAAAGTCAGATGCACCAGAGGATGCCTCCATTGTAGCTAACACTGCTTGATGACTGGTTTGAAGTTCATCATACTGGGACTGTAAGGCTGTCAGCTTTTCATTGCTGGCTTGTAAATCAGCAATGGCTTTATCTAATGCCTCTTTCATTTCAAACTCAGGAGAAGCTTCCTCCATTGTTTGATGAATGGTTTGAAGTTCATCATACTGGGACTGTAAGGCTGTCAGCTTTTCAGTGCTGGTTTGTAAATCAGCAATGGCTTTATCTAATGCCTCTTTCATTCCACACTCAGGAGAAGATTCTTCCATTGCAGCTAACACTGCGTGATGACTGGTTTGAAGTTCATCATACTGGGACTGTAAGGCTGTCAGCTTTTCATTGCTGGTTTGTAAATCAGCAATGGCTTTATCTAATGCCTCTTTCATTCCAAACTCAGGAGAAGATTCCTCCATTGCAGCTAACACTGCGTGATGACTGGTTTGAAGTTCATCATACTGGGACTGTAAGGCTGTCAGCTTTTCATTGCTGGCTTGTAAATCAGCAATGGCTTTATCTAATGTCTCTTTCATTCCAAACTCAGGAGAAGATTCTTCCATTGCAGCTAACACTGCGTGATGACTGGTTTGAAGTTCATCATACTGGGACTGTAAGGCTGTCAGCTTTTCATTGCTGGTTTGTAAATCTGCCATGGCTTTATCTAATGCCTCTTTCATTCCACATTCAGGAGAAGATTCCTCCATTGCAGCTAACACTGCGTGATGACTGGTTTGAAGTTCATCATACTGGGACTGTAAAATGGACAGTTTTTCATTACTGGCTTGCAAATCAGCCATGGCTTTATCCAAAGCCTCTTTTAGCTCAGACACGTCAAAGGAAACTTCCACAACAGGCTCCTTACTGCTGTGAAGGGTTAGAAGTTCATCATACTGGGACTGCAAGGCTGTCAACTTTTCATTGCTGGCTTGCAAATCAGCAATGGTTTTATCCAATACCTTTTTCATTCCGCAATCAGGAGAAGATTCTTCCATTGCAGCTAACACTGCGTGATGACTGGTTTGAAGTTCATCATACTGGGACTGTAAGGCTGTCAGCTTTTCATTGCTGGTTTGTAAATCAGCAATGGCTTTATCTAATGCCTCTTTCATTCCACACTCAGGAGAAGATTCTTCCATTGCAGCTAACACTGCGTGATGACTGGTTTGAAGTTCATCATACTGGGACTGTAAGGCTGTGAATTTTTCATTGCTGGCTTGTAAATCAGCAATGGCTTTATCCAATGACTCTCTCAGATCTGAAACATTGCAGGAAACTTCCACAACAGGCTCCTTACTGCTGTGAAGGGTTAGAAGTTCATCATACTGGGACTGCAAGGCCGTTAACTTTTCATTGCTGGTTTGTAAATCAGCCATGGCTTTATCTAATGCCTCTTTCATTCCACATTCAGGAGAAGATTCTTCCATGGTAGTTAGTACTTTTTGATGACTGGTTTGAAGTTCATCATGCTGGGACTGTAAGGCTGTCAGCTTTTCATTGCGGTCTTGCAAATCAGCCATGGCTTTATCTAATGCCTCTTTCATTCCAAACTCAGGAGAAGATTCTTCCATTGCAGCTAACACTGCGTGATGACTGGTTTGAAGTTCATCATATTGGGACTGTAAGGCTGTCAGCTTTTCATTGCTGGTTTGTAAATCTGCCATGGCTTTATCCAATACCTCTTTCATTCCACATTCAGGAGAAGATTCCTCCATTGCAGCTAACACTGCGTGATAACTGGTTTGAAGTTCATCATACTGGGACTGTAAAATGGACAGTTTTTCATTGCTGGCTTGTAAATCAGCCATGGCTTTATCTAATGCCTCTTTCATTCCAAACTCAGGAGAAGATTCCTCCATTGCAGCTAACACTGCATGATGACTGGTTTGAAGTTCATCATACTGGGACTGCAAGGCTCTCAGCTTTTCATTGCTGGCTTGTAAATCTGCTTTGGCTTTTTCTAAAGCCTCAAAGTCAGATGCACCAGACGATGTCTCCATTGTAGCTAGTACTGCGTGATGACTGGTTTGAAGTTCATCATACTGGGACTGCAAGGCTGTCAACTTGGCTTGCAAATTGGTTATAGTTTTATCAAATACTTCAGTGGTCTTGGCTTCATATTGTTCTTCGATGCCCTGAACATCTGACAGATGTGTCTCTGCTGAGTGCCAAGGCTCCACTGGGGACAGACAATGTCCTGTTTGTGATGTCTCACTGATTTGCAGGTTGTCACACTTGGGCTGAAGTTGCTCCGTTACAGTCCTCAATGCACCCGCTGAGTTTTGACTTTCTTGCAACCGACCATTTACTTTCTCTAGAGCATCAGCAGCTTCAGCCAATTCAATCTGCTTTCCATGGATGACTTTTCTCAAGGCAGCTATCTCTACATCTTGGGATGTGTCCTGGGTAGAGATTTCCCCAGGTTTTCCTTTGCAATCTGTCACAAATTCTCGCTCTATTTGTTCGATTCCAGACTTTGCAGTTGGTTCAAAGTAGGACTGATCTTCATCAATATGCTCATTTTCCTCACTGTGGACAAAGCTTTCATATTGCACTTTTATCCTTTGATTTTCACTGGTCAAAAGATGATCACGTTGGGCCACAAGTTCATCATACTTGGCCTGGAGAGTAGTTAACTTCACGTATGCCTTGGCAAGTTCTGACTGTAAATGGCATACATCTCCCTCTGCATGTGTCATTATTTGATCCTGTCCATCATGGGAGTTCTCCTGACCTTCCTGAAGTTCAAGTGACTTTTTTTCCTTGCCTTCACTGACAATCAACATCTCCGTTTGAACTGACACGTCCATGGTTAGGTCGACTGCTGTACAAGTCAAATTTTTGCCCGCATCTTCATCCCCTCTTCCTTGAGAAAGAAGTCTCTCCAAAGTTCCAATTCTTTCATTAGCAATCTGAAGCTCAGCTTTTGTCTTCTCTAACTCATTGCAAACTTCCTCTAGTTCTTGCTGTTGTGAATGTTGTACAGACATATGTGTGACATCTGGCACACCATTTTTTTCAGACATCTTCTCCAAAAGGTCAGAATATTTTTGTTGTAACTCATTCAGAGCAACTCTACTCTCCACCAGTTCAGTTTTAGTTTTTTCAACAGCATCATACAGGTCCAAAAGTTCTGACTGTTGCCTTTCAACAGTTTCCTTTAGGCCTGCAACTTCATTACCATCTGACTGTAGGGTGGTCGAGTCAGACTTATCATCCATCTGTCCATGCACTAAAGGCTGTGTATTGTTGTCAGTATTCACCTCTGCAAAATCATCAGCTTCAGTGCATTCAAAACTCTGCGATTTATCCTTCTGAGAAGACACGTCTACATTTGTTCCAGAGCATTGCTTGTGCTCAGACAGAAGATCTTCATAGGCTTTAGTCACAGAAATAACTTCCTCCTCCTTCTGAAAAATGATGTCTTTTAACTCTTTTAAAGAAGTTTTCATTTCTGCTATATGTGCTTCCTGTTCCTGCAGGGTTGTTCGGAGCTGAGTGAGTTCAGAATGTCCACTGGATTCCTCAGTGGGAAGAGGCCTTGTACCTAATGGAGGTCTGTGAGTCTTCACGTCATTAGTTTCTCCTGAATCACAGGATGTCTTTTCTGATTCATGGACCAAATCCACAAGTCTTTGAGTCACTTCTTTCTGTTCATTTACACTGTTCTCTTGGTACTGCTGAGAGTGAGTATCTTCTTCTGGTTCTGAAGGAGAGTTCAGTATGTCAAATGTATCTGAGGGCCTGAGCCTTTCCTCTTTTTGCTCCATAATTAACCGATATTTGGTCTCAAGCTCAGCATAATTTTGTCTTTGTTTGTCCAATTCCTCTGAACCTGCTGTCAGCTTTTCCTGAACTTCCTTTAACATTTCAGACAAGGTTTGAATTTTATTCTCCTGCAGTGAAATTGTTTCTTTCAAAGTACACGCTTCGTCATCTGGCTTTTTCATATTCTTCAAATTCCTCTCAGCATCCAAAGCTTCTGTCAGTTTCTCCACTTTCTCGTTTAGTTTTTCCTCCTCTTCCACAGCGGCTATCAACCTTTCTTCCAGATCTGTGTACTTCTCCAGTATAATTTCATTTTCCTCAGTCAAGTTTTCAATCTTTTCTAAACTCTGCTTCAATTCTTCTTTCCCTGCAATCATGACGGCTGTTCTCTCTTCCAATTCTCTCTGCAGTCTTGTAACATCAGCAGAAGATGAGCTGCCATCCGAAGAATCCTCCTGTGCTTTGCTGTTCTCCACAAGTTCATCAGTTTCAGTTGAAGTTGCAGAGCAACCTTGTAGTTTTTCAAGTAGCTGAGACTTGTCCTCCAATTCCTTCTTCGCACTGTCCAGCTGCTCAGCTAGTTTAAAGCATTCGTCTTGAGAATCTAAGAGATCACTAGATAACTCTTTCACACTTTCTTTCAGGTTCATCAGCTCTGTCATTAATGCAGAGCATTCACTTGTCTTCTCTTGACATTCTTCTTCAGCCGTCTGCATCTACAACAATAACTCAAAATTCACTCTTTGCACACACTGTTTTGAACCATAAAACATCGATTAAGTTAGATCAAAGTCTCGCTCAATTCCTCTTCCAGTTCCCCATGTCAAAGATACAAGACCAGAATCTACGGGCCGTTGAATTGCTCAGGTAATTTCAAGGTTATTAGTGAGGTAACATCAGATTTTTCAAAGTTTTCTGGAGAATGACGTTGCAGCACATAATGCATTGGATAAAACTTTGCAAGTTAAGGCACAGCAGAGACAAGAACTGAATTTCACAAGGAGATGTCCTTGGTCGGGAGATTACGGCAGGTAGCCAGGGGAGCTTTAGTCTGATGGGTTCAGGTGTGCACTTTAGTGCAACGTAAGTAATTTATAAAATGGGGCGTGAGGAAACGAACCCAACAGAGGGCTTTATTACAACATACACAAGTCACATGTGGAATATAAATACATGTGGAAAGAGGCTCCACAAGAAGAAGCATAAAATCCAAATGAACAATAGAATCTTACAGCTACTCTGGCATCACTCAGTTGTTCCTTCAGCTCATCTCGTTCTGACACAATCCTGCAAAACAAGAAATACAAATAAAAAATTACTGACAGAACAAATGTTGTACATATACGTTTATTTTACTGATATTCCATGAGATCTAATCCAAGCTTAAATCTCGTCCCCAGATCCTCTTCATTTTCAGTGTGTCACGTCACTCTTTCATGCTGCACAAATGAAGAGATCTGTATATTGTCCCACAAGTTAAGGCAGAGTTTCTGTGGGCAATGCTTTGGAAAGAAACTGCATTTCCCAGATGTCACAATGCTACCTCAAACTAGTGAGAGCATGATTTTCCCCACAATATCTTGTCAGACTAACGTAGTTCAATTCATGGCAGCATTTGTGGGAATTGGACAACCTTCACATTTCACAAACAGAAAACAGAGGCGTTTAACTGGGTTAGAAGCATGGTTAGAAGAAAGAGGACGTATTTGTCACCAACAGTTTCCTATCACGCACACACTGCTATCAACCAAAGGCTAGGTGTTTCTTGAAACATTGGTGCTTTCTAACCTCAATTCTGCCCTTGCAGTTTTCTTCACTACTTTCAGAACACTGATCCTCAACCCGAAACATCACCAACAGTTATCACAGTCCAAATAACTTCAGCACGAAACCTTGCCTTAAGTAACTGTGGGCTAAACAAAAACTGAACCTGGAAAAGTACCACTGCTTAGCCTGTGAACCTTATCAATGTCACTTCAAGACTGTAAAGGATGACAACCCGCTTAAACAAAAAGTCTAGAAAACTATCTTGTCCGAGTTAAAGACAGGACAAATCCTTCAAAAATTCTGTCAAAAATGTATGACAAGACTAATTGGTGAGCTGACTGCGGTTGGTAACTGGTAAACGGCAGATGAGAAATGCTACATTACAGTGTTCAATGTCATCTTAATACTATGTTAAGGCAATTTTCCCTGTCTGTAAACATTAGTTGTGCTACAGGCCATGTCCCTGGGCTACTCACACAGATACATCCAGATTGCCAACCTTCTCCTGGAGCTCATGCAGCTGGTGCAGCAGGGGGTCATTTTTCTTGACCAGTCCAGCACTCTTTGTCTGTTCAAGTTGTCGATTCTCTTCATAAGCAGCCTGAAGTTCTACACGCAAGTCTTTCTGCAATTTCTCACTTTTCTCCTTCTCGTGTTCCAGCAAATAATCAAAATCAGCCTTTTCTTTATTTAACTGGTCAAGCTGTTTCTTGGTTTCAGCCTATAACAATGCAGAGGTAGGAAAATGCAAATCTCAGGGTATCTAATTACATGTTAAATGTGCCATGAATTTTTGATGAGTTTCCTTTTTAATTGACCGATAGACAGCCACATTGATGAAAGATGCACTGATTTTTTGATTTAATATTGAATTTGATTTAATATTTTGTTTTATTTTTATCAGCCATTGTCAAGAATTCAAGCTCCTCCAATTTTAGAACTTCAAGCCAACTTGATTTCTAACGATGTATGAATCCCAGCTTGGCACTTACAAGCAGTTTCTCTAAATCTTTCACATGATCGTTTGATATGGCAAGTTCCTTTCTGGTTTCCATGACAACTGTCTCAGCATCTGTAGCATTTTTCTGTTGGATCAAAATTTCTTCTTCCAGTTTTTCGCGATTTTTGGAATCAGGAGATAATTTCTGTTAACAAAAATAGGTAACAGATCACTTTGGCAAATCTTTCAACAGTAGTTGTGAAGTGAGTAACTTACAATATATTGAAATCTTGAAAAGAACAGTCCCTGGGCTTTGGTATAGGTCTATAGAGTTAATATATTAGACTTTCTAAATCAAACTCCAAATTACATATACATCTCAGTCTGCAGTACAGAAAAAAAAAAATCAACAGACCATTTCAATACAAACAAAATTACAACAATAAGTGAAATCCACAGATCCGAAACTTTTCTATACAAAATAAGCATACGAAACAGCAAATAGTGAAAGAACACCAACTAATACCTCTTAATATTTGAAAAGCGTGCCAATGAAAGCCGAACTGGTGACCTATGATAAAAAAAGGGAAAATCCAATATAATCTTAACTGCTCTTCCTGTAACCATTATAACCACCATCCATGAGACAAACAACAACAGCTTCCTGTAATCTTACTATCCGCTTTGCTTTGGGAGTTCGGAATTCCTTCTCATAGCGAGTGAATTCCTCCAGCTCTTTGAATTCTTGTTCTTTCCTGTCGAGATGGCAGGTAACTCTTATTAACTGGTCCTCCCTGGCAAAATCAAACAAATCAAACATACCCAATATAAAAATACAGCCTCCACACAAAAAACAAACATTCTGCAATGCATACTGTCCCCTAAGGGTTAACCCCATCAGGAGAATAGCTATGTCATAGCCCACAACAGAGCAATGAGGGCCATGATTTTTCTCCAAAATGGACTAAACAACCTACCACTCAAACTTTATTTGTAATTCATCTCAGTACTAAGTTTCATCTAAGTTTGATAATAACTAACCGTTTTGATTCCACATCATGTTAACAGGGCAAAATGATCATGCAAAATAAACAAAAGAGCACAAACTTGACCACGGATGAGCCAAATCCTAAGATTCAATATGAGATGAACTGTTTCGCTAAGTGTCTGGCAAAGTCTAAATATCCAAAATATCACAAAACCAGCAACTTGATTCATAACCCATCATGCTGAATCCACAAATCAAGTTTAAATCATATATGACATGCCTTTTAAAAAAAAATTCTTGCACACTGTTTCATGACAGCTAGACTGACTGACAGATGAGAGATCAAGATAAAGTCCTCTTCGGTACCAGCAAAGGAACTTAACAACATATTCATATTGGTGCTGCACTGGAACAGCAGTCATTCTTCTCAGTGAGATTCATATATTGATTTGACTGATCTTTTATGCCGTACTGAAGAATGGAACCCAACAGATGACATGAGGACATTTTATTTTAATACAGACAAATTGGTCATCACAACTTACAGATCGGTCACTTTCATCACTGCAATTCAGGCGAATTGATTTTCATGCCAAACAGTTCAGCGACTTTTACTACTGTTACACAAGTAAATTCACTATTCATACAGGCAGGTGACTGTCGTCATTTACAGGTCAGTGACTTTCATACAGGCATGTGACTGTCGTCATTTACAGGTCAGTGACTTTCATACAGGCAGGTGACTGCCGTCATTTACAGGTTAGTGACTTTCACCATGTTAGGATGACTTTCAGCATTTAAGGTGAATAACTTTAATCACTTATAGATATCTGACTTTCATGCTGTGCAGATCAAAAATCATTTACAAGTGACGGACTTTCACAACTTACAAGTCGGTGACTTTCTCTGACAACTGCACGACTTCTTGCTGGGCCTTCTGCAGCTGTTTCTCCTTGTGTTCCCTCTCTGTCAACAGCTTCTCACAAATGTTCATCGACTGCTCCAGCTGAGACTTCAGGTCCTACCAAGACGCCCAAACACACCATTTTACATCTCATACAGCCATAATCTATAATTCCGGACTATTGATAGGATTTTACTTGCACTACTCAGTGAATTGTTTAACCTGAGTTTCATACAAATGCTTCAACAGTTTATCTCAGGGTCATGCAAGGTCATGAATAAGATGCAAGAATCTGCCTGAAAAATTCACTTTCTCAGCACTGTACCTGAAAACTAGCAAAAATCTACTTAAACCAATGATATCTCACCAGGAATCTTCCAGAATAGATAACTGCCCACTTTTTTTCTCTTATAAGCACAACTGTTACTTTCAATTACTCAGTTGTAACCCAAGTTGACAGTATTCACAAACTATCAACAGAATTTTGCTATTTTCCAGAAAACTGTATTAGATTGTTATTTAAAGCCACATTCACGACTTTCCCCTTACATTTGATGGCACACAGTTTCATACACTTTGACTTTTGGCAGGCTTAGCAGTTTACATGAATTTAAGCAAACAGACAAGGTCATTTCTAGAGAGACTGTCGCCATGATATGGTGTAAAGCCATAATCATTCATTCATTCTAGAGAGACTGGAATATCACAAACAAAATCATGTACATTATACTAAAAAAACAGTTACCTCAAACTCTTGCTCCGAATGTTCAGCTGGTCTGAAAAATCCGTACACAAATCCAATCAGATATGTACATTATAAAAACTAGCCTTGAAATACTTGTATCAACATGAGCACAAGAGAATCATGTTTACATCAAACTGTACTCAGATGTTTACATGTACCTCAATATTAACTCTTACTGCAAATGGTAAAACTGTTTGATGGGAATCAGATTTCAGAGCAAGGGGTTCAAAAGCTTGACTCTACGAGGATATAATTCATTTATTTATTTACTTGACTGGTGCTGTACTCAAGAGTACATTTATACGACGGCGGCCAGCATTATGGTGGGAGGAAACCGGGCAAAGTCCAGCTGGGCTTCAACTCACAGCGGCCGCATTGGTGAGAGGCATTGGGTCATAACGCCATGCTGGTGCACTAAGCCCCTTGGCCACGGAGTTCCCCCACCCCCAAAGATATAACAACTAATTGCCTATGCTGACAGATGAAATCAGACAATACCTTACAAAACACATTACAATGGTCAATGGTGGTGTTAATAGATTACTGCCCAAATGTGCGTTATTCAACAGAATATAGGTTGAGGAATTTCCAATTGTGTTTTTTAATGTCATGAAAGCAAAGCGCGAAAATGTCACAAGTTGTTTGATGGGAGCAATCATCCAGGAAGTTTGTTGTGTGATGGGAGAAATCATCCAGGAAGCTTGCTGTGTGATGGGAGAAATCATCCAGGAAGCTTGTTGTGTGATGGGAGCAATCATCCAGGAAGCTTACTGTGTGATGGGAACAACCATCCAGAAAGCTTGTGTGATGGGAAAAGTCATCCAAGAAGCTTGTTGTGTGATGGGTGCAATCATCCAGGAAGATTGTGTGATCATGGGAGCACACATCCAGGAAGCTTTGTTGGCACCACAGTCACCACCGAGTCTGACGTCCGTGGAGTGGGTGTTGTGTATTGTAACATCTTAGCTCACATGACTTGACCGAACTTCTGGAACATTAGGACATCGCACTAGTGGCCACTGAATCTGCCACAGAGGGCAGAGGAACGCACTCCAGGAAGCTTGTTGTGTGATGGGAGACAGCTGGGAAGTTTGTGTGGTGGGAGCAATCATTCAGGAAGCTTGATGTGTGGTGAGATTAATCATCCAGGAAACTTGCTGTGTGATGGGAGAAAGCATCCAATCCAAGGAATTGTGACTGCCTCAATCAAGTTAACGTCACAAAACATTAACAAATGTAGTGTGGATCAAGGAACAAAACAAAGCAGATGTAATCTGGTTCCCATCTAACCCATTTTTCAAATTTCAAGCTAAACTATAACAACTCATAGTGTCACTGAAGCCGGGATGTTTAAGAACAAGATGTATATGTACATATCAATCTTACCAACACATAACAAAAGACTGAAAAAACAAGATATGAATGAGTATAGCCTTTTGAATTCCCAATTAGAGCCTGGGATACTCAACTTACAGCTTTAGCAGAAAGGGGTCAGTTTGGCTGCATGCCTCAGCTGTCACTTTCACAGCTGGGAGTAAAGAGCTATTGGTGAGCTCCGACTCATTTTCTTCAGGAATAGAAAGCAAGTTTTGAGGGTTCTTGATGTTTTCCTCCATCTCATCCAGAAAGTCAAAACCACTAGTATTGCCAAAATCTGGCCGGTTCCAGTTTAGTTTATCTAAAGGGCAAAGAAAGCAATATTGTAAAACATGGATGTTTGTGTCTATTCCTCACCAGCGCTGAAGATAGTGTTTACATTAAGGACACAATGCCAAGCAGCTACACAATGGATCCACCATATCTGGTCATAAAATCTATTTATTTCACGCATTATTCCACATGTCACATTATGAAAATTAAAAGAGAAAAAACACTTCATCATTACTCGACATTTCAGGATTTGCCTCAACACCATCAGACTTGAGTACTGCATTAAAGTGATCAGTGAAACTACAGGTTTCTTTATTTTCACCTTGGCCGCCATGCTGATAAGTCATGTAAACAATTCAGCGCTCAGGAAAAACCAATAAAACATGTCAGGTACTTTGACAGTCTTCTGAAGATAAAACACTGTAAAGGGTACGTACCTAAGCTGTTGTCAGTTCCACGCTGTGACACTAAAGGAGGTAACATAAAACCTACTGAAGGTCGTCTGCGACCTGGACACCAAGTCTCTCTCCTTAGTTTTTTCTGCCAAAAGAAAACATACATACATGTAGGTGTAACACTCTCTAATGTGGCAATTCATCACATTCCAAAGCTGTTGTACAAACTCCTATATTTTGTGAACATTATGCAGTCATGCAGATTCCAATGTAGACCATCAAACATCTAATTTTCAAAAGGCATCAGACTGTCAGGACAACTCAAACAGCTAACTTACACAAGGCACTAGACAGGACAGACAACTCAAACAGCTAACTTACACAAGGCACTAGACAGGACAGACAAATCCAACAGCTAACGTACACAAGGCACCAGACAGGACAGACAACTCAAACAGTTAACTTACACAAGGCACCAGACAGGACAGACAACTCAAACAGCTAACTTACACAAGGCATCAGACAGGACAGACAACTCAAACAGTTAACGTACACAAGGCACTAGACAGGACAGACAAATCCAACAGCTAACGTACACAAGGCACTAGACAGGACAGACAACTCAAACAGCTAACTTACACAAGGCACTAGACAGGACAGACAACTCAAACAGCTAACTTACACAAGGCACTAGACAGGACAGACAACTCAAACAGCTAACTTACACAAGGCACTAGACAGGACAGACAACTCAAACAGCTAACTTACACAAGGCACTAGACAGGACAGACAACTCAAACAGCTAACTTACACAAGGCACTAGACAGGACAGACAACTCAAACAGTTAACTTACACAAGGCACTAGACAGGACAGACAACTCAAACAGCTAACTTACACAAGGCACCAGACAGGACAGACAACTCAAACAGCTAACTCACACAAGGCACTAGACAGGACAGACAACTCAAACAGCTAACTCACACAAGGCACTAGACAGGACAGACAACTCAAACAGCTAACGTACACAAGGCACTAGACAGGACAGACAACTCAAACAGCTAACTTACACAAGGCACCAGACAGGACAGACAACTCAAACAGCTAACTTACACAAGGCACTAGACAGGACAGACAACTCAAACAGCTAACTTACACAAGGCACTAGACAGGACAGACAACTCAAACAGTTAACTCACACAAGGCACTAGACAGGACAGACAAATCCAACAGCTAACGTACACAAGGCACTAGACAGGACAGACAACTCAAACAGCTAACGTACACAAGGCACTAGACAGGACAGACAACTCAAACAGTTAACTTACACAAGGCACTAGACAGGACAGACAACTCAAACAGCTAACTTACACAAGGCACTAGACAGGACAGACAATTCAAACAGTTAACTTACACAAGGCACTAGACAGGACAGACAAATCCAACAGCTAACTTACACAAGGCACTAGACAGGACAGACAACTCAAACAGTTAACTTACACAAGGCACTAGACAGGACAGACAACTCAAACAGCTAACTTACACAAGGCACTAGACAGGACAGACAACTCAAACAGCTAACTCACACAAGGCACCAGACAGGACAGACAACTCAAACAGCTAACTCACACAAGGCACTAGACAGGACAGACAACTCAAACAGCTAACTCACACAAGGCACTAGACAGGACAGACAACTCAAACAGCTAACGTACACAAGGCACTAGACAGGACAGACAACTCAAACAGCTAACTTACACAAGGCACCAGACAGGACAGACAACTCAAACAGCTAACTTACACAAGGCACTAGACAGGACAGACAACTCAAACAGCTAACTTACACAAGGCACTAGACAGGACAGACAACTCAAACAGTTAACTCACACAAGGCACTAGACAGGACAGACAAATCCAACAGCTAACGTACACAAGGCACTAGACAGGACAGACAACTCAAACAGCTAACGTACACAAGGCACTAGACAGGACAGACAACTCAAACAGTTAACTTACACAAGGCACTAGACAGGACAGACAACTCAAACAGCTAACTTACACAAGGCACTAGACAGGACAGACAATTCAAACAGTTAACTTACACAAGGCACTAGACAGGACAGACAAATCCAACAGCTAACTTACACAAGGCACTAGACAGGACAGACAACTCAAACAGCTAACGTACACAAGGCACTAGACAGGACAGACAACTCAAACAGTTAACTTACACAAGGCACTAGACAGGACAGACAACTCAAACAGCTAACTTACACAAGGCACTAGACAGGACAGACAATTCAAACAGTTAACTTACACAAGGCACTAGACAGGACAGACAAATCCAACAGCTAACGTACACAAGGCACTAGACAGGACAGACAAATCAAACAGCTAAAGGGGTTCACAGACGTCAATGTTAACTACCATTAAAAAGCAGTTAAGAGATTTAAAATACTGAATACGAGGTTGAAGTATGTCATAAGCTAAGTAAAACTGAATACATTTCAGTAAAACTCAATTCTGGTAGGTGCACACATGATTATAAAGTTGTGTATTCTTTCCTAAAAGTATCCAATATTTCCACATTTTTCTGTTTCTTAAATTTATTTGGTAATGGCTGTTCTCCATTCAGCGGTGCATGGGTCAAAAAGCATGGTGCGGCACTGAACAGCAGGCGTCGCTCGCCCTACCAGGAGTCTCATGCTAGATTGACTTTCCTTTCACATTGCCAGTAGAATTAATATGGACTAACAAGGTACGTGATTGTCTGGTGAGGGGTTTCCAGTTGATAATAGATGCCTACTTCTAAACCCTGTACTGGATGGCCTTACTTCAATCGTCAAAATGACGGGCCGGCATTTGTAAAAGTGACCTTAACACAGGCGGCAACCGTTCATCAAACAAACTTTTACATATGGCAATTGAAAGGTAAGTTTATGATTATGAACACTGATAGCAGCAATTATAGATAAAAACTGCAATGCAAAATATGTGCGATGTAACTGTCAACCTTGTAAGGGTTGTAAAGGTCAGTCGTCAAAATGTGAAGGCCGTTGCACTTCATGCGATACAGTCAACTCAATGAGTGACATAATACACAAATACACAGAACATCAAATGCAATTTAATGATTAAGATTTTAATTAACACTATTTCCAAGCTGGAATCAGTCAAACTATATTATTACAAACAATACATATATATGACAATGTCTCTGAAGGATATAGTGTGTAAAACGATGGGGCCATTGGACCTTTACATGGATTGTGGATATATGTAACAGAAAGTAAAACATGAAGTAGTATACTTCTCTGTACTCAGATGGTTAAGTTAGTATATGGGTTTGAGGTTCCTGTACACCTTTCTAGAGGGTGACATCCCTCAGATTATGCAGGAGTCTTGCACAATAAGTGTAACAAACAGAGGACAGCAATAACTAGGGAAATTTCAGGTGATCAATGTAGGGGGTCAATCAATTCCCATGACACTGTATAGGTGATCAAGATTTTGATCTCTTGGTTGAAAATCCAAGGGAACGATTAGCCGATCCTCTGGTACATCCTTATGTCAACGCCTGCAGTTAATTTATCAGAGTTTTGGGGGTTCATATATGTATTGGTTCATTTTGCAGGGATCATTTCTTTGCATAAATTCTATATAGGGTAAATGCTTGAATTCAAACTGGCCTTGAAAAAACTCAATATTTCTGTTAGGGTAGTGAACATTTTGACATCTAAGAATCCCTGAGCTAACTTACAGAAGGTATTAGGCAATAAGGACAAATGAAATGGCTAACTTAAAGAAGGCATTGGACTGTCAGGACAAATCAAACAGCTAACTTACAGAAGGCACTAGACAGTCAGAACAAGTCCAACAGCTAACTTCCAGATGGCACTGGACTGTCAGGCAAAATCAAACAGCTAACTTACAGAAGGCACTAGACAGTCAGAACAAGTCCAACAGCTAACTTCCAGATGGCATTGGACTGTCAGGCCAAATCAAACAGCTAACTTACAGAAGGCGCTGGACAATAAGGACAAATTAGGCAACTAACCTACAGAAGGCACTGGATAGTCGAAGTAAATCAAATGGCTACTTACAGAAGGCACTGGACAGGCATCTGGACTGGGTAATGTAGACACACAGAACAGCTTCTTGAGCTTATCCAGCTCTTCTCGATGTTTCCTCTCCTTCTCCTCCAGTTGCTGACGCAGCTCATTGTCCACAGAAGACTGGGTCGGTGCTTCTTGCTAGAGGAAGAAATTGGTACAGTTATTGTGACAGAGCTCACTATCCACAGAAGAGTAGGTCGATATTTCTTGCTAGAGGAAGAATTTGGTACAGTTATTGTGACAGAGCTCACTATAAACAGAAGACTGGGTTGGTGCTTCTTGCTAGAGGAAGAATTGGTACAGTTATTGTGACAGAGCTCACTATCCATAGAAGACTGGGTCAATGCTTCTTGCTAGAGGAAGAATTTGGTACAGTTATTGTGACGGTGCTCACTATCCACAGAAGACTGGGTCAATGCTTCTTGCTAGAGGCAGAAATTGGTACAGATATTTTGAAAGAGCTCACTATCCACAGAAGACTGGAAGAATTTGGTACAGTTATTGTGACGGAGCTCACTATCCACAGAAGACTGGGTCGGTGCTTCTTGCTAGAGGCAGAAATTGGTACAGTCATTTTAATGGAGCTCATTATCCACAGAAGACTGGCTCGGTGTTTCTTGCTAGAGGTAGAACTTGGCAGTTATTATGGCCTGTGAGTTTTGCGATTCTCTTCTTAACAGTTTACAAAATGTTGCCAATTACCTAAGGACATATTCTGATTAGCCAGACGTAGAGGGGAAAGAAGTGCACCTCTCACAAGTTCCAGATATTAGCTCATTACACAAAATGTGAGCAACTGGCCAAGGAGATCCACAGGTGGACAGACACAAACTTGATATACCCAAAATATGCATGACCACGAGCATTTTGTTTCCCGAGCATTTTTGTTACCATCAATGTTACCCGACACTTTCATAATTTTCCTCCAATTTGTTTTCAAAATATAAGCAAATTACAGAAAATCTGACACAAGGAAGACAGACATCAATTCGAAACGCAAGCATCTCACACACTTAATGCAACCTGTGAATTGCATCACTCTCCTCTAATTAGTTTTCAAGACATGAACAAATTATGGAAACCTGACCAACTGAAAAAACAATCAAGGTGGGGGTGGGACCATAAAAATGTAACAACCTGTACAAATTTAATTGTCTCTGCATGATGTGATTCTTGACTACCACTGGCTAATTACAAGGTTTAAGATGTCGACGTACAATTGCCAGAGCTACAGCCCACGCTCACACGGGATACATACATCACATACTATTCCTTGTGACATCTAGCAACTTCATCAGCGCTATATTGTTTGATTTTTCTTAGCTCATTTTTATTTATACAGAAAAATAGGTTTATATTTGCTAAATATTGTAGGGATGAATCATTATCTATCCAAATGTTTGGCCATCAAAGTATTTCATCTTAATTTCACAGTTTTCACTCACCACAGCCAGCTGTTTCTTCAGTCGGTCAATCTCTTTTTTGTAACGTTTGATTAGGGCAGCGTCTGACAACACTTCATTGCGCAATGGCTTGTTTTTGATCACCTTTGCCCTGGACGCAAACTGTCCCCACAAACACAAACAAACACATACGTTATATATAATTATCTACATAATGTAACTAACTTATACATTTGCTCCAAAACTGCATTACTTTTGTTCCCTAAACTTAAATTTTTCAATGCTACCTAGCAAAATAAACCTCTTTTAAGGCTATTTTTTTGCTAAATTTTACCAGAATCCAAACCCATTCCAGTGACTTCCTCCCACAGGTATCCAAGGGAATCTCATTTAAGAATTTTACTTGAGGTCCATACTGTTAAAGATGCCTTTACTCAAGATATAAATACTTAATTCTTAGACAGGTCCAGATCTGACTAATCACTAAAATACTGCTCTTGGCCTAATAATTTGCCCAAAAAAGGTGAATTCTTAGTGGCAACTCAAGACCATACAATATAATTTTTGATGCCGAAACTTACAATTTTCCTGTAGTGTATCACGCTAGCTTCTTGCCTCTTGTAACTCTGATCTACGGGGATATTCTGAGAAGTATATTCTTAGATTCTCACTGATAAACCAAAAATATGCCTTGCCTTCCTCAGATCAGAGTTAAAGGACTCCCAAAATCAGAATGTTTGTCTTGGATGAAATTTTAGTTGAAAACTGAATAATTCTATATACCACACTAATGTTTTGCATCGCATCAATGCTCACTTCACACCTACAGAAGCATGCGCGAGGAAAATTGCAGCAAAAATTCATTGAATGTTGCGGGGAAACGGGTGTTTACTTTTATTTACTCCCAGGCTGATACTGCTGTAGATGCAGATGATTGCGAGCAGTGAAGACCAGTGTACTGATTTGTTGTGCCAACAAGTCTGATGAAATTTCAACTGGCTTACCTTTTGATTTCCTAGGCATGTGAACGGTGACGAATGACTGAATGAATAATTACAGTTTAATGCCACATCGGTAGTATCTCAGCCATATCGGGGCGATGAATGATGATGGAAGACAGGCCAAAAGGTAAACAAGTTGGAGCTTCTATTAAACAGACAAATGTACCTACACATTCAGACTTGATGACAAAACGAAAATCAATGATGTTTCATTATGGCTCATTTCTGCTAAGCCTTTCCTGTCTGTTTCACCTACCCTAAGAGTGGAGTGTGTCTCCTCTAGGGATGCAGGGGTGGCCGTGCATATGATGGCTGTCTTAGAGTTACCCCCGAGTGCATTCTGTAGAATCCTAGTCAGCTTTGAATCTCGATAGTTGATAAATTCCTGCTCTCTGTAATATACAATGAAAGAATAAGAAAGACAGCATGGGCGATTCCATGCTGCACTGTCTCAATACGATGTGTCCACAACGACACATGTAGAGAGGTTACCTGTAAGTCAGTGGACCTTCAGATATTGCCAACCCTGAGATCGTAAGACTTCCCATCACAAACAATAATTAATTCAACCTGATTGATGTAACTTCATGTATGCGCTAAAATTAATCAGCGTTGTCATATATGGATATAGAATTCCACTCAGCAAAGTTCATGCAAAATGGATGGATCCCACACACCCAGTGTCACACCACCCTTTCTTGTGATATTACATGTACTTTTCATTCCATCTCCACTGTTACAGCATATGTACACTAAACTTGAATAATGACTGCAGAAAGGTCACACTGTCATATCTCACGGAAAATCAGTGCAGGTTTTCCACACAAATTCAGTTGTTACTGTATACAGTCTTACATAAAAAATACATTTTGGGATGTGCCCACTAAACTCACCCTTCACTCAGTTTGCTGATCACGTTGGACAAACAGAACAGGCTCCTGTTGATTGCACATCCCTCCTTAAGCCTTTCCCCTGAATTTTCACCTGCCTTCTCAGAGCCAGCCAGGTCCACAAAGTTCTGTGAAAACAAAGATCGGATGAACTGTTTCATGCAGTTCCAGGTCCCCACAAATATTTATTTCATGGTCATAATCCACTGGAGCTCCTAAATGGGGATCGAATGTACCCAAATTTTTTTCAAAGAAAAAAAGAATGGATGCATCTATCATATCCAATGTCACACCACCCTTTCTCCCCACAACACGACTCTTCATTCTATCTAAGGTAAAAGAAATTGTGACGCCATGATATCACAGTAAGATGGAACATATGTAGCCAGCGTGGGGGGTGCCCGGTTGACCCACTCAGAACAATACTGATTATGATTGGTAAAATGTGTGTCCTTGATTGACAGATTGCAAAGGTGTATTCTTGCCAAAGAAACTTAAAATGCTGATACCAATCATACTCAACCAGCATATAAGAAATGAAACCTTAGTTCACAATTGAAATCTGAGAAATACACACTCCACTATCCACTGCCTGGGCTTAATAGGAAAGTATGGCAGATTCCAACAAAGAGAAATACGATTCTACTGTGGTGTACTTTCAACCTGCATATGGAGATTTTCAAATGTTCTCAACTGTAGAAATATGCCAGAGCAGAAACATCACACCACAGAGAATATTCATGTGGGTAATAATCATATCAAAAAGACACAAGAACACTGGCTAATCTACCAGTCATTTTAGTACAATTGTTGACTGTTAAAAGACCACACAAGACTTTCTTTAAAGCTGGATGTTTTAATCTCTCTACATACCAGATGGGAGACCATTACAGCCTCTTCTCCTGAACGTTTGCTGTCATCAATTCTTTCACGACTCTCTACAACCTAAACAAACAATGAAATATCAGCATGGCATAGGGAAATAAATGACCACTTCATGACCTGGACTGCCTTTCACATGTTACAACTGGCTGGCTTGTTTTGTTCTCATTGTTCTCATTCTTTCCTACACACAGTGCATTTTTTAATGTGATTCATACATAGACTATTTTTCAAAAGACAAGACAACAATTAATATAATCTTAGTTATTGCTGAAGAGGGGTGGAATCAGAAAAACAACCACAGCCATATATTTCATAAATAAATTTCCAACCAGGAATTCTTATGAGGCCGTGGTATACGCCATGTTAGAGAAACCTTAAATACCATGATGCACCACTTGTGCCCCTTGTACATGTGGCTAAAAGGTAAATCAGAATTCACTTGAATTCAGTAGAAACTGCTGCATTCTTGGGTTACAGAAACAACTTGTACCTGATGAGTCAATTTCGTAAATGTGCACATTTCAGCCCGCTTATGCAAAAATACAAAGGTCTGTTTTCCTTAACTTTATGAAGGATGCTTTATAAATGCATATATACATTTGACTTAGTGTCGTTTTTCATGGTGCTTCCTTGATGAGATATCTGTGTTTATAACACACCACATGATACAGAAGACAGACACACCGTACACAAAAAGGGACTTAGCAAGAGCCCCACAATGTCCAGACAAAAAAACACTTCTAGTAATGCTCTATAGGTGGACAACCATGTAATGTACATTATTTATGTACAGACATATCTGAATTTTACGTGGAGACAAAATGATGTGTACCTGTGCTATTATAATAGAAGGCTAAAACAGTACACTTCACAAAATGATTACTTACCATCTTATAGATACAGTGTGACCTTGAACTCTTGTCATTTTGAGTGGTCTCTCCAACACGTTTTCTGGCTGTGAAATAACATGGAAATGCAACTACTGATGAGAAGTACACAGCACACTGAGAAACATAATTAACTATTCGTCTACAGCTGTACTGAGAAACCATACTTAATATTCAATTTCAGGTTCTTTAAAAGGCAACAGATATCCCCAAGAAGCAGAACATACTGAATAGTCAACCTTGTGACCTTATTGTTCACCATGTGATTCACTCAAGAGCTTGTTGGAATGAAGATTTTTCAACGTTTTACATCATCAGAATTTTTATTAAACACTGTTAAAATAACTTACCATTCCCTTCTTTTAAAATGTCTAAAGCGTCTTCAGAACAGGTCACAATTCTCTCAGTGAGATTTGGAACAGTGGGCTGGAGATTCTGGGGAGAGAGAGAATAATCAGACACATAATGAAAGCCTACATGTATTGACACAGGTTAAAATACTGTACGGGCTTCAAACATATGTGGAAATGTGATTAAGTATTTTTGAACATCATACATACATTGTCAATTCCCAGCTGTTTCATATGAAAATCTTACAATGTCTAGACGACCGTATTTCACCATGATGACCCAAAATTCTGGTCACTGGGAGAATCAATATAGGTTTATTAAGTCACAAGTTTCAGTGTTAAGTGTACCTGGTCAAGCTGGATTTTAAGACTTTTTTCTTCTTGTGAAAGTAAATCTGATATCTTCTCATTGTAAATCTCTAGATATGAACTTCTCAACAAGAACTCTCGCTCAGGAGTCTACAAACAAAAATCAGAGTCAAATACATCTGTAGACATTATTGGTATGGGAAAAATACATCGTCTCAATTTATGTATATGTAATTCTTCGTCAGAAAAAATCACTTTTCCCTTTCTGCTCTACAAATTTTTCACATTAAAACACTTCTTTATAAATGTCACACATCTGGTTCTTTCATAAAAAGCCAATTATTACCAAAACTGATACTATGTGTGTATGTACATATTCATATTATAAAAATCAAGGAACTGCTTACAATTTATTACACTGATAATTTTTGGGCTTTTCACATTCCTCTTGTCACTTACAATTTGAATTGCATCAAAGACAGCATCAATGGCACAGGGAATGATCCCTGGCTGCAGTTTGGACCCCACCATGGTGAAAGTCTTCCCAGAGGAGGTCTGACCATACGCAAATACTGTGCCTGAAATCACACAGACACAGCTATGTAGGTACAACAAAGATTAAAACTTCAAACACTTGTTTTTAACGAAAGGGAAATTAAGATTATGTTGCTTTGGGCACACCCTGTAATGTAATTTTTGGAAACTTTCCAATTTTCAAAATTTTAAGAGCCATATTTTTATTAATTTGGAGGTCAATAAATAGATGCAATGGGCTGTCATTCATTATGTCATTTAAATACATGCATTTTCATAACATACATGCAAATAAATGCCCCTACATTTAAAGTGTATACTTAAAATATGCCAGAAACACATGAATCTTGTGAGATGAAAGTCAGAAGATCAATTTGGAAGCAGAAATATATCAAAAGTTTCTATTAAAATAAAAAGCTTTACAACATACTTAACGAGTTCAGAACACTTGATACATTCACAATATGTCTGACAATCCCAACCCTGCTATCCCCCAAAAATATTATTTCCAAAGCAAGTTACCATGGAAACCAGCCATGGCACTGGACACAATGGGTGCCACAATGTCTTCATAGAGGTCATTAGTTGTATCACACTCATCAAATACTCGATCTGAAAAACAAACAATGCAGGATACTTTGTATGTTTTGTTAAAATCTGACTAAACTGGCTGTCATGTTTGGGGACAAATGTGTGGTATCCAGCCCCATTTCATACATCATTCGAGGCATCCACACTGTATACCCACAACAAATGCTACTGCTAGCATTAAAATGCCATTTTAGGTTTTCCTGGTTGATTATTTTAAAAACTATTTGTTTTTCATTAGTTAGTTTATAGAATTTTTCAATTATATGACCAACACTTTGCAGACATGCTTCAACTGGTTGCTTTAAATGGCTACAACCAAAACTAAAGCAGACATCACTGCTCATTACACTCCGATTTAAGGAATTGGCTTTGTTACACTGGTATCTCAGATCATGGTTAGTACACATGATCTCATAAGAGCATGTATTTACTGTGCAAGGATAAACACAATTCATACCAAATGTGTAGGAGGCAACATTATGTCCTTTCTCATCCAACTGAGATATAGTATTGTTTTGGACCTGCCACCTGCTCTGAGCTTGTTCACCCTGACGCTCCCTGCAATGACATATCAACAAATGCCTGTATCTGATAACTGAAATTAGATTAATGGACATTTTTCTCTGGTGTTATGCCATCTCTGTTCAGCAGATCGATACACCTAAGCTTTAACTTACACCCTGACTGTAACATAAAAGATCATTGCTGCACTCTAATATAACATCATTTTGGGACAGTGGCAATAAAAATTTCGAATCCATATGTATTGATTCAGAGATTTTGAAACAGAGCCGCAGTTATTTTATAAATTTCTTATAAACGTGAACTGAAATTTTTAACGTACTTTGTGTGCTCCAACAATTCACAGCCGAACATATGTTTTACACAAACATTTTACAAACTATGTGATGCACAAGCAATCTGAATTGATGGAGCTTTTTCTTACCTTTGAATCAAAGGGCGCATACGAATGGCAACTTTTATGCCATCCGACATTGTTTTTTACCTTTCCTCAGTCACATTAACCTATAAAAAAAAACACAATAAAGAATAATTTTGCAAGAATTTTCACGAACGGCTACATCATATCAGGCAGTGCGATTTGATGAACATGTCACAGTTGGTGCTGTCCGACCAATACCAGATCACCCATCACACAGCTTTTGTGGGTGGAAGAGTCAATGTATGTGAAACGTTGTGTTGGGAGTATCTGTAATACCAATACAGATTCTCCATTTCCAAAATCCTTAGGAGGTAGAGTATCATCTGTTCCATAATTAATTTGGCAGGGGTGTGAAAAAGTTCATGAAATAAATATGATTGGCACCACCAATATAGCAACACTGAAAAAGCAGGGAAGAGCCAAAACACCACTGTGTAAATGTCCCTTGCTTCCAGAAACCTTGAGCAAGTGTTGCAGAGTTTGCCTTGTTAATGTGTTCAAATGAATCCTAACTGTCAGACTGTAATTACTTATACATAAAGAATTATGCTGAAACAACTGACTGATGCTAAGGCTACCTCACATCAGAAGTCCAAATAAGTATGGCTGGCTATTGTATTGTTTTGATACTGGGGAAAAATTTGTAATCATTTGATTTTCAATTGAAGAATTTTTGAAATGAACAGAACAGCTATTTGGCAAACACAAAAATAATGGCTTTCTTGCTAACTGTTTTAGATGGACCCAGTGTTTTATTTTAAAACTTTGACATTCAATGCAATGCTGAGCCCTTCGCTCCAGACCCCCAAGAATTGCTGCAGATTTCTGAAGTCAAAGTCAATGGACACAAGTGGCAACTCATCTCTTTTACCCATTTCTATGTCATTTCTTGTGGTCATATTAACTGTGAGAACTTTGAATGTTCACTCCACTGTCACTTCGATATTTGGATGTTGCTATACCAGTGGAGTCATGTAACCTTCCATTTAATTTCCTGGAAGTAATGCCTGAGTTCTGTTGACTTGCAACTCAGCCACTTACCTTGTGCCTCTTGCCAAAGTACAAAGTACAGACACTCGCAAAGATGTGTGCTATAATTTCTACGGTTTCACTTTCATTAGTCAGGTGTTGACCGGCCTAGAAACTCATCACTCCATGTTAAAACAAAAACAACACCAAATTTTATGGTTATGCGTTACAAACAGAAGTGCCCCCATAAACATGGTGTCCTTTTCATTTTAACATGGAGCAATGAGCTTCTCGGCTGGTCAGCTCCTAAATAATGAAGGTGAGACCACCGTAATTGTAGCACGCATCTTTGCGATGTGTCTGTTCTTTGGCAGGAGACACAAGATAAGTGGCTGAGTTACAAGAAGGCAGAACTCTGACAATACTCCCAGGAAATCAAAGGGAAGGTTGTATGACTCCCCTGGTATAGCGACATCCAAATATCGGAGTGACAGTGGAGTTCATGTAGAACTAGAATCTGCCAAATTGGGTCAACATTAATGGCTATTTTGAAAAGTTGTGCAAGTTATTCTTACACCTAATATGTTACTGAATTCTGGCATCAAAACCATCTTGAAAATTATGTTTTCATTGCTGTCTGTAGGGCTCAGTTTTGATTTTCATAATACAACTTGCTTTATGAATAAAAGACCCGTGCGTGACCTGAGCACAGACTTCTCTGAGAGCAATTCCATCAACTTCAACTTCAGAAATTCACGGTCATTCCTCTGAATTGGGGTGATGAATCAAATGTCAGAAGTTTGAAATAACACTGTCCCTCAACATTATCAGACCACATGAGTGCAGACCTTGAATTCATTCAGTTGATATCCAGAATAAGCCGAATCGGCATTGGAGTCGTATTGCAAGATTAATGCTGTTTGGGCAAGACATGAGCGGGTGCACTCACAAACTAACACAAAATAACGCTAGAAAGATGTGATTTCCAATAGTCACTATTTGACTGCTGGAAATCATGTCTTTTTAGTGTTATTTTGCAGACCTCTCATTTACTCGCTGTCAGGGTCTCTCAACACAAGTACACTAAGGTGGGGGAGTGCTCAAATGCAAAATATGTGGAGACTGGGAGATGGATTACCTATACAGCATATCTTAAAAAAAGAAAAAACGCATGTAGTTTGCCATTATGATAAACAAGAGCTAATTCAGGGTAGTTTGAGGCTACAAACTGTTGCACTACAACTCTTTTGAAAGATACAATACACATGTAGTTGATGAATAACTGACGTTGTTGTTGTTGTTTCAATCTGACGCTCAAAAGGTCCGAAAAAGAACAAATACTAGCGATTTTGACACATATTCATAACGTAGCTATTTTCTGATCATTGGTAAGAACAAGTTCACATGAATTTGTGAGTAATCTTCATATTTGACACAACTCCTCACATTTTACCTCCTCTCAACCTGTGACTAACTCCGCTTCAAATTCGCGCGTCCTACTTAAAATACACTCGGAACACACTCGGGGGTTTCCGTGGCCTCAAACTCGACTGACAGACCGGAAACTCCCGAACAGTTCCGAATGATTTGGGGTAGTCCTGGGCGGTACTTCGGCCATTTCCGTCAAAGAATAAGAACGACACTACTCCACAGGCCGCTTTATGGAGTTAGTGGGAGAGCAAAATGATAGAAGAGTGTTGTTCGCTGATTTGATGTTGAAATTTAACTCGGGTCGACAATATGACGCCAGATGAACGTATGGTTTCCTAATGAATACTTTCCTAATAGCCTAAAAGTGAAAATTACACCTATTTTCTGTATGCTGTGTTTTTGTGGTAGTTTATATTACTAGGTTAACATTTTTTAAATTAACTTTCTTGATCCAGTCTCAGGCGTCACAAAAATCATGTCAGACTTTGTGCACACATCACCCACAACATCCAAATTAAAAGTGGACATCTTACAAATTCAGCACATTTCACACATATTAATTACCTTAATGCGGAAACTTAAACTCAGTGGCCTCATAGGCCTACATACATTACTCCCTGAAAACTGGTTAACATCTGACTCACAAAGCCTACATAACTTGAACATGCAAATAGCTATATGTACATGTAGGGGTAATTCAGGCACATTATATACATGTATTGATACTGGTATTAATCTCCGAGCCTTTAATGACACCTCTCAAATTATAAATAAATAAATGAAGAAACCCAGAGTATCAAATGTATCAACCAATAAAGGCCCTTTTCAAATTGAATGGTTTGCACCTGCACGGTTAACGAAGAGTTCAAGAGTTGGTCACTGTCTATTAAGGGATAAAACACCTGTTTCAAATCAATTCCATAATTGTTTTTTGTATTCAAACCAATACATTACACTCCGTCCTGGAAAATGAAAGGATATATGGTCCTCACACACTGCTTAAACAAACCTTTGGGCTCACAAGCATAGCTGAACCTCAGAATGCTGGATCTCAACCTGTATCCTGTATCTGTCAAGTCAGCTGTCACAGGTAGCACAATGCTGCCTCCACTCCATCTCCACCCCTCTAATACCTCAGGGCTGGTTCTGGAGTGACAGAGATTGGGTGAAGAACAGTCCCTTAGTCAAATGAACGACGCCACCCAAACACTCATCCCACAAGTGAAGGCCACCAAGTTGGCAGGTAATCAATTGTGTCATCTTAACATTATGTATCGGTATTGGTATGTGAAAGGCATTTGATGTGATCTGTTTGGTGTTTAATATGGTGCATGTAAGTAGGAAGTTTTAAGTTATATCACAAATATCAGTTTTATAGATTGAGGAGACCTGAAACCAGAGGAAACCACCCTCCTTCAACTAGTGCTTGACACACTTCATGACTTGAAGCTGCAAGAATTGGATGCAAACAAGTGACCTCATGGATCAAGGTGCTAACAGTTACTGCCACCCTTCGCTTTATTTGTCTGAGCAAGTGAACGTCCCACGGACGTTTGAAATGGCAGAAAAGTCGAGAAAATATCGAGCGTTGTTGCCTGGTTCACTAAGACTTTCCAGTCAGTGAACTGTCCACATTTAGCAAAGGAAAAGAAAAGAACAGTATTTGAATACAAGCCATAATGGTTTAAAATTCAGGGAAAACTGCTGTAACACAGAAAAAAAACACAAAAATTCCCACAAAATAGTTCATTTAATCTTCTTATACTTTTATTATAAATATGTACAATGAGTGGAACATGAATGTGTAGATTAACAGTGAGGTGATAAAAGGATCTTCATGTAAAACTTATTTCCGTTGCATTTTACAACTTTATGTAAAAGTGCTTAAAATAAGTTTCAGGAAAAGGCAAAGAGTGAGATTTAACAATAAATTTACATGCAAGAGATACACCAAGTTCCTTGAAATAACTTGTTAACAACGCCACACACAGCAGCAGTGTGTGTTTAAATTTAATGTCTGGATTCAGTGACAAAAAATATCATATTATTAAAAACTGAGTTGTATCTCCCTGCTAAAAATGAAATAAAATCATAAGAGTGACGCACCAGATAAGATAAAAAATCTTAAAACAGCAGTGAAAGAGAACTAACCAATTCTTAAATGATGTTTCATATCAACATGGTAACAAGTATTTTACAGTTATAACCATTATATTCATGCTAATGTGAAGTCAAAAGGCTTGAAGTTACTTTTAAAATCTGTAGCTAACTGTGTCTCCTCTTCTTTGCTAACTTTACAGTTCTTCCAGTCAATTCTCTCAGGCATGTTCAGTATTTCTGGATGTACCAAGGCCTCTCTGGGGGAAAAACAGAGCAAAGTTTATTAGGCAAATGTCTCATAGTGAGAAAAAACTTTAAATTACTTACTGCTTACAGTTAATGCCATATTCAAGAATATGTCAATTCCCCTTATGGCAGTCAAAATGATGAAAGAAAGTGTTGACATGATAAATGGTTTCTTATTTAATGCTTAGTACTGGCATTTAACAGTAATTTTTGAGGAGGACTACAGAAAATAATGTTCCTACTATGGGTACTATGTAACGGCTGTTTTACAGTCAATGAAGTGAGGTTATAACTTGCTCTGATTACTTTGGTAACTACAGCATGTAACCAGCTCACCTATACTGACTGTTAAGCTGCCATTAGACACTCATAGCACCAGCATTATTTCTCAATTAAACCCCTCAAACCTATCATGTTACAGGCAAGGAGATAATGGGACATCACTCAGCTATCATATTACAAGAAATTAGAGATTTTGTATTCCACACCCATCCATACCTGTATACTGAAATATATTTTGAATTAGATTTTCGCCTTTGATGATGTATGGCATTTGCAGAAATAGGCACTTCATGGTTTCATACAAAGTTAAGTTTTTAATAATTATTCCTTAACTGAGTAAACTTTGGTTTGAAGTTTTTCCCATATCCCTTAATCTGTACTGTGGTTGAATGGTTCCCATGGTTAAAGTACATGTAGTAACAGAGATCTCCAAATTAACACACGTAGTATTAATGCTTCTGGCATGGTCATTTTAGGTTGTAAAATTTGGTTCATTTTGAAATCAATCAATCTCAGGTTGATACTGATACTGACCTGCCAAACTGCAGAGGGAAACTTTTAGAGATTCGGTGCAGAAATTTTTCACCTGATGGCAACTCAGTGTAAAAGTAAGGCACACCTTCTGGTACAATCTGAATACAAAAAAATCAACTGTCAGAACCATAGATGTCAATGTTATCACTTTGTATGTAAATCTCTATACTAGCCTTGTGGCCATCAAGAAGAACCATTGTAAAAGCCGACAGGGTTGTCTACGTGCTCATTAGAGGCTTTCATTAATGGGACTTTAATTAGATTAGATACATGCATTGTGATGAAATTGTGGACCACTTCCTCACACATAAATGGAAAATAAAACTTTTCTGTCTGACAGCAATTAACCACACTTTGACATTTTCGGTACTGTGCATTTATACTATTTTCAGGCACTAATTATCATACAATATCTTAAAAGATTTTGATCTTGTTTAAGATATATATAAATATACAAGTACAGATGAAGTTTTAAAATAGGCTAAAATAAAACTCTTAAGGTTTCTGATTTTTTAATGAATTGAAATTGATTTATTTATTTGATTGGTGTTTAATGCCATGCTTTTCATTAAACATTGGCCACCAGCATTATGGTGGGAGGAAACCAGGCAGAGCCCATGGCAAACCCACAACCATACACATCTACTGACTTCATTTAAAATATAAGCAAATATACATGTACATGTACATATAAAATACCAAAATAGGCTAAATTAACATACTAAGGTTTCAGATTTTTAATGAAATTTAACTTTAACATATAAACAAGTGGTATTAATAATACTGTTCTATTGTTTTGTGTAGGGTTATATAAAATTCATTTCGTAAGGGTTGTATGAAAAGTATTTTGTATGGGTTCCATGACATACACAAGTTGTCTGCACAAATGTGGTCTCAAATGAAACAGTTTACGCAAAAAAGTAAACTGCCAAAGCCTTATAAATGTCATCATAGGAGAGGCCTTCAAAGAATAGTTTTACAACAGCCAAATGCTTTGCACTTGACATTAAAACATACACGCATAAAACCAGCACCTGTTTGAGATCTGAATGCTTAGGGATTTCGTGGAGCTCAAAGGACTGTTCCTGGGCTGTTTCTCTGAAAATCTCCTTTACATCTTGAACTGTTGACACAGGGATCGGCACTACCTGTAGCATTTGAGAAGTTCTGTGTACATTGTTCTGTAATAGATACTGACAATATAATGTTTATAATAGAAAAATATTAACATCGTAAACATTTGAGAATGTTAATAATTTATGCTTATCAATAAAATGAGATATGGGTCAAAGATCAATGTATCTTGGCCACCTTGTTAATCAACAGTAAAAGAAGGAAACCTGATATTTTACTTAGGAATGAAAAATTCCAATAATATCAACTTTTCTTTTCTCTGATCAGTAGTTTAATAATGGTAAACTGATGACTACCTGCTGTACACAACAAACCTACCTGAATCTGAAGATGTTGAGTTCGAAAATTCCTCTCAAAAAAGACAACGGCTTTCCCCTGTGCTTTGAAGAATT
Organism: Acanthopleura granulata; assembly: GCA_016165875.1. NCBI lineage: Eukaryota > Metazoa > Mollusca > Polyplacophora > Chitonida > Chitonidae > Acanthopleura > Acanthopleura granulata. The sequence continues at coordinate 13,717,666 of JABBOT010000001.1, read as the reverse complement.
TCTTCAGAGACTTTTTGTACTTTCCATCGGTTAAGGTCAGTATTTGGATGTTTCATTCATAAATACATATGTAGCTAGGCCAAGTGAGCAGATACCTATATTTGTGCAAGTCTGCTTACGTATGACATTTATCGCACAGCAATTACCATGTTATGATTGATTAATCCAAATCAATTCTGCCAGGCAGAATTCTTGTCGGGCAGCATTTCTTTTTGTCTGAAGTAATTAAACCCTTGTCAAGGCGGACATGATTGCCTCGATCAGTGCTTAATGCCACAATCATAATTACTACAGACATATTCTGATTTTGTGATCAAGGTAAATTTAATGGCAGTAGGAAGGGATCAATAAGCCATACTATCACATAACCCCATCTGCATATGTAAACAGTGCTAACTTATTGGCAGCAGGACTCTGAGAAGAAGGAGCCAGGGGAATGTCACAGTTCCCTGCTGGAATGAACTCAATGTGGTCAATGGAGAACTCTGCTATACATTCACAATACAACACCACATGTCCTGTTTTATAACAGATTTCTTTCTCTACTGACTACATTAGTGGTTGCAGCTAATGTCATGCTGAAGTTTTCAAAAATGTTTACCTTTTTTGTAACTTTTGATAAAAAAACTGAATGATGAATCTATAGAATGAACTGAAGGAAATGAAATCAATACATTACAGATTTGCTAGGGAGTTAGGAAACACAAAAGGACATTGTTCAATTTCCTGTCGCACATCTTCTGTACTGGACACTGTTGATTGATGATGACCAATGGGTAGTATGAGGACGTGGTCACTCACTAAACCACCTTTAGCAAGGGCTAAGTAACACTGTAAAACAAGTATCAAGTACATGGATATCAAATGGTTTGATAACACTGATTGTGAGCTGCACTCTTAAAGTGTATATAATTTAATATTAAAGACCATAAGGATCAAACAGGTCAATGTCGCCGAAATTCAATAGGTTTATTCCAATCACTATGTGCATATGTACAAGTTTGCTTCAAGCAGGAAAATGGATGTATGGTGTGATGGCATAATAACAAAAATACTATTTCTCTCTTTATTTATTTGATGTTTTACGCTGTATTGAATAACATTTCACCTTATATGCAATGGTGGCCAACATTATTTTAAAAGGAAACCGAGCAGAGCCCAAGAAAAAGTTTAGGAAAAAAAATAAGCCTAGTGGTCCATCTATAACTTGACAACATAGATGATTCAGACTAAAGAAAGATAAGATGAAAACCACAGCATGTTAAGTGAACAGATGAAGTAGCCATACCTGCATGCCCACACTGACAACTAGGTGTTTCTCTACCTCTGCACTTCCCAGGCAAAACCAGCAGGGCCCAGTTGGCTGGGCTACAAGCAAATGAGAACAGAGAGCTACTGAAACTGATTCACAGCTTTCCTAAATATTTCACACCAATCCCTTTAATGTCACACAGTACCACAGTTTATCTTCACACAATGCAACACCATGTAGTTGTATATGTAACACTACGTTTGAAATCAAGATTTGCATAAGTCATCTCTCGGCTCACATGACCATGCACAAAAAATCTGATAAGTTTAACAGACATAATCCAGTGTTTGACTTTTTTCTTGATATGACTGAGGTTTAATGCTATACTCATAACATACTGCAGTGGCCAGCATTATGGTGGGAAGAAATCAAGCAGAGACTACGAGAAACCCACAACCATTTGCAGGTTGCTGACAGGCCTTCCCACATATGACCGCAGCCTTTGACCTTTTGAATGTCAGAGATACTTACGCTGTTTCTTGTGTGACCGTTTTTCATGGTTACCATCATGTTGTCTTTTTTTCCCTCGCCCTGCTTGTTGGTTGGTTTCTGTGTTGTAGAAGAATTGAACAGGTTTTTCTTCCTGTGAAATATGAACATTATTAACATTAAACCCTAAAGTACATGTAATGATAGCTTTCAAAATGTGTCTCAAAACAGATGTGCAAAATTATAATGTTATAAACACAGGGATTTTATTGCATCAGTTCTTGTATAAGATTTGTTCTTATTTCCATGTGTTCCTCAAGCCAGAGGAAATAGTTTTTTATCTGTTAACGAAGAAACACCAGAGCAAATCAAATAAAAAAATGAATTTTTATTTTCATGGATAAAATTTAATCACCATGCCCTAAATATATGAAGACAGTGTTCAATTAATGATGGTAATGTATGATTTGATCTGTTTGTTGTGATTCACCTTTGATGCCTTCAGATGTGACAGTATGGCTGGGGAAGGTTTGTACGGGCATTCTGTGGTGCCCATGGGCTGAGAGACAAGCTCTGTAGGGTCCATGGCAGTCATTGGGGTGATGTTGAATGCATACAAATACTGCAACACCAATACTAAGACGTTAAGACATAAAAACATTCAGCAGATCAGAATTTACAGAACATTAAAACATTTAAAAGGAAAGACAACACAAAAATGAAGTTATGGTAAGTGAAAAGAGCATTAAAATCTGTATTGAAAAACACCATCACTGAATATTTTAGGTTCTTTTTTTCACCAAATTAAATGCAGTCAAATGTTTTGATTGCATGGTGATTTTTTGGGGCCATATTGATAATGTAGTTCAAATGTGATGTCATACCGACTTTCCTCTGACCCTAAAGCAGAAATTTAATGTCATGTTAGCTTTTTTTCATGCACAGGCAAACACTACAGGTGTGCTCTTCACAAGAACTTTATCAAGAGAGGAGCATAAATGAGTACAAAAAGTTCTGTGACGTCACTGATGAACCACACTACCAATGAGGCCCATAAAACCCACCATACAATCCAAACATTTGACTGAGTTTAATTTAGTGAACAAAAATGTACAAAAATTCAGTGAAGGTATTTCAGATACAGTCTTTTCTCTCACAACAACTTCATTTTTGTATCGTTTTTCCCTTCAAAGAATTTATCATTACTCATCATCAAATTATAATGTCTTTGAAACAAAAAACTCACTTTTTTCTTTTCGGCATTTCCCACCTTAGCCAGACTAATAAATCTGGTTACATGCTGAGCACTTCCAGCCAATACTTTGTGATTTCTGAAAAGTGATAAATATTATAATACACATTCCCCTAAATGAGCTTGAAAGGAGTTATCTCTCTGAGGATAATGAAACATGTCACAAGGACGACGACAACTGAGTTTACAAAAACAATGCAAATTCAAAAATTCATTTGAAGTGCAGAAAAGTCATGAACAAACAAACAAACAAACTTCATGTAACACTTCTGTTCTTCAGCTTGGAAACAACAAAGAGGAAATATTACCCATACAAATACCTGTAAGGTTGTCTTTCAAAGTACTGTCCATTGATTGTGGAGAAATGGTATCTTGGTTTGAGCATGATAGCCACTTGGGAAACAATCTCTGACCCAAAGTCAGAACTGTCAACAGCTTCCTGAAATAGTTCATTTATCTGACTGATGTTTTATATTATACAAGGATCACAAATACTTCAACAGCATGATTTCCACCAAATATTGGCAGTTTTCTCATCATTAGGTTTATGTAATGATACATAATGATAGTATAATCAATGCATGACATGTGGCAACAACCTTCAGGGAGGATGATGCCCAAGATTACATTAGTTTATTCTGCTCTAAAAAGCATAAGTGAAATTTCTGACTTACAAACTACTGTTAACAAACTGTAAATGACCCAATATTTTGCCCCAAAACTCCAATTTAGAGGCAAATAAATACTACGAAATACAACTTTTGGAGCTGACACTTATATTTTCCCAGCAGGATATCATCCTGCCTTTCAAGCAAACCTCAAAACATATTTCTACAGTCAACAGAACTCTCAGAATCAGGACAAAATAGCAACTTTGTCATGGAAGAAATGTTAGGTCATTTAGGGTACTCTGAAACAGGTTGAAATTCGAAAAGAGAGGTATAAGTCACTATCCAAAGCATACACAGAGTGCGCCAATTTTACGAACAAATTCAGTTCAGTACATGTAAGGGGTTTTTCTAGCCAATTTCTTGCCAGAAACTTAATTTGAACAAGTCAGAAAACTCAATATTGTTTCATTACCAATGTATCAAAAACTTTTACTTAATGAAAACTCAACACAAAATTTGTCCAAATCTCAACATTCCGATGTTTCTAGTTGTGACTAGAAAAACCCCTGACATGTGTATATAGTTTTCAGCCAACTGCATGATAAAGTCAGAAACCTTTTGCAAAATCACAATACAGATTCCCTTGTCGTTCTGGGAGTTTCCACCTGTAAAAAGTGAAATTTGATCACTAACACCTCTGCTTACTGACAACTTACCGTTGACTGACTGTACTTTTCTACACCAAGAGGACACTGGGAAGTCAGCAAAATGTCAATGCCTTTAAACTTAGAATCAGAAGAAGATGGCGCCAGTAGAGTGGCAACATCTCGCTTGTTGAAATGGACAGCATCTGATTCCCCAGTAGGACTTTCCAAGCCACTGAGGTAGGCTATCTGTAGGCCTGAACTTCCTGTAAACTGACCTTTACGTCCTGCAAACAGAAAAAGTAAACATGGGATGAACTGCATAATTACAAACTGGTCACAGTGAGACAGAATGTTAACTGAACTCCTTCACCTCACTATCGAGTCCCAACAATGCATGACACTTATTACCACAAATTTAAGAATCATCCAGTCCCATTTTCACTATGCTTCAGAAAACAATTCTTTGTAAGCATAAATCATGTTGCCTTGAGAAAACATGTCATTAACAAAACAATAAAGAATTAAACAAATTTGATCTATTTGAAAATACATGAGAAATTTATGCTGTCCTCCTAGGAGTTTCTGCTCTGTAACCAATATGTGTGTACTGTGACATCTTGTCTATTGTCATAGCACAGTCCTGACACCTGTGTCACCTCACACAGACAAAATAAATGCTATTAACATTTATTAAGGACTAATAATGAAACTTGTGTGATTTGATAAAGACTAAACTCTGGATTTGTATAATCTTAAACTTTCATTTCATGAATGCATATGAGGCAGCCTTTAAAAATTTTTCAGAACCTTTCACAGTGAATCCCTAAAATTTTGCTGGCCAAGAAATCGAATGGCGTGTACAGAGACAACTAGGCCAATAAAGTTCAAATCCAGCTCCTGACAATTTGTCTGCAGCTTTGGTTTCTCAGTTATATGACACCTGTCCAGTGGTTTGCCTCACGCTCCATTTGATTTTTTGCACCCTTGATCATGCATAGTCCTGACATATGCACTTTGTAAGTTAAATATCACTGCGTTTGAAATTCTAATCATGGATCATTCATTCAACTCAATAAAACACAGAGATCCATTTCTATAATCACGATTGCCTCATACCTAAATAGGTAATATTTTCACATAATTCTCCACCTTCTTTGCCAGCAAAGTATTTTGAGTTACTTTCCTTGGTTGGGCCCAGAACTAGAGTTGATATTGGGGCTGCAACAGTCCAAGCAATAGATGTCAACACCATTTCATACACAACATTCATTCACAAAGAAATCTATGTCTAATGAGTCTAACAAGTTGTGTGTTAAGCAAAAACAATATGCCTAGAGTTTATTTAGTTCAGTAAGTAAAGAAACAGTCATAAACACACTGGCTTTACTTGTTTACTGTTTTCTGTGTTCAAATGTAGAATGTATGTGTTGTACATACAATGAAATGTAACAAAGAGGACTGCTATGGAATAGACATGTAGTACAATGAAACATAACAAGAGAATACATCATAAAAAGGACAAACCTTTAACTGAGCCAGATGCATATTTCTCCCACTGAGAATTGTCAGCTCCAAAAAATTCTCCTGAACAAATCAAAAGCTGAAAAGGAAAGAGATCATTTCAACTGATAACACCAAATTCAACACAGTTATCCAAACAAAACGACCATTTACTCTTTAGAAAATATTCCTGAATGTTCATTTTTCTCAAATGAAAGGAAGTGTGCTCAAGGAAAAATGAAAATTTACATTTTTACCAAATATTACTACACATTTAAACAAATAAAAGGAATATGCGTAAAGAAAAGTCAATATGATCAGTATTATAGTGGGTTTAGGGTAATCTGAGTCTCCTGAAATGCTGACTCAGCTTATTTTATATGTTTAAATCTTAGCCTAAGATTTTCTGAAAGAAAAAGCTACTCACATCAAATGGTCCACTTTTCTTTTGGATTGAATCTACTCTTTTAAAAATCTGATCAAACTGACCCTCAACATCTCCACAGGCCAATCTGAGAAAAATGCAGCAAAAGGAAAATCTACAATTATCTAACAGAACTTACATGTATAGAATGCCCCAGAGAGAAGAATTTATAAATCAAATAAAGTTTGAGATAAAGCCAACATAACACTGAAGTTAAGTGCACTCTAGTCAGTATTTATGGAAGCACATTGGATGTCAAAGTGGAATATCAGGAGCCTGAATGTTTGAATTCAGATCTGAGTGCTCAGCCTTTCAGTCATTTGCCTCAACACTCCAGCCAAAGTGTCAGTTGACACCAAATAATGGATTCTATTTTCAGCAGTCTTATATGCATTCCATATCATTGGGATTTTGGAGCATGGATTCAATGTGATTACAAGACAGGTGACAGATTTTCCAGAAAATTAACCTGTTGTTAAGCCTGGAGCTGCGCCGTCAATCACGCTGACAAGGTGAATTACGGTGCACTCCATCTATCTGTTTCTGAATCTTAAGTTAAGAGACTCGAAACAAAGAAATCAGCAAAAGACTGTTACGAAGCACTGAATGCATTGAATGAATGTTAGGAAACAATGGTAGAGCCAGGATGCTCAAAGAGAGCCAAGAGTTACTATTGCAACAACAACACTTCTCACATGAAAATGTTTTCATGTGTCTTGACCGTATGCGACTAAATGTTCAAATATACCCGCTCCCTCACTGTGGGCAGCATAGTAACTTACATCTTTAACGCTTTTGAAGCCATTTCATGGGGTAAAAATCTTGTAAAATAACGCTACATAAAAACGAAACTGTTACATTAAAACCAATCGGCGTTAAAACATGGAGGCTGACATGTTGCAGGACTGAGGCGAATAATCTGAAATGTGAACATTTTAAAACTGAGTCAGAAATTAATGTTTAAAATTGAATGAGAATAGTTATGTATTGTTTGAATATTTATTATCCTATGTTTTCTGCGAGCCTGTTTTGTTTACAAATGGCGACAGACGGACAATTGACATGTGCGTGCACGATTCACAGCGTGACGGCTTTGGAACGTTCAGATACAGGGCACTCTGGTGACTCTTGTGAGTAGGAACTGTTGTTGCACCTAGAAAAGAATCATGACGGACAGTTTTGGTGCAATAACATGGTGGGGCTTTAGCCCTGCTCTCGACTTGCAAGATTTGGAATCGATGTCAGGTAATTCCATTCCATTCAGTGTGAAAGTGAAGGTCCAATTCATCAACGCTTAATAGCACAGCGTAAACAGACCTTGTGATTTTTACTCAGAAGAGTATATGTATGTGAAGGCATTTACATCAGAGGAACCTTGAATTTTAGTGTACAATTGGTTGTCGTCTGATTGACAGATTCAACCTTTCACTTAATTTGGGCTTAATTTGGCCCCTCAGTTCAACGGTGTGAGAGAAGATCATAGCAGTGTACGAATGGTATTACTTCCTGGCTGTTTATATAAACTATTGATACATATGTGTAATTCGCATAAAAAGTTTAAAGACTTCAAAGAAAACAACTGAAGTGAACAGAAGTGAGTTTGTATGTCATGTTTGGGGTGAAAGCGTTTTGGATTGACCACTTTACAAAATGTAAGTCAAAACGATGCTCTCTGTGAGCTTATAAGTTTGTGAATGAAAGAAATTTGTATGAAATTTAACTTCTTACATTAGCTTGTTGAACATTAGTAGTATGAGTATTGATGAGTTTGGGCGCCAAGCAGTTTGGGAACCAGAACTTTTTCCAGAAATAAAATGGCTCTAGATATTGCCCTGATAGGCTGTGAACCACTCTGCTATTCCCCACTCTTCCAGTATTTGTCACTGTTTCACTTGGTCCAGCCAGGTGAAATCAAAACATTTAGAATCTCAGAAAACTGAGTTTCTCTTCTCAGTTTTGCAGGCTAACTCCTTACCAGTTCTGTGTTGAGTGAAATCTAACAACTTTCCGTATCAGTAGATCACCCAGTTTTACAGGTTAAAACTCTGACTTTTAAATTTCTAAAATCCAATGGCAGTCAGTTAATCATTCAGCCTGCTTAGATGGTTGCATGCTATGGCAGGATGCAAAAGCTTGTTCCTGTCTTTTTTAAACCATACATATGTATAACTGCCCATAAACAACTAGGGTTCCCCCCAACCTCCAACACAAACACATCATCCAATTCATCAAAGTGTGTGACAAAAATGGACAAAATAATAACGGAAACAAACAATGAAATATAGGTACACACATGTATTAGCTTTATTATATTTGGGGGCAAAATAAACCCAAAGCGCTCATGTATGCATGTGTCACAATGGAGTCCACCTAAAACATTCATGGTTGGTATGCCCTAAAACAAGGGGCAAGAGTAGTTATAACAAAATGTTGACTCCCTGGATAAGATACACACACATGCCAGGCAACAAAATATATAATCATTACCGAGATAAAGGGTGGGAGGCAGCATGGGTATACTAGTAAAAACTGCTGTGATGTAAAGAGCGTGCGAAAAACAATTTCTTAAATATTGTGAGAAGAGGATACAGGGAAGCCCTATAAAACAAAGAACCATAAGGGATGCTGGGTTATGAATAAACAACCTGACAGATAAGGCTCCCTCCGGCAAGATCTGCTGTGGCATCCACGTACAGCAAGCCTAATTACCATGATATACTACAGCATTGAATAGGGTGCAGGATGTCATAACTTCAGGCATGAGACATACAGCCAATGAAGTATTTTCACCCAGTAAAAGTAACATAATTAAAAAGTAATGAGATGTAAAAATTTTAGATTGAATTTTCAGTACTGTTGACTGCATACCTTTTTTATGCCAGTAGATTTGCACTTTTCTTTGATTGTATTTCAGAATCACTTGGAAAACTTAAACTAACAACAGAAAAATCAAGTGAAGGTAAGATCTGGTGTTTTTTCATTCTCTAACTAGTATTTAAAGTTGTGGAATTTAACAGGAAAAATGGAAATACATGTACTTTCATCTAATCCCATAAGTCTTGTTGAGCAGGCTTCTAAAGAAGATAAATGGCACATGCAGTATGAGAGAGATACATTTAAACCTGTGATACAATGCTAACAGCTAGTACGACCAGCTATTTTGCTGTAGTAACCTCATTCATGAACGTCTCATACAGTATGAGAGAGATACATTTAAACCTGTGATACAATGCTAACAGCTAGTACGACCAGCTATTTTGCTGTAGTAACCTCATTCATGAACGTCTCATACAGTATGAGAGAGATACATTTAAACCTGTGATACAATGCTAACAGCTAGTACGACCAGCTATTTTGCTGTAGTAACCTCATTCATGAACGTCTCATACAGTATGAGAGAGATACATTTAAACCAGTGATACAATGCTAACAGCTAGTACGACCAGCTGTTTTGCTGTGATAGCCTCATTCATGAATGTCTCAATGTTTCAAGTCTTATGTACATGTACATTCTTAATCCTCTGATACACATCTCAAACCACAAAGTCAGATTGAACATATTTTAGCCAATATTTTTTTTATTTTATAATATCTTTGATGATACTTTGAAATTGTTGGCTGACATTATTAGAGCCTTCAACTTGTGATAGATTACACCACTGGTTGGCTAACTTGATCCTGAAGTTAAAAACACACCATTCTTTTTCTTTATTTGTTTCCAGATGAGTTATGTATGTTACTGGTTGGTAGTGGTGACAGTCGACACATTCTGAAGACAATGGCTCAATCCTACAGACATGGAGAAAGACGACTGCATGTAAGAGTTGTACATGCATACTGTAAATGATCTAAAATTTTGTTCATTTATGTTATCTTCTTACTGTCTCAGCAAACCTCAAAACACCTTTCTAAAATGAATAGAACCTTCTGAATCAGGAAAATGTGCAACATGCCACTAGTTGTGGACGGAATTTTAGATCATTTAGTGTACCTGTCTTGTATTTAAACAAAGTTTTATTTGGACCCTTGTTATATATGTATACAAGGTTAACTTTTTTTAGGGAAAAACTAGAATATTTTGTGTAGTTATTTAAATAAGTAATGTTTTCTCATGTTCCACTGAAACAACTGTTTCGGAAACATTTCAGTAAATTATGGATGTCATTTTTTTTTTACAAAACTGATCAGTATATTTTCTGTTTATTTCAGTTTTATGTCTTGGAGAACAACTTGGAGTTATATGCTAGACACATGCTCTTTCTTACCATTGCCTTAGAGCCTTCATTCAGGATGGGTCTTCAAGGTGAGTGTCCTATGAAAATAAATGCCAAGAAAACCTGTACTGATATTAAAGTGCACACTGTTTGCTGCGAGCTTGCTGGCCTCTGTTAACTTGTGAATTATTTCTTTTGGCCTTCTGAATAAAGATTTTTTATTAATGTACCATGTGAGTTATTTGAAAGAATAGATGTGCTTGTAAATGTGATGATTTTAAATGTGCAAAAAAATTTTTTTATTTTCTTGATTGGTGTTTCATGCCACACTCAAGAATATTTCACTTTTGCGATGGTGGCCAGCATTATGGTGGGAGGAAACCAGGCACAGCCCCAGCGAAACCCACGACCATCCATAGGTTGCTGACAGATCTTCCCACGTACAGCCGGAGAGGAAGTGTGACAAAAAAGGGCATTTGAACATGTCAGTACATTGATACTGGTAACTTGAATGAATAAATACATTTTTTATACATTTTTGGGCCATTTCAACACTATATATGTATGGAGAGGTTACAACTTGAGGACATTGATTTGCCTACATACATACTTACACACATACGCCCATACACACACACCCATACACACACACATACACACATACATACAGGATTGAGTTAACTTGTCCACAGTATCTTCAGACTTTTTGCTAAATATTTATCTGGCAACCTTCACTTTCCTTTATTATCTCAGAGAAGACTGAGCTCTTCCTGGAGCTGTTTGGAAACATTCTGGTGAGGCAACAGTCCTGCGAATATGTGCAGAAAATGGCCAATTATTTCATCAAGTAAGTTCTCATCACGTAATGCAATAAATAAATGGTTAATTAGTTTGAAATATGATGATTTTTTGATGAAAACAGTGCAATTTTCACCGTTACAATTTGTAATGGTTATAACATGTGCATACATTGAAGCCGTTTTAACTCACAAAGTAAGCCGAGGTATTGTTAGTGTGAGAGAATTATCGTCCGTGTTGGTGTGGAAAGAGGGGGAAGCTTTTTTGTTAAGGGCAACTGTCTGGTCAATTTTTAACGATAATTTAAGCTGAAGCACTTAATGGCAAGCTGCTGGGTCTCTCCTTACCCTTGTTCTAGTGAGATACATGTGTTCAAGATTCTCCGGGGTGAGTGTTCAAGAAATATGCTCTCTTTTTTGTCTGTTATTGAAGGACTTCTGAAGAACATACCATATGTATATAAACTCCACACATCATACTTCATGTTACATGTATATGAATTATTATATTCATAAAGACATAGTTGATACTGCTTGATGATTTTGTCCTTCTTACCTTGTTCTTACAAATCTACATGGACATTGAGGACGTTGGATAATTATTAAGTGGAGAGGGTTTACTGAATGAAACACAGAGTAAAAGTGGGAAGGCAGTGAAAATAGGAAACCATTATTAGCACACCTGGCCCCCATGCAGACTTTAAAACTGAAGTTATGTCTTCTTAATTAACTGCCCATTGTTTCTGTGCTGTTGTATGTTAACTATGTACGTTGTTAGCAGAAAGCAAACACAGGTGTCAACTCTTTTTTGTTTTTTATTTCAGAGTTTATCTTGACAGCTATATGTAGGAATACTGATATAATTTTTTTTTTCAGAATGGTGACAGACTTTGATTATTTAGAGAAGAAATTGCCACTGCTTGATTTATCTCAGTTGAAGGTAACAATTGTTGTACAAGTTCTGGGTATAGTTGAAATATAGTTGAAGATTTTGATAATGCTCCATGATGGTATCTTCGTTCTTCGAAGAATGAAAACAGCTGCATTATATCTGTGATACACAGGAAGTTAAGTCTTTCGCATTTGAAAGTGTTTTGTAAACTCTCCTGTCACATCATTGATGCCACTCTTTCTTTAAGATGGAGACATATGGTTTCATTTTCAGTTTAAAGAACGTGACTTTTTGGAAGGAATATTCAAATTCTGGAGGAACCCAGATTTCCAGGTTTTTGAGGTGTGGAAGTACTGGTAGGTTTGTTAACTCTTATCATGTCAATCTATTATGTGAATTATGCAAGGGAAAGATATATTTTTGTCATTAATATCTGTTTCTGAAATTTTGTGAAATTATTTGTTTGAGGTGTGAAATTGGGAACAGTTGAAAATCTCTGTTTATTTAAGTGGTGTTTTTGCTGTAAACATGATGAATATTGGAGAAAAACCGCCAGAGTGTGGGAAACCCATGGTAGTTTGCCGTGACCGTTTTGAATTAAAACCACAGCCAAACCAGTGACAGGGCTATAATTGTCTGAGGTGATAATCAATCTACTAGCATTGGACATCTAGGCCAGTGAATACCCTTCTCTCTTTTATCTCAGTAACTGCGTCTTAGAATTTATTGTGTGATATGTGAAGTATATGTGTAGTATATGTGTATATGTATCATACAAAGTTGAATATCTAGGGGTTAATTTACAAGTGTCTTAAATATATGTGTGTTGATTTATGCCATGAACAGGGATGCAAGGCTTCGCCAGTATTTGAAGACTCGGTACGACAGCAAGGTGAACGCATTTGACTGGGACTACCATATGAACCTCCTCGAGAGAGGGGGCCATGTAAGTCTTATTGAACATAAACTGTGTGCCGTTCCATAGAAGTGTATCATGGTTTACTAGTTTGCCGGCGGTCAGACTGCTAGTGGAGTTTTATGTGAGGGTACATCTTTTTTTGGTATTTGTTGCAGTGTAATCATTTGAAAGGACTCCACCAATATCATCTGAGATCCTAAGGCCAAGACTACCTTTTAACAGAAGACAAACTAACAGAAGACATAACCAAAATTTCAATCTTAATAGTGGACATAATACCTGTTGGTTTTATTTAGGATTTTTGCAATTGGGCTGACTTTCTTGTTGTGTTAGGTCTCTTTTGATCTCCTTTTCTTACCAAGAGTTTTTCTTTGTGTTCTGAGTAATAACCATTTCCCAAGGGTTTTGTTTTAATCCCCTGGTTCGAGGCGGCCTATCTGTAAAAGTGCTTCTGCTTTTTCTATGTCTTTCAGGTTGATATTATCCACAAGGCAGAGTACAACCTATGGAGGGAAAAGGGTGTGGCATTCCAGATAAGAGAAGGAGCCTACGATGTCCCAAACAAAACACTGGCCTCTGGACTCGTCATTAAAAAGGTATGATTGTATACAAAACAGCACCACTCAGTCATTTTAGTAAATAATGTAGAAAATAAATCATGGTTTTTTATGTGAATTCCGTGAAAGATATGTAGTACAGCTTTTATTTTGCCTTCATGCTCAAGATTTTGCTGTCATGGAAACCTGTCATGTTTAACATACATATTGCCATGGTTAATTTAGGACACCAATTTGCCTTAGGCCAGTCCCATGGTTCGTTTTACGTGCTGACACGTATACATATATTGCATTTAGAGCATGGGGCATTCGTTGCCAAGTGGTTAGTGTGCAGGTACAACACAATAACTCAGGAACCTCTCAGCAATGTAGTGGCTGTCCAACCCAGACTGGCTTTCTCTCCTGTCATATGTGGGAAGATCTTCCAGCAACCCGCAGATGGTTATGGGTTTACCCTTTTTCTTCCTGTTGCCCTCCCACCATATTCTTGTGTATGGCGTAAAATGTCAATATATGAAGAAATCAATAAATAAATGTACATGGAGCATTCTATAACCATTGTGGTTGGCCATTACAGTGTGAGCATAGTCACATGCTTAGTGCACATGATACCGGCCTCCGTCCAATCTGCTTCACAGTGGGTATTATGGATGATTGCACCCCACAGTGGGGTGTTATTTTGTATGATTGCACCCCACAGTGGGGTGTTATTTTGTATCAGTGCTCCCACAGTGGGGTGTTATTTTGTATGATTGCACCCAACAGTGGGGTGTTATTTTGTATGATTGCACCCCACAGTGGGGTGTTATTTTGTATCATTGCTCCCGACAGTGGAGTGTTATTTTGTATGATTGCACCCCACAGTGTGGTGTCCTTTTGTATGATTGCACCCCACAGAGATGTTTTATTTTGTATGATTGTGCCCCACGGTGTATTCTATTTCCCTTACGTCAGGATGGAGAGAGCCAGGCTAAGCGAGGTTACTGGGGGGACATCCTGGTCAGCCCTTACATAGCACTGGGGTTGGAGACTGAGGAACTGTCCATGTACAAGAAGTATAACCAGGCCTATGGCAAGGTGAGAGTTTACATGTTGTTGTTAATTGTAATCTTGTGTCTATTGTATGGCAAGTAATTAGCAGCAGTTCTGAAGTATGGCATTAAATGTCAATCAAGTAAATAATTAGTGTCAACTGCATGATATAGAGACAGTTGCTCGTGACTCAGCTGTGACTTATTGATGAGGTGGGATAGTTGACTCATTGTTTGTCCACAAACTTTTTGTGCTGAAACAAGAAGGATTAAGCTGTGTAGTCAGTTGTTTATCCCTGCCTTTGCAGTGATATTCAGTTCAGCTTGGAACCCTTTGGCGTCGTGCAGGGACTTCCTTAAAGTCTGATGTGTGAAACTTAAGTGCAGGGACTTCCTTAAAGTCTAATGTGTGAAACTTAAGTGCAGGGACTTCCTTAAAGTCTACTGTGTGAAACTTAAGTGCAGGGACTTCTTTAAAGTCTACTGTGTGAAACTTAAGTGCAGGGACTTCCTTAAAGTCTGCTGTGTGAAACTTAAGTGCAGGGGCTTCCTTAAAGTCTACTGTGTGAAACTTAAGTGCAGGGACTTCCTTAAAGTCTACTGTGTGAAACTTAAGTGCAGGGACTTCCTTAAAGTCTACTGTGTGAAACTTAAGTACAGGGACTTCCTTAAAGTCTTCTCTGTGAAGCTTAAGTGCAGTAAGAACTGAAAAACCCTAGATGTTTTGCCCGATAATGAATGCTATTTTTGTGTTGTTATGAAGTTAAAAACTGATGTTGCTCTCTCTAAAGTGTGAATGAATTTTTTTTTCTATTTCTTTCTAGACAGCACAGGACATTGCAGAGTACAACATATTGGCCTGGTTTCATGAAATAGCATCCAGGGAACGCTATGTTTTACCCAAAACAGAAGAAACAGCTGCATCAGAATCAGAAAAAAGTGGCCCCAAGTTAACAGGTATACACATCTGCCATTCTCTTTGGCACTCTTTAACCTTTGTTACCGTATTGTGCTGTTTATTGCTATATATATATTGTACATCTGTTGTGTGGCAAAAGCTGCTGTATGTGGCACATTAAACATTTGCTGGTCAGGGGCTCATCTTACAAAGCAGTCGCTATCTGTTCCGGGCCTTGCTTCAAACTGATAACATGTAACAAAGAGGTTGGTCACCGTTGTAAATGCGTTTGATGTGGTTTTGTCACGTCAAGCTTAGTGAAATGAGGCCCTGTGTGACATGTTTCCTGTGTGACACGTTTCCTGTGTGACACGTTTTTCTGGATCCTGGTGCTTTCATTGATCATAAGGGCTCATATTGTGGCATATTTGCTGTTATCTTACCAACAGAACCTGTGGCCGATATTCACACTGATTTAACCATGTATAATTTCATGTCAGAAATCACAGAAGAAGAGGAAGAGTCTGCTTCACTTGAGGAAAAGGCCACAGAGACCATAAACAGTGTGGCCTCTGAGCCTTCAAAATCTACTCCTCTGGATCAGGAATATGGTGGGTTGTGCTTTTCATGTCCTCTAGAAATTCATTGACTGTGTTTCACACAAGATTTAACTTTTTTCAGGTGACATATTTTCTTTCATTCCAGTTGATGAGTTCACCTTGCAGTGAGACTTAAGAGTTTTTTTAAGTGAAGTCTGATTGTCAGAAAATCTTGAAATGTTGACCTCTGTGGTGTCGTTTTAAGACCTTTATGGACCAGGTGAAATACAGAAGTTACAGAACAAATACAGAAAGATGGAAGTGAAGCTTTGAAAGATGGCATCTAGCAAGCAGGTCCAGATCTAGATGGGATCTGATTCCATAGCAATCTTTTATGTGTATTATTGCCTAATTTGCTGAGTTTTAATTGTCTGTTTCAGAACCTCTGCAGTTGAATGGTGTTACAGTCACCTTACTGCCTCTGAACTGTCTGCCAGATCTGCACAAGAAGAGCAAGTACAAGAAGAAATTTGATTTAATATTCTTTTCCAATAGGTGAGATTGTTTTAAAGGTTGAGATGTGCAATACAATGCTTAAGTTCATTTTTCGACATCTTTAAGTAGCAGCTATTTTCTGATTGTATTCTAAGCGATAGAATGATTACATATAATTGAATTTAAGGGCAACTCAAGCAGTTAACCATTGAACTATTCTATAGTCCTTGGGCTTGGTTTCCTCCAACCATGATGGTGACCGCCATCGCAGAAGTGAAACAGTTTTGGGTACGGTGCAAAAACATCAATCAAATACAGAAATAAATAAAGTGGTAACTTTTTTTTATTTAAAGGCAAAAGGGGACAAAAGATGTGACTGTTCTAAATTGCAAACACATTAACATTATGCACTTATTGTTTTTTGAACAGTAGTTTAATTTTGCTGGCATCTTTTCTAATATCTCTGCAGCATGGTTCATCAGTTTACACCTGATGTAGCAGAAATGTTGAAGGACAAGTCTATTCTGACCATTGAGACAGCAAAGTAAGTGTCAGTTTTCTCTCTTCTCTCCCAAGATTAAGTGATTAAGATGGTAGGCTCAATTCCAGCCTTGGATAGGTGATTCTTGAGATTTTCCCTACACCTTAACTGTTCTTGAAGCTTTGGTGCCAGTAAGGAGTGGTTGACAGTACTCTCACAACTTTTTTGGTCATCTTACATGATGTTCAGTGAAGAGCACTTGTACCCCACCAGTAAGATAGGTATGATGTCCTCACTCTGAGGGAATGTTCAAGTTTATTAACTGGTGGTCTACTACGCGGACTCCAATTTTCTCCATCCATAATGTGCACTATGTAACTTATGTCAAGTAAGTGAAGTAAAGAAAAAGGGTGTTTCTCACAATAATAATGTTCTTTTATATAATGAGTATATTTGTAGGTTATTTCATGGCCAGATTGTATCATTGAATTTGGCCATGCTGTATGTATTTCATGTCATGAGTAGGTCATTTCATACATAGAGTAGGTCATATGTGTAGGTCATATTCATAAGCTGGTCATATAAATATACATGTATATCATGAATATGTCATACCATATGTAGGTTATGTCATGAGGATGTCATGCTCACCATGTCACTAGGTTTACTCTACAGCCTATGTTTTGGAGGTAACTATACAATCACAAAATATTAGCATCCATTGCTAGTTTTGGTTTGTGGTCAATTATTTGTGGTGTTTCAGATTCATGTTGGAGTTGAAGCCAGAGCAAGCCAATCAGTTTTCAGATAAGATCACAGACATGGCAAAGGCTGCAGGCTGCCAGGTGGGTAGTATGAATGTGAATGCTAATATTGATTTGTAACAGTTTTGCCCATTATATTCATTGCCAGTTTCCTGTATTTTGCACTTGTTGGTATTTTCCATTAACATATTTTATATATTTTAAATCGTTCACACAAAATAACATCCCCAGACCAACATGGTAAATTCTGTTAATTGCTTGTGTTCTGTAGACATTCACCAAACTGGTGCCTTGTTTTACCTGCTGGTATTGGACTATGTTGGTATAATACAGTACACTGAAGTTCACAATTACTGTTTGCATCCCTCATTGTGATTCCAGGCTCACTACTAAACTGAAGCATTGTTGTAATTAATTCATTTATTTATCAATCTTTGTCTACAGACCTTGATCTCACTTTCATACACCTCTTGTCTTATGATTCCTATTTTTGTTATAAAAAAAGCCAAACTGTCTATTATGTTATGATGATTTATAAGTGAACAGTTGACAAGTGTCTTAATTTGTTTTGTTCTTTTCAAATAGAATGCTCCTTGGTCTCATGTGACCTGTACTACCAATAACGTTCAGTGAAGCAACTGGCCATGCTGGGGGCCTCAGTGACCGATGGGGTTAGCGTGCTAGTGTAGCATAATGACCTAGGTCAGGGCCTCCAGCGGTGCATGGGAAGGTCCGCCAACAACTTGCGGATGGTGCTGGGTTTCCCCTGGGCTCTGTCCACTTTCCTCCCACTATAATGCTGGTCGCCGTCATATAAGTGAAATGTTCTTGAGTACGGTGTAAAACACCAATCAAATAAATAAATGAAACAGGCTGGCCTTGCTGCATTGTATATGTCAGGCTGGGTCAGGACATAGTTGAAAATCAAAACTGACAATAAATCCAGTTCGTTACAGAATTTGATTTTGTCATTAGAAGGATTCCCTCTATCCTATTTTACATGAATCATGATGAATTTTTATGGCTCATTAGAGTTTAAATATGACTAAATATATGCATAGTGTGTGTAAGTTAATTCTCAAATTGAAGGCTTCATCATTTGATGTCACTGAAATTTTGTAGGTAAAACTTTTGTAAATTGTGAAATCATGTATATTATTCTTGCTGATTTTGGATGTTTTTGTCATTTGCAGCCAGCAGAGCCCTGTGATGGAGCTAAAGATGATGTTGCTGTGTTCACATTCCAACGAAGTAGCAAGTCCTGACCACTGACCATCTTCAGATAGATTCCTCACTGTATATACCATATCATCAGACACCTGTTCTGGTACATTGTGTACATGCCAGAGGCTCAGCTCCACATCCTGTTCTGGCCATTAAGATCCACTGAATAAAATGATGTATTGTAACTGGAAGTGTCAAACTCCTGACAAACGAATCATTAAGAAAAAACTATGAAAAGAAGAAGAATTATCAAAGAGATCATTGAAAATTGTACATGTATCCGTAAATACTGAAAATGTTGATAGATATTTCTTAAAACAGAATTAAATGCATTAAAAATTTATTTAGTTTTAAATTACTTTTTCAATCTGCTAAAAGATCTCAGGTTAATGTAGAAGTTGCATTGCTGTCGCCATCAAAAATCAAAATAGTGATCGCTCATTAAATTCATAACCCTTGGCCTGTTGGGTTACGTGTGCATTGGTACATGAATGCATCTGTGCATTCATTACAGCATTACAGTAACTGCTAATAACCTGGAATTACCTAATTACACCTCATGTTTCTAGAGAATCGTAAGAAGTCTTGTATAAATGAAGCCTTTGAAAATTAGAACATAGAGCTGTTCTCCTTTCAACCTCGTCTTGTTTTACTTATGGCGAGCCTGTCAAATTACACATTTTTCTGATTTGTGAGTTATACCTCTGCCCTTTGCTTTCCTCCAATATGTACCTTAATAAATTCAAAATGGAACAACACAGAATCATCAACTTGGATCATTAGCTTCATCTGTTGAATAACTAGAAAGTGACTGATGAAATATTTTTACACTTTTTTGGGCAATAGTATAGCCCTATATTTGAAGTTGTAATGATGGCTGAGGGATGTTTGTGGTTTGCCATGGTGTTTTGATTTCTTTTGTTACATTTCTGAACATGTGTTATTACAGAATGAAATTTGCTGACACTGAACAGATTTCAAGACATTTATGAATTATGTATTTTATTTCGTGTTTTGTTTCTTTGTTTTTGCAAAGGCCTCAAGTATAAGAATTACCCATTTTCAATGCATTTGTAGAAAATCAGTCTGTATTATGATATGTTATTCTGCAATTTGTTTCATTCCGTCCATGCCATACCTAAATAAAGGAGAGCTGTATTATTACATTTCACATATTGTTGAATATACAGCAATTGTATTTCTTCATATGTACAAAAAATTATCAGATATGTTAATAAAAAGCTATGAAAAGTACTCTGTTGAATGTGTGTGCTTTGCCAAGGGGAATTTCATATATAATATGATAATATATGTATACTGACTAGGTAATAATCAAAGTTGGAGAATTTAAACAAACAGTTGGTATATCTGCAAGATGTAGGCCCATTTGTGATTGGAAGCCTCCATGGCCAAGTGGTTAGTGCTCTACTGCAGAACAGTGAGAAAGGAGACTCTCACCAATGCGGTCGCTGTGAGTTCAAGTCCACTTAAGACTGGCATACTCTGTGGTCATATATGTGAAGGTCAGCCAGCAACCTGCGAATAGTCATGGGTTTCTCTTGGCTTTCTCACCAAAATGTTGCCCACCGTAGTATAAGTGAAATATTCTTGAGTTTGACATAAAACAGCAATCAAATCAATAAATAAATATTTGAGACTTGTAGACGAATATGATGGTGTTCATTACCAGTATACCTGGCGACACAGAAGTCAGCTTCCGACTGTTTCAGTTCATGTAGGTAGAAATGACATATTAAAATTAAACCTTACAGCTCATTTAAATCACTTTTGGGGCTTTTAAACCTAAAATTTTGTCTATGCCAATATAGTAACTAACTTACTCATTTTACGTTATTCTGAGAGTTGCGGCACTAATGAAGTTAGACTGAGGTGTCTAGTTATTTGGTGGGTAGCTTGATGTACCACTGAATAAATCAGTTACAGCACTAAACATGTTTTTTTACCTTTTTTTTCCTACAAAAATGCACTTTTGCAGCAGTTAAATTTAAGTTTTTCAGGACAAATAAGGCAATAGGAAGATATTAGGCCTGTGTTCCACCCACATGAAATGAAGGCTTCAACGAAAACGCTAAATTATAGCAACATTTGAAAACTTTCAAATTTACACCATTTTGTGACTCACTTTGTTAAGTTTCATTTGTTTCTCATCGCTTGGCAGGCGTCAGTACCAGTACTGACGTCAGTAAAAGCTACGTCTCCCATCAAGTCACTTGGAAAAGGTTAAGTTTACAATTACACTTAATTGATTCCACATATCCAAAAGTTTTAATACTGAGTGGCCAATTCATTCCTTTCATTTACATTTTTTTTTCTGTCTTACAGTAAATATTTGTACTGAAGTTACAGGTGCATTGGCTAAAGAAGGGAACCACCTGTATCAGCATTGTTGCCAAATTACCTCCCTTGGTTGAAATCTCTTGTCAGGTGTCCATTCAGCGCGCGAGAAGTGTCAACACCCACTGTTGCGTACATGTGGACGACAGTTGACGAGGGGATGCTAGTTTGCGTGATTTGTTGATGGAATTTGGCTTCTCTTTGCGGGCAGAATGTGAGAGACTTATTGCAAGCGTGTGAAAAAGGTACATTTAAGAGTTTCGGGTCTGTACGTTGACCGTTCCCTTAGACTTTGTGGGAAAACTGACGTAGACAAGAACATCTCAGTGGCGAAGAACGAAAAAAAAAACAAAAAAAAAGATTCAAACATGTTCACGTATTATTTCTGTTGTTGGACGCAGGTTATCGATTGATCCAACAATGACAACGGTTTTCTGATTCAGAGCCAATCATTATGGTCTTCTTATGGGGATAAAGTTGCAGGGATTTTAAACAGTGGCTATTATGCTTTTTAGCCAAGTAGTACTGTCAGCAAAACTTACAAAAATGTGAGTACGTTAACTTTTGTAAAGAAAAGCCACTAATGGATATAATGGAAAATCAGGCCCACGGCCAGCAGTCTTAAGGAGGGTGGGGTGATTATCCTAGCCAATTACAGGCTAGTGTCCATTTGGAAGCTCAGAAATTCCGGGGGCCCTGCGAATCTTATAAATGCTCTGTGGCCCAAAGAAAGTGTAAACAGATGTGACCTAGTCTACTACAGAAAAAGTATTAATAACTTTCCTGAGGTAGGACTCAAGCCAAGCTTGTGTGAGATGGAGGATGTAGGATTAAACAAAAAACAAATAAAACAAACAACGAACAACAACAAAAGAGTTACAGTTTCAGTCAATTCTGAATTTTATAAAAAATGTACAAGTAAGCAATGGAACAAATATGGTTAAAAGACAGAACCTTATAAAAAATATGTCACGATAACAGTGTCCCATTTATAAACCACAGAAGCATTACAGAAAACCTGGAGAGCTTGTTTTCATTGCATTTCATGGCTGAGGTGGTGTTTCAAATGACTCGTGTAAAGATTGGCTTGTAGTTTTCAGTGTGTGGTTTATGAACAGTTTTCGTTGATCTAGTGTTTTTGAATGCATGTTCTCGGTCATCTTTAGAATGCTAATTTGGCTTTGCAATGATCAAGCCGAAATGTAAAATGCATGTTTGTCCTACATTTTAAAATTTAGTTATAATGGTGTCCTGTGCCATCATGCAGTTATTTAATTGTGGGCTTTGTGATTTAGAGTTTTGTACACTTCTTCAAATAATTCAAGAAGTGACAGCATAATTGCTCAGCTTGAAACATAGAATTTCAGAAAAAATTCATTGTGTTTTTTATCCAGAATCACCAATGTTCTAATTCTTCTCATTCTTAGAAGAGATAGGCAAAAACAAAAAATATCACATTTGTCTCATGGAAAAGTGAAGGTATGCATATGTTCATTAGATTAACTAAAGATGTAAGAAAAAAGAAACTACATGGCTGTTAAAATTACATATACCCTGTATAATGGTTAAAAGAGACAGACCAGATGTCCCCAACATTAGAAGAAATAGTGCATTTCACCTTTAAAGAAATAAATTTTCCTTACTTTAACAATTTTCTTAAATATCTGATCTTTTTTCCTTTTTTGTTTTATTTTGCCTTGATCAAAAATGCTAACTTTAGACTCTAGGTGTATTATAAGCTTTCCTGTGTTAATCTGTTACTGGCATGCCTTGAATGAATTTACAGCTCAATCAGCAATTCATAAAATGGAGAGAGACAAAAACTTAAACATGA
This sequence comes from Acanthopleura granulata, assembly GCA_016165875.1. Taxonomy (NCBI): domain Eukaryota; kingdom Metazoa; phylum Mollusca; class Polyplacophora; order Chitonida; family Chitonidae; genus Acanthopleura; species Acanthopleura granulata. The sequence goes on along the minus strand of JABBOT010000001.1, from coordinate 13,694,491 downwards.
TGCACTGAGTGAAATGAAGGAAGAGGAAAAACCAGTGTTAACAGTGTGATAATTTAGATTATGCTTCGTTTTTCATAGTTTGTGATGCTAATACCTCATGTGCTTACATATAATTACTTGTAATTGCCGTCTACATAGTTGCAGATGTTTGGACACCACCGATGATGTAACATGCTGTTTGACCAGATGAATGACGCATGCCACAGCTAAGCCCCAGCCTATGTGTTGGTGTCTGGGCTGGAGACAAGGTGTCATCATGGGCAGGATTTGGTGGGACAGAGAAGACACCCAGGACTGAAAACGCTAGAAAAATTAACCACCATGTGAAAAGCAGGCCTAAACATAGTTGACATTTTATGACTGTGCGACAGTCTTTAAATTGTTCATGCTTGCTCCCTGACAACAGGTCACGTCTTATCCCGCTGTGGTCAGGGTGGAATGTGAGTTGTTAGATGCTACAGATGAAGTGCTGGCCTTATTGCCTGAATTTGGTACATTGGCCTGATTAAGACATTATGTGAAGTCGTGTTCTGGTGTGAAACTGTCATATATGATGGTCTTCTGATTATCTGATTCTGTGATGGAATGAAACTCCTTCTACAGTAGGTCTGCAATACTGGCTGTATCAGGCAGGTGCTCTGACAGTCGGGCTACAGGTGTGTTTATGTGTATTTATGTACATGGATAAATATGCAAATCTGCGGACAATATTTGTTCAGTCTTTCTCAAAAGCAGACTGACTTGAGTCTCTCATCTTAGCCTGAACTACTATGTGAACTACTATGTGCAGTATGTGAGAAGAAAGTCCCACCTGCTGACAACACATCGAATAGAGGCTGTGTATGTAGTCATGTACTTAGCTCTTCCACTTCGTGTGGTTTCAATGCGGATTGGTTAGGAACAATGCCTGGCACGTGCTTCACTGACCTTCACCTGTTTTGGATGCTCTGTTTTACACAGTGAACTGATTGAAGAAAGCAGGATCTAACAGGCATGGTCAAGGCTCTTTTTGACCCACCTGTACAGGGGTGTTGTGGTTCTCGTCAGTGAATCTGAAGGTGTGTGCATCAGACCCCTGTGAAGGAAAACAGGACTTTTAAGCATCTTATCCTGAGATTTTTCTGATTCATTTTGCAAATCGGCTAAATGAGGCGAAAAATGATTTTCCGCTTGGGCTTAACGCTGGTGATATTTGTGGGTGTGTTGCTGTATTATATGATTAAGATGGAGGACCATGATGACAGGATGAAAGTTGACATTCACAGCAATGGGAGAGTGGTTGATGTTTTAGAGGGACCTAAAGAGGCTAAGGAGAAGAGAGAATCTCACCTATCTGCCATGGATACAGATGATGAAGCAGAGCACAGGAATGACGACCAACTAACCAGGTATGCAAGTATATATATTTTCAATAGGCTGATTTCCCCTAGATGCAGCAGAGTCAGTATGATAAAGTTATTGTGAGTATAAGTTATGTAGTACATCTAGAGAAATGTGATATGTCAACTAGTCTTAAAATGATGCAGCTTCTATAAATGTGTGTGTGTTGTATATGTATTTCTACTTTGTACATGTAGCAAAAATCAGCATATACATACAAGCCCTGGCTTGAAGTAAGAGCTTAACATGGAAAAATGAAACTAAAGCAAATATATCTTTATGATTTAGGCCATCCTTAAAAATATTTTTGTTGGGCGTAACCTGTTTGACCCTCCCAAAAATGGCCCTGCTCAAAATTTGTAATGGGTGTTTTGATGGAAGTTTTTTGGATAATTTTTCTCTCAATGTTAATTTGTTGAAAATCTCTATCTTTTTCAAGAGCCAGAATAAATAAAATGAATTCCCTATTGACCGACCCTATTTTATCTCATTGGGTCGGGTTATGCCAAACAAACAGTTTTTTAGGGATAGCCTTACTTGCTGGTAATACATGTATCTACCCAGGTACTTCTTGTCAAACATTGTTCATGCAAAATTTTGTTTTATCCCAACAAATGACAACAAAATCCCCTAGAAAGATATTCATATATATGTATTTATAAACATATACATGTATCAAAACGGTCTTGCAACCTGTAGCGTATAACTTTTCTTTCTGGCTTCGTCGTTTGTCCTTATTGGCTCATCTCAGCTTCTCCACCAAGTTCCTTTCGGAATGAGCACTTAGTACACGGCACCTAGAATTCTACCTAGCAGCTTCTCACACGTACATAACAATCTACCCATTTAATGGTTATTTGCCCCTTCACCCTGAGTAGAAGAATGTCTTTTTAGCATTCGTAGGTCAGTTGGTATGTGTGCCTCTGTCCTGTGGTACGTTTAATCAGAAGGCTTAGTGTTTGGTTTGGGCTGTTCCATACTGAGCATGTGTGTGAAATCCCTGTGTAAACTGACCCACACTTAGGGGCTTAAGTGGCCCCTAGGGCTGATGCCCTGTCCCTAGGGGCTGATCCCTTGCCTTCTTCACCTGATGTTGGTCTGTCAGAAAAACTAAGCATCCCAATACAAATTGTCCTGACTTCTCGTCGTAGCTTTAAGCCGCACAGAAAAAACTTCGCAAATTCATGTTTGTGGAATTATTTTGCCAGAGGATGTTTCAAGTCAGTAGAGAAATTCATTCATTCATTCATTTTGCCAGCTAATGTATTCCTTTATATTGGCAAGAATCACAGATCTCCATATCGTATGAGTGAAAAATTCTTGAGTAAAGTGTTAATCAGCAATCAGATAAATCAAGCATCTCTCAATTTCTCTGAGGTGTTTTGTTTTTGGTGTGTTTAAGGTGTTTAAGGTGTGTGTTGGTCAGTCACCAAGGCATGTACAAACGAAAATCCCTGTAATTGGTCATGTTCATTAATATGCTCTTATACATGTGCTGTATCTCTGTATTAGATACAGCACATGTATCTAATGATACATGTATCATTAGAGGTTCAAGCCATTCAGGCTTGAATCCCTATCATATCTGTTTGGATTATTTGTTTTTTTTTATTGTTATTATTCTCATCAAAACTGTGACGCGTTTCTAGAGAAAACTATTAGTCTGAAGTTTATGAAATTTTAACATGTTTGTCTGTATGACTTGAAGTTGCATCATAGCTTTTGAGCAGATTTCGCCACGTGACTTGGTGACCATTTGTAATTTTGATGAAAACCTTAATAAATCTTCTTCTCCAGAATGTCTTATGTGACTGAGCTGAAATTTAAACTGAAGCTGCACAAAGCCTAGGCTTGTTAAATTTGAAAACGAGAACTTTCTTGGTTGAAAATTGTTCAAGCTCGCTATTGGATAAATATATCATGTGACCCCAAATTTCGTTTTTTGCTATTAATTTTTACACTTCTTCGGATGATGTCCAGCAAATAGTTCTGTCTGATGCAGTTTTGGACGCTGATTCCGAGTGTGCAATTATTGCAAAACTGGAAATGATGTCATAAAAACCAGAAGTGGGTATATCTCATTAACCAATGAATCTAGAAATGCAATCTTAAGGCCTAACATCATTGCAAGGCAAGTAGACAACTTTTACATAGCCAGAAGTGACGTCAGCAAACCGGAAGTAGTACATGCCAAAAAAAGATAATCGCCATTTTTTCATTTTTCAAAATTGAAGAACTTCTACAGCTAAAAAGGCTCAACAGAAATGCGTGAAACTTAGGTAGGTGATAAACCTGGAGATGTGCTCTAAGGAGTAAAGATTTGGGTGTCCTCAGTCATGTGACCTGGCGGCCATTTCGGCTTGACCTTGAAACATTTAACAGTTATTTTCTTCAAAACCAAACGTTTGATTGACTTGAAATTTATCACGCCTATCAAGCATTCCATTGAGACTATTTGGAAGAAATAATGCAATGTTTATGCAAATTAGATTTTAGCTGACACAACGGAAATGACATCACATACTTTTGTTTTGTTTGTTTTTGGAATTTCAGTGTTGTGTGTATGCTGTCTGACGTAGTTTGACGTCCTGATCACAAACCTGGTCTTATTTTTGTTCTGCGATGTGTATTTTTGTCGCAAATTGCGATTAAAAGACAAAGAAGTGCAATTTCCCCCATTTTTACCGGTCACGTGACAGAAAAGTGTTACAGCTGTAAAGTTGAATATCCTTGTGTGTAACGGACTATACATGTGCTGTATGTATGGTGAAAATCAGTGGTCTGTGTCAAAAAACACAGGACATGCCCGCTTTTAAATAATGTCCGAAGTCAGATTTACCACATTTGGCACCATTATATATACATGCTAAATAGTGTAATACAATGTATGAATGGCTACGAAGAATGTTTACAATGTATATGTTCTCTTAATTATCTTGTTTGCGCTGCAGTTACGACTGGCTCACCCAGTGTATGTTGTGCATGCATTTATAAAAGTTAGCTTTGTTTTTTGCACAAACCTTGTCTTCTTTATTATACGCTAACCAGCCCACGGTGATTGACAGATATCTACACGTGCCCTGGTCCAGGTGTTTGCTTTCTGACAACGGCCGAACTATCAGTAGAGCAGTCAGCCTGTGGATGGCAGGTGGTGGATTCAGACATGGAAGTAAAAACTTGCTGTTACACGGGCCATGTTTTATGCCTTATTTCTTACAAAAAGCAAGTCTGAGATGGGATTGCTGTTTCTCACTGGGCATAGCGCAGCATCATCAACCTGGCCGATATGTTGGCGAGAATGCAAATGACCGGCCAACTGCCTCAGTGATAAACAGTTAAAGGTGGCATTGAAAGTTTCAAAGTCATGTATCAGGTTATGTATTGATTTTCGAGTAATAACTTATGCTCTCATATGAAAGATATAAGCGTGAAGAAAAGGTGTATGGAAATTTGAATGGAAAATTGTGACTGCCTTGGGCACTTAGTGATATACATGTATATATATATATATATATATAATAGAGTGAATAGTAGGGGAGATGTGGAAATTTTCTCCAACTGGACCTAATTACTTAAGGATTTAAACGATAACCGTTTTCAAGCTGTGCGGTGTTACGTAGATGTGTCTCGTAACACATCTACTTGCCATTAGTCTGAAAAAGTGCAATTTCCCCCCATATTTGGAAGTCACCTGACACAAAACTGCTACAGCTGTAAAGCTGAAAATGGCTGAGTGCAAAGGGCTGTATGTGTAGTGTATGCGTGTGGAAAATCGTTGAAGTGTCCTAATGAATGCGGGAGTTGCAGTGCTTGATAAATTATTCAAAGGCCGATTTGCTATACTTGGCACTTTGACGTCCCCATGTTATATAATGCATTTTAAATGCATTTATGACTAGGATGAATGTACGAATATTGTAAGCATGCTAGACGACGTAGATTGACGTCCTGATCATGAATCTGAACTTATTTCTTTCTTACGATGTATAGTTTTCCCACAAATTGCGATCAGATTGCTTAAAAAGCACAATTTCCACCATATTTGGAGGTCCCGTGACAGAAAACTGTTACAGCTGTGAAACTGAAAATCACTTAGTGCATAGCGCTGTGTATGTAGTCTGTGTGTGCTGAAAACCGTTGAGCTGTGTTGAAAAAGAGGGGACATGCACGCCTTCAAATATTATCCAAAGCTTGACTTACTCCGTTTGGCACATCTACATATATGTGCTATACTTGCTGTACTTGCAAGGGACTAATGACTACGAAGAATGTAGGCTTTCTAATTAAGTTGGTTATGTATCTTTACATGGACACCATTAAGGTAACCAGAAGTGACACCGTACAGGGCAGCAATAAGGGCTACAACCCCGGAATCGCTGCTTTAGCAGCTATATTTAAGTTTGTGCTTGGTCACTGAGTTGCATGCAAGTATAGTAAAGTATGACAATAATTGTATAACTGCATGCTTATTCGTGCTGTTATAATGGCGACTGAACTCTGATCAGAAAAAAAATGATGGAATGCAGTTCAATTGTAGAATATATTCTTGTAATTAAATTAATTTTTTTCATGAATATTTGTGTTTTGTCATAATCACGCTTTTGGCACACTTCAGTATTACCTGTAAACTCCAAAATGTTATTATTTCGACATGGTCCTGTTTGTGTATCTATTCATTGAATGAGCGATATAATGCAAATAAAGACATTTAAAAGCAACATAATTATCGCTGTGCCAGAAATTAAGTTTTAATTATAGTACATGTACATAATAAACATGAGTGAGAGTCTTTGAATACCTTATGGCCAGTTTAAAGCCATTCAGAAATCTAATTTAATTGGACTATTAAAGGCTTGCCTTATAGTTGAAATTTTAATGTCTTCCTTGAAAGTAAAAACTGGTCTTGAAGTTGCTGAAACCGGTAAAACCTGTTCATTGAGGTTATTTGTGTGTAGCCATCAGTTTGTTCAGTCAGTATTTATTGTGACAGGTTAAATACACATCCCCTTAATGATGTAAATTCAGATTGTCTGGCTGTGGTCACATCTAAGTGTTATGGATACAAGTTGGTATAGGACTGACAGGTTAGAACAAGGAAACAGGACTGGTTGATGCAATGTTAGTGTAATGTGACAGGGTGGGGTGTCATATTTGGTGCCTTCAGCATGATGTTCCAGTATTGGCAGCATTTTGGCAGCAAGGACTCTCCCTGCCACAAGAAGATGTATAAATACATTCTAAGAACTCCTCGTCATATAACTGAAAACTTGCTGAGTACGACGTAAAACCCAAATATATGTACATGCATGTACACATATATAGATATAGGAGCTCTGAGCCAGTTAATGCACAGTTGTAACATATCAGCCATGTGTATGATGACTGATTGTTCTGAAATTTTATGTCATTTAGTGGAAGGAAACAAAAACTTAATTTATGAGCTGGTCTTGGAAAGACATCTAAGTTTTTGGCAGTGGGATTTATAGTGACTTTGGTTGAAACTGTAACAATCAGAAATTCCAGCTGCCTGTGTTGGGGCTTCCATGTTGACTTCCAAAGTGTGCACCATCAGAGCAATGCATGGACTTCTATAAATAAACATGCATACACAACTCATGACCTATTAATTCCTTTGAAGTGTAAGTATTAAAATTTGACAGGGGAGGAATCATGTCATGGCAAGCAGCAACTTGTTGTAAGAAAAACAAGGATGCCAAACATGCAAAGAAACTGCCCTTTGTCGGTTTCACTGTGGATTTGAATCCATTGTCCTTTTCACTTCTTAAAGAGTTGTGCTGTATAACTTGCTACAGTTCTGCCACAGTGTCTTGTTCGATGAAGAGTTAAGCGGTATTAAAGATTAGGATAAACCACACATTTTTCTTGCAAAATCCAGAAGTGTCAGGTCTTTAATCCACTGTAGAATGAAGTTTCCTGGTCAGCTGTACCCTACTGTTTGATGTTATCCAGGGTCAATCATGCTCAAATTTTTTTGATAGCACTTGAGCAAAAAATAATCAAAAAACAATGCAAAAGAAACTAGCTTCCATGGACAGAATTACAATGGTTTCGAAACATGAAAGACAGATAAGTGTACATCTGAATTGGCTCTGATTGAGAAAAATCAATATTATCTTGCAAAAATATGTGAACATTTTGCCAAAGGGTAAAATATTTTGTTTTTTTTTTCAGTTTTGGATATGTATTATAAAACACTGTTACCTTCGGCAGAACAGCCCAGTCCAGTCCAGAATAGAACTGTCTATGGACACAAGTGATACCAGTTTTGTCTACTTTTAATGTCTAGTCTTTGATTTTAACAACTGTTTATCAAATGTACTTCCCACTTTATTGGTGAATTGCTAAAGGTTGAAACAAGTGCAGGACAAAAAGTGGTTTAAGCAAATTAAGCCGTGATGCCATCACAAATCTTTTCCACAGGCCAGTGATTTGCTAGGTTTGTAAACAAAACCTACTCGTACATTCTTCAAATTTCCAAAAGATCGTAATGGTGACATTAAAACAGTTTCTGACACAAAAACCTACATACCTCAGATTTCCAGAATGTCTTAATAGTGACACTAAAACAACTTGACAAAAAACTTATATCTCTCAGATTTCTGAAAGGGTTTAATAGTGACTCTAAAACAGTTTCTGATACAAAAGCTTACATTCCTCAGATCTCCAAAAGGACTTAATAGTGATACTAAAACAGTTTCTGACCCAGAAACCTACATTCCTCAGATCTCCAAAACAACTTAATTGTGAGACTAAAACAGTTGGCGACACAAAAACCTACATTCATCAGAGATCCAAAAGGTCTTAGTGACAGTAAATCTGTTATTATATGTGGAAAATCTTTCAGTAGGCACTGGACAGGTTTTAATGAAACACACTGGATGATCTCATGTCTAAAGCACACTTGATTGTTTTTATGACAGCTGGAGAGTTTCTCGGTGAAGCATAGCATTATAGGAATCATTTGTTGATGGGTTGTTACATAAATTTACCATAGATGACTGTGTTGGTATTGTTGTTTTTTTTGTCACCCTTTAGGCTCTAAATATCATTAAGGAGCTTCAAAGCATGTTTTCATTATATCTGGTTGCTACATACATGTAAATAGATACAAATATTTTTCATAGACTAAATAATTCCCATGCATGTACACGTATGTACATGGCAATATCAATAATATGGTGTGCTAGATACCATTGTATGTACCTGTAAGTACTTAAGTAAGTGTTAAGGATTATGTTTGTGGGTATGTGGTGAAGCTTGGAAAGGTTGTAATTTCTCTGTTTTTAGTGTTTGCTCTACTGAAAGATGTTTCACAACTATGTAAATGCTGCCTGTATAATCTATTAAATACAGCACTGGGCAACCTTGGAGGTTAAATGTTTGTATTTGGAGTTAATTTGAGACCAGCCTTTCCAACTGTTAACTTTCAGGTTGGAATCTGTTAACTTTTATTTATTAGTTTTACAGTGAAATGTTGATTTAGTGGGCTGAGAATTTTGTCTGTGGTAGCTTTTCTTTTGGTGTTTTTTTTTTAAAACTCAATTAACCTGGGAAAAAAATAATGCCACCCGTTATACAATTTAAAGGAACTGGTAAAATTCACTGGTTTATTTTGTGAAAAGAATGTTGTGGAGGCAGGAAATTTACCGAACATTCTAATTTGAAGGTGTGGCATGTTCACATCAGGATTTAGATTAGCAAACAAAAGTGACGCCTTTAATGATTAAACCATTATCTCATGATGTAGATATTTGTATAGCCATAAAAAAACATGGTTCAAATTAAAGGGTTTAGTACTTTCAGATTTTTCCATGTCCTGATAGCTTATCATGTAGATCTTACTTTTGTGGCTGGCAAATATTGGTTTATTTCACAACTGAAGCTTTTAGTCTTTACGCTGGCAATCCCTTTGTATGTATTATCCCAGGGCATAATTGCACTGAGTACACACATGGCAAAGCACCTGTATGTACAAGTACACAGTGTGGTAATTATAGATCAGTACATGTACATATATGTAGTTTGAGTTTATAAGGACTGAATGATGATCGCACCATGTGAGCAATATTTCGGCCATACCGAGATGACATGTACAAGAAGTACAGAAATGTGGGTAAAATGTGAAGTGTAAAATCTACCCATTCACTGACATAACACCTAAACTGCATGAATTGAAATGCCTCAGTTTGTCATTTTCACAGAGTCTTCTGAAACTGCATTGTGCAACAAGGACATTTAAATACTCCTGCCTTATTGGGTACCGTACTGGGCAAACCTCCTCAGAGGATACTTTGAAAGCCCATGTAATGGTCTGGTGGCTGAATTTGAGAACAGTGCTTGTTACCACTATGTACAGTGTGAAATTATGTTGAGGGGTGCTGTCATCAACATAGGGATCTGCATGGTCAAGGGAGAAGCATGTTATTACGGCACAAGGACTTGGGAGCCTCTCATTAATGTGCTTGCGGCACGCGTCATATGGTCCGTGGAAGTTACGGTTTTTTATGCACCATAGCGGGGGAGATACATATGACTTACCTTTTGGATAGACCTATAGCAATGAATTCAAGTCCAGCTCATGCTGGCTTCCTCTCCGGTCATACATGGGAATGAATATATGAATATTACCGATGTTGATATTTCACAGTTTTATAGCCTGACCTGACTGAATATGGGTAAATTATCACCCCTTAGTTCAACTCTTCAACCCTTTTGGAAGGCCTGTCCAATCTTCATAGGAAGTGAATGTATATTTTACACACATGCATTGATGAGATACAAAGCCTTGGTGTCTAAAGTTGTGTCATACATGTACCTTTGTAAGGGGTCATCCCTGCCTTAGCTCTCAGCCTTTGTAAGGGGCCATCCCTGCCTTATCTCTCACTCTTTGTAAGGGGTCATCCCTGCCTTAACTCTCAGTCTTTGTAAGGGGTCATCCCTGCCTTAACTCTCGGTCTTTGTAAGGGGCCATCCCTGCCTTATCTCTCAGTCTTTGTAAGAGGTCATCCCTGCCTTAATTCTCAGTCTTTGTAAGGGGCCATCCCTGCCTTATCTCTCAGTCTTTGTAAGGGGTCATCCCTGCCTTAACTCTCAGTCTTTGTAAGGGGCCATCCCTGCCTTATCTCTCAGTCTTTGTAAGGGGTCATCCCTGCCTTAACTCTCAGTCTTTGTAAGAGGTCATCCCTGCCTTAACTCTCAGTCTTTGTAAGGGGCCACCCCTGCCTTATCTCTCAGTCTTTGTAAGGGGTCATCCCTGCCTTAACTCTCAGTCTTTGTAAGAGGTCATTCCTGCCTTAATTCTCAGTCTTTGTAAGGGGCCATCTCTGCCTTATCTCTCAGTCTTTGTAAGGGGTCATCCCTGCCTTAACTATCAGTCTTTGTAAGAGGTCATTCCTGCCGTAAATGTTAAGAAGTTTGGTATAGTTTAAGGGGAAATAACTCACCAAATAACTGAAAAAACGATTCTGTACTTTTTGCCTGTTGATTTATGGTAAGACTGGCTTAACTTATCTTTGGCATACACTTACCTGGACTTTTGATTTATCACAGTGTTATCAAGGGCCCAGCAAATGAACTTTACAGTCTAAACATTTAGGTCTAATTCACTGATTTTATCCCTGCAGGTCGGGAGATCTGTATCAAACCCAGGTCAATTCGTGTGAAAGACTTTAAAAATGGTACTTGTTGGTGCCCCGCATGACTCTCAGTACTCAGAGGTTAGAGCAAGGAAATAGGACTGGTTGTCCTGGTGTTAGTATAATGTGACTGGGTCAGGTGTCATGTCTGGTGTCTTCAGCATGATGTTCCTGTGGCTGCAGCACTTTGGTGACATGGGCTTGCCCTGCCACAAGAGGACACAGAATATATACATTTTAAGAATGACTGAAAATTGTATGATGTTAAATCCAAGCATACATACATACAGATTTTATCTCAGTTTTGAGCATTGAGATATTTATGATGATATTAATAAATCCAGATTGCATAAAATTGACACTGCTAGTTTATGTATCATGATAGTTTTCTAATGGTGAAGACCATTATTGATATTGGAAAGCATAAATGGGAGAGTAGTTTCCCTTTCATGTGAGACTAAGGCTGGTGTGTGTGCTGATATTTTCAGTGAGTGGTCAGGGGAGGTAATGCACCTGTCTGTTGTGGCCTGTGGAGCCCCAAGAGTGGAAGAGACAATGGTGCTGCTGAAATCGGCCATTCTTCTGTCCAGGAAAAAACTAGTGTTCCATGTGTTTGCTGAAGATGATCTCCATCAGTCCTTCAAGGACCAGGTAAAAGGTTTTTTTCATTATATCATTTGTATCTCCCCAAATTTGTCTGCTCAAGCTTATGTTAGAGGGACTTTTGCAATTTTGCTCTCCACCATCCAGCACCAGAGCTGAACTGACATGCTTTACAAATCTCCAAATGTTTTAATTGTACTATTTTTTCACTCCACAGCTATCTTTCTGGCCACAGGAATTCCAGAAAAAGTTCAGCTTTAACATTTACTCCATCACATTTCCGGCTGGTCATGTGAAGGAGTGGAAGAAGTTGTTCAAACCCTGTGCTTCCCAGAGACTCTTTATACCAGTGAGTATGTGATGAGTGCCTCCTGGTTTCCCCACATTTCCTCATGTCTCACAGTGTATTTTGATACTTTTAGACTACCTCTTAATAAGAGTTTCATTTTGGACGTTGCGAATTTATAAAAAGCAAGTACTGTATATGATTATTGAGTTGATGACAAAAGTGCACATATCTAAGATCTTAATCTGCATGCATAATACTGGCATGTATCAGCCCATTGTCTTGCAGAATTGTGTGATGAGAGCTGCTAAACATAATTTTCTGCAGATCGGGAGGAAATTTTACCAACCTTGAAATGCTTTAATTAGTGTGTTTCAGTGTAACTGTTTGCTTGTGTCAGTCTCAGAACATTATGAAACGCACTGGGGAGTGATGATTCATATTCGTATGTCATCGTCAATGTAGAGTTAAATAAGAAATAAATTTACAGTCTGATATTCATTGAACTGTATTTATTCGACAACAGACTACACCAATATGTTGCTGTTGTTCAGTTCTGGAGGTGAATCTTTGTGTATTTTTTTTTTTTTTTTTTTTTTTTTTTTTTTTTTTTTTTTTTTTTTTTAATGTGATAAGTATTATGTTGACATTGCGTCAGTCATGATGAACACTTGAAAACACACTTTGACATGCTGTGTTTGTTGGTTTTACAGGTATTACTCAAAAAGGTTGACTCCATTCTCTATGTGGACACAGACATCTTGTTTCTGCGGCCAGTGGATGATGTCTGGGACCATTTCCACAAGTTTAATTCGTCTCAGTTTGCGGCCCTGGCTCCAGAGCATGAAGATGAACAGACGAGCTGGTACAAGAGATTTGCAAGGCACCCATACTATGGCCATTTAGGTTGGTGCGGATAAATTATAGAATGCTTAATGGGAACAATACTCAGTGTTTGCCCATGAACAAAACTGACAAGGCATCATCTGATTGTTTTCTAAAGGGAGCATAACTCAGTGAGATAGCCCGTTTTGTACCCAATGAGTTTCCCTTTCTTAGACAATATGGCTTTGATGTAAGGTACTGCTGATGCACTAGAATTTTAGTTTGTGAATTGTTGCAGTCTAATCTGATTTGTTATGAGTGAAAAATACAACACATTCTGTTCATAGCTACAACCACTCTAAGAATAGGAATAAACCTAAACGTGTTTGAAAAATAAAAGCAGCTTTTGGCATGGGTTTTACTTGGATTAGATTTCTGAGCTGAAATGAGAAGCATATCCCTGTCAGCATACAACATACAAGAGATGGTGATCAAAGGACCAAAATTTAATCTTTATTAATCTGAATGGGTTAAATTTCATTCCAGTTGTGAAAACACGTGTGTTGAGACAACTGTATGGTCAAGCCAGTTTTGAGCTGTTCACATGGTCAGATTTAAGCCATTTCAGTGATAGCGCTGTCACCCTGGCCTACTTTTTCCATGAAAAGTGTGTCTCTGACATTTAATCCAGTTACTCTTTAAAAGGCACAGAAGAAGCAGCCTAAGCCCTGTAGCTGTAAAGCCATGATGCTGAACCAGACTGAATGCCACTGATTTTGCACTCACAAGGACAACACTAAAGCCATTTTTGCTTTAAACCGATGTAACTCTGCTACTGTATTTAATTTAAACAGAAAGCATATTTCAAGGGAGACTACTCTAAAGAGCCTGGAGATGGAAGTGGAGCAAATTGTGTGTTGAGTTTGAGTTAATGTCCTAGGGGACTGCTCTTGTTAACATTCCATGCTGGTGGTGAAAAAACAGGAAAAGCTGGCAACAGAAGGCATTTCACTAACCATGTTCCCATTTGCATAGTGGTTGTACCTCATACCCTGTTAGAGACTGAATTCAGATCTGAGTTTGACCACACATTTATCGCAGTCCAAGCAATGATTTTGTAGTGCATAAAGGGCACTGTATCATTCTTTCAGCCCTGCAGATTGCTGTCTTGTATGCAGAAGTAACTGGCTAGGTAACTGGCTAAAACAACAGTGAAACCAGACAATGACAACCTATGCACAGGTATTAGTGAAAACAAGAACATTTCTAAACAAACATTTCTGTGTCTCTTATTGTTTTATGAGTTGTGAGGAAGTCGTGTCTGATTCTCATCTGATGTCCATTTCCAGGTGTGAACTCAGGGGTGATGTTGATGAACCTGACAAGGATGAGGGAATTTGACTGGCTGACACATGTCCTTAAGTATTATCAGGAATATAAGATGAAGATTACTTGGGGAGACCAGGATGTGATCAACATTATCTTCCATTACTTCCCAGGTAGAACAGAAAACAAACAGACAACTGTCGTTCTCAAATACTGATATATGTAATTTTCTCTGGTGATTATTGGGCTAAATTTAAGGTATTATTGTTTACCAATTCTTCTAGCCTTCTCATGATATAAATGCACCTTCCTATCATAAATAACTTGGGCCTGATTCTTCTCCGATCTTCATCATAACCATATGTGTATTGACACTTTAAGGTTTAAAGTGTGATTGTTTCATCATGTGAATTTGTTGGACCTGCCTTTGGGAGAGTATGTGGTTGACAACGCTCTTGTAGCCTTTCGCTGGAGACCACTTTTCTTCCACCAGATTTGTGCATTTTTGTACGTCATACATGGGAAAGTTTGTCAGCAACTTGCCAAAAATTGTTATCTTACCCTCGGCAACCTCCATGTTATAAGAGAAATTCTTGTGTATTACTTTGAAAAAAAACCCCCCAAAACAAGTAACTAAATACTAATTTACAAATGAATAAATAATAATGTAAATGTACATCTGCTATGTACTCACAAATATGTTCTTAGCTTCAAAAGTAAGTTGGTTAATTAAATATCATATGGTGACTTAACATTTGAAATTCAGGAGTAGATTCCAGTGGACAGCCTTCAGTATCACCTGACAAGGGAGCACATGAATGTTATTTTGTATGCATCTCATTTCCCAGAACGGCTCTATGTGTATGGTTGTGACTGGAACTACCGTCCTGACCACTGTATGTACATGAGCACCTGTAAACTGGCGGAGCAGGCGGGGATCTCTGTTCTCCATGGTAACCGGGGTGTGCTACACAATGACAAACAGCCCACCTTCAAGGCTGTCTATGATGCATTCAGTCAGGTATGGATAAACATGGCATCTATTGAAAATAGACATGTGGGGAAAAATTATTAACTGCAGCAAGCAGTCCTATACATTTAGGTCGCTTTGGGTATCTGTCAGGTGACCTCGCCTAGTTGTTCAGATGATATTTGGCATCCTGTTTTTCAAGATGGCCCTTTCAGTTGATGAAGGGCTCATGTTCAATAACACACAGTGACAATCTAGGTATGGGTGAGATCACACCCATGTATGATCTACCTGTTTTTGGGCTTAGGTGACAGTGAGCAGTCGAAATTGCACATGTGGCTGGTTGCGCATTCCAACATTTGATGAAGAATACTGGCTGTCTGCCAGTATGGTGTGCATAGTGTATGTCACATGTTGGAGAGTTCGTCAGTGACTTGCCAGAGGTTGGTGTATACATGGGTATTCCCAGTGCCATCGTAAAATTCCAAAAATATGAAGTATGGCATTGAGCAGCAATCAAATAAATAAATAGACACGTGTATAGTGTAGCAATACACTAGGACTGCATACAGTCCTACCCTTTGTGTGTGAAATATGACATCAGATACTTTTCTTTTCCTATACACAACTGTATCACATACCATTACAACTTCGTTTTCAACAGCATCACTTAGGGGACTCGCTGCAGCACAGCCTTCTGGTGAAGATGAAACGTAACCTGAGCCGTACACGCATCACAAACTGTGGCCAGGTGGCCGACATCTTTGTCAAGCAATTTGAGCAGCAAGTGATACAGTGGCAGAAGATGCGAGACGAACAGTGGGACCTGGGACAAGACACTGTCAAGCAGGTGTGACCAGTAGGTGATACATTGGGACCTGAGAGAAGACTCTGTCAAGCAGGTGTGAGCAGCAGGTGATATGTTGGGACCAGAGAGAAGACTCTGTCAAGCAGGTGTGAGCAGCAGGTGATACATTGGGACCTGGGACAAGACACTGTCAAGCAGGTGTGAGCAACATGTGATACATTGGGACCTGGGACAAGACACTGTCAAGCAGGTGTGAGCAGCAGGTGATACATTGGGGCCTGGGACAAGACACTGTCAAGCAGGTGTGAGCAGCAGGTGATACATTGGGGTCTGGGACAAGACACTGTCAAGTAGGTGTGAGCAGCAGGTGATACAAGTGGCAGAAGTATACAAGAAGTGTACATCCCAAATTAGTCCAGTCCTACAAGTGTACATCCCAAGTTAGCCCAGGCCTACAAGTGTACATTCCAAGTTAGTCCAGGCCTATAAGTATTCATCCCAAGTTAGTCCAGACCTACAAGCGTACATCTAAGGGTTAGTCCAGGCCTACAAGTGTACGTCTCAAGTTAGTCCAGGCCTACAGGCGTTCATCTAAGGCCTACAAGTCTACATTTATGGGTAAGTCCAGGTCTACAAGTGTACATCCCAAGTTAGTCCAGACCTACAAGTGTATATCCCAAGTTAGTCCAGGCCTATAAGTATTCATCCCAAGTTAGTCCATGCCTACAAGTGTACATCCCAAGTTAGCCCAGGCCTACAAGTGTACATCCCAAGTTAGTCCATGCCTACAAGTATTCATCCCAAGTTAGGCCAGGTCTAAAGGCGTACATCTAAGGGTTAATCCAGGCCTACAAGTATACATTTATGGGTTAGTCCAGGCCCACAGATGTACATCCCAAGTTAGTCCAGGCCTACAAGTGTATATCCCAAGGTAGTCCAGGCTTACAAGTGTACATTCCAAGTTAGTCCAGGCCTACAAATGTACATCTAAGGGTTAGTCCAGGCCTACAAGTGTACATCCCAAGTTAGTCCACCTCTACAGGCATACATCTGAGGGTTAGTCTTGGCCTACAAGTGTACATCCCAAGTTAGTCCATGCCTACAAGTGTATATCCCAAGTTAGTCCAGGCTTACAAGTGTACATCCCAAGTTAGTCCAGGCCTACAAGTATATGTCTGGAGTATATGTCTAATGACCTGTTCCACAAAATGATTTGTGTCCTCTGTGGCCAAGGCGGTTAGCATGCCAGCACAGCGTTATTAGCGGTGCCTCTCACCAGTGCGGTCACAGTGAGTTTGAGTACAGCTCATGCTGGCTTCCTCTCTGGCTGTACATGGGAAGGTCTGCCAGCAACCTGGTCATGAGTTCCCACAGGCTCAACCCTCGTTTCCTCCCAACAATGCTGGCTGCCATGGCATCGTGTAAGTGAAATATTCCTGAGTACGGTGTAAAACACCAATCAAATAAATAAGCACCAGTGATTTGGGGCTTTAGCCTAAAATTGTTATCCAAATTGAACTGTGAAACACATGCATTGCATCAGTCAAATTTTGACCACTTATTTTATGCCATGATTTATGCTCACTTTTCAGCCAAGTTTGAGCATTGAGCATCAAATATTTTGTTCTCTAGAAATCACTTTCTGAAACAGGCCCGTGGCCTACAAGTCTACATCTCAAGTTAGTCCAGCATGTTGAATTAAATCTCAGGAAACAGTTTCTGTATAGATAGAGGATAGGCTGGCCTGTGTGTCTATTCTGAGTCAGTGGTGAGTGAGCTTTTGCTGAATTGGCTTGTGTTATTAACTGGTGAAATTCATGTGCAGAAACGACGCGGTTATTGTTGACATGATAATGTACACAGTAGTGAAGGTTGTATATTAAACTGATCTCTTGAAGATGAAATTGTGTTCAAAGATGTATCGTTTCAGAGAATGAAAGCTCACTCCAGCTGTATACTTCCTTAGGTGATATGATAATTACAGAGATGATGATCTCTGATGCTGATATTTGTTGGCCAAAAGTTTAGAGCTCAGTAATATAGGAGAGGCTTAGATTTGGGAGTTAACCCTAGATGGCAACAATGGCTTGATCTAGAAGACTGGATTGGAAAAAGATAAATACACTTTTCAGGTATCATTTGAAGACTTCCAGGGCATTTTACTCTTGATAAAATGTTTGTGAAGTAAAAGAATCAAAAGGCTATTTTCAGCATCCACTGGTCGTTTAAAAATATGTTTGCATGAAATTACTTATGTACTGCAGTTAATAAAACTTATGTCTCAAAATATTTAGAGAAAGGGTCATGGATAGTAAACCTAGAAGATTTGTGGTGCAGCTCTAAAGTGACCAGTGAGTAAAACTTCTTAGAAGAATATTTAGCATAGAGTATTTACTATGTTGTGGCTCAAAATCAATATGTTCATCATTGTGCTAATCATTTTCATCAGGAGTGCAATATTTGTTAGAAAATGTCACAAACTTCTTTGAAAATACCATGTTGGTCATCTGCTGGTCATTTGTATATAAAATTTATGCATGGCTTTTCTAATTGCCATGGTTTCATGAGATATTTATTTAATGGAATTTGACTTATCCATGTTAAATGTTTTCCCACTGGCTAATTAGCAAGTTTGGTGCAAAAAAGGATGTGGGAATGCTATTTTGTAGTTTGCCTCTGGCATGAAAATGCATGTGTAGTAAAAATAATATGCATCAGGCAAGAGATGTTGGTGATTTACACATTCTTGTTTGCTAGTCAGTGCAGAGCTGGTCTTCAGAATCTATTCAAGCTTTGGTTGGTTAACTCATTGCTGATATCATAGGCCATAGAGTGTCTCCTCATGCTGTGTTGAAGTGCTAATGTAAAAATGTCAGGTTTTGGAGCCTTCCATGTTGTCACCCTTGTGTACACGTATGTCTTGTATATATATATATATATATATATACCAAGCAAACAAACAGTCATTACTAGTGTTCACTTACCATTGCAGCTTAAGGTAAAGAGGCTTAATGTTATAAATTCATGTTGTCTTTTTTATGCTTATTTGTGCATTTTTGATATCACCCTTTTTGGAAGAATTTACATGATTTGAAATTTACAAATCTTGGTAGTACTGCATTGTATTTACCTTTTGCTGTATTTTACTTTGCCAATGAATGGGCATGCCCTCAATCCAGTATATTATCTAATTTTATATTGTATATTGCAGGTACAGTATACTTGTATTACCATCTTTAAGCCTGCTAGCTGGATGTCCATTTCATTGTACTCATTATGGATGAGTTCTTGTCAACAGAAAAAAAAGCTCTGTGAGAGTTTCTTACTAATGCTTCAATGTGTTTTTCAAACTGACATTGTTTCAGTATTTGAAACTCTCAGTCTTTAAGTTTCTATGGCAGAAGTAGTTAATACAATTGGAAAGCCTGTGCAAATTAGATGCTTTTAGGTAGCGTAAGATTTGTTGCCAAGTTTGCAGAATTTGGGTTCTTTTTAACGGCATAAGGACGTATATACTATATTGTACTTCAGCTAAGTCATGGGCTAATTGTTTGGGTTGACAGCTTTCTGTTAGGAATGTTAGGAATTTCAGTGACAGTTGTGCTAGATTCTTTGTTATCTGGATTTTTATCTTCCTCCTATATATTGGACTGTTTAAGGTACTGGTATAATTTTGAGAAAGAATTCATCAAAATTCATAAAATTTAGAAAGCTGGAAGCTGAAGAAGAATGATACAATAATTTAACTAGTTATGTGCCTTGGTACGAGTGTTTCACATAGTTCTTACAGACTGTCCCCACAATATTGCTAAAGGCACTGCACTAGTTTCAGTGAACTCTCATCCAAGGGTTCAGAGAACACTTCTCAAGGCTCTGTTAGATTGTTGTTTAAATGATTCACTTACCTGTAACATTTCGTATTTGTCTCTTAAAACTAGGATAATTTTAGCTCAAAAAATTATGAAGTCAAATTTAAAAATAGGGGGTGAGGGTCGAGGGGCAGTGTAAGTGTATTTCTTAACTATTAGTCTTGAGGAAAGTTGTGCTAGCAGATCAATCTTTCTCTTTATGTCATGTTTTGTATAGTATGCTTGTATACATTTACGTTTATGGAACTACTAATTTTTTGCACATGTGAAAAAAAATATCTACTACCTTGCTCAGAAAATTTGATTGCTAAGTCATCGGACCAAATGTTTAACTTACTGGAAGTAGATTTGTAATTTCTTTCATTTGTACATATATTGCAATGGAAACTGACCAATATGCATATATCTGATCTACTTAATATATATATAACCCTAATATTTCTCTAACTTCTTGCACGGTTTTGTGCAGAAGATTTGAGGGAATTATTGAGAATGCTAGTATAAGGTCTGTGTATGTGAATATAGCTTGTACTTTGGTTGTATACATTTTGCTATTTTGGTTCAGGTAGAAGTAAAGGTGTAAACTACAGAGCTGAGGATACACCTGTATGTAGAATCAGCTATGTTCGCTATTACCTGTTCGAAATACATGTAGGTTGTAGTTGTTGGTTTTCCGAGTGTATTTATCAACAGCTGTTTATTCAGACTAAATATCGGATATGAGTTTATGCTTGGTTGGAAATTGTATTATCTAAGGATTTCTTGTACCTATCATGGTTGCCTGGACAACAGACTTGATGTATTAATTCTGACGTCTTTTGCAAGGACTCTTCCTCTCATACTAATCAGCTGACTTGTGGAATTCAGGATTGTTCAGTGGTAGTTAGATACATACATATGTATACAATATAGCAAAAGGTAAACGAATGTTAGATCACCAGCCTATATTGGTGGTATTGGGATGTCTAAGACGTAGCTCCTATGGGCGCAGGATGCAATTGACTTAAATTTTGACTTTCACCTTTCTCTGTTGACATATTTGACTTCATTTTCATCCGTTGTAAAATCTGATAGAAGTAGATGCTGTTTAGCTTCAGTGATATATATTTTGTATATATGTATTGCTAATCACATGATCTACCATCCAGTCAGTGATGTTAATTGTACTAATCATGTTATGTGTTGATTATATTTTTTTCATGTTAAAATGCTACTGCAGAGTCCGCCATGGTCACATAATTGTGTTGTATCTCAGCAGTTTAATAAGCAGTTGTGTGCGTGAAGTCAGAGTGATGTACATTTGTTGTTCTATACAAGACAGCGAGAGATGTGTTTTTTGCTGATGCTTTCCACAATCATCTTGTAACATTGTCATTGTAGACGTTGCGATGTTATCACCAAAGTTCTGTTTTTGTGTCCAGTAGTCCAGTGTCAGTCCAGTAAAAATATTCGGTCATATTTTGATGGCATTGGAAGAATGAATTAACACTGTGGAGTGGGCTATAGGAAGAAGGAACTAACACTGTAAAGTGGGCCACTGGAAGAATGAATTAACCCTGTAAAGTGTACATTGTTGTTATAAATATGCTGTACCCAAAGAGTAGTTTATATGGTTATATTTTCAGAGTGCTATTTATCCTCGTGAACATTAAACAAGATTCTACAATTTATGCCAGATTGGTATTTCTTTGTTAATTCTTGTTCGTCCTCCTCAGTATGAATACAGCAAAAGATCAGCAAGGTTGGGAAGTGAACTACCTCACTTGGTGCTCAGCATAAGAGGTATTGGTCTGCCTGGTGTCATTATAATGTAACTGGGTGCAGTGTCCTGTCTGGTGTCTTCAGTGTGGCCTTCCAGTCAGGTAGCACTATGCTCACATGAACATTGAGAACGGTCTATTACATGGAGACAACGCCGCGATATGACCGAAATACTGTTAAAAGTGGCCTTATAGATGAATTTTTCAGCCTACTAGAACAGCTGTTCTGATCAATTGCAACGAAAGAATTGTTACTTGTTTTAAACTCTTGATATGTTAGATGTGTTTGCCTTGCGGTCATCTTGCCAAAAATTTGCATTCGTTATTTATGGGTGAATGAATGATAAGGGTTATAAAGCCACTCCGGCAACTTTTCAGTCAGATCTCGATTGTCATTTACGAATAAAGTCGACTTATGTTTGCGACATTTGTGAAAGCGATTGTTTGAAACCTCTAGTGTGTGAGCAGAAGACTGGGCATTCTAATCCAACACATTTCTTTTACAAGAAGTGGATGAGAAAACATTTGATACCTTAATACATAATTGAAAGTATTTTCAGGCTACAAAGATGAGAAATTGCTCGTCTCGTAAAATAAGCCAATCCGTTCTATTCTCATTGGTTACTAGAAAACTACTGATTTATTTATTAGATTGGTGTTATATGCCGTACTAAGGAATATTTCACTTATACGGCGGCAGCAAGCATTATGGTGGGAGGAAACCGGACAGAGCGCGTGGGGAAACCCATGACCGTCCGCAGGTTGCTGGTAGACCTTCCCACGTATGACTGCAGAGGAAGCCAGCATGAGCTGAGCTTGAACTCACAGTGGTCGCAAAAGTGAGAGGCACCTGGGTCATTATGCTGCACTAGCACGCTAAACCTCTCGCTATCGAGGCACCAACTAGAAACCAAAGATGGCTTGAGCACCGGGTTAGACTTATCGAAATGTGATGGCATCTGCTAAACAAAAGAGAAAAATAGAAACAACATCATTACCACCGTACACCCATATTGTTCCATCATCATCACATCAGGCCCACATAGAGTGCTGACTAAAGTATGGTGAGTATGACCTCATTTGTGACAGCCTGTCCTTTACCTGCGGCACAATTACAAACGACGGAATGACGATGCGCCTCCACGCCAATAATCTTGAGAGACTAGAGCAGTAGTCAGACGTAAGCCTACCTTGAGCCTAGTTAGACCCATGTGTGTCTCATATCAACCATGAGGCGAGCGTATTCAGCACTAGGTATAAAATCATGCCCGTTGTGTTGATACGGTTTCAGCACATCCTGGCAATGTTTCTTTTTGCAGTAGGTTAGGAGTGTGCCGGGTTATGTGTCGCCTGTGATGATCCATGATGGCCTTGAGCTTTCCTCTTCACCGTTTTTCATGTCTTCCTGTCATCTCTCACTCTCACACACGCAGTACTGCTGGCTCGGAAGATAATGTCAAGGAGAATAAATGTTCAATTTAGAAAACAGAGTGTCAGATTTTTTTGTCTTGTTGAGCACACCTCTCAAATAGGTCATTCGGGATCACTCTGCCCTTTATTATTTATTCAACATGTATTCTGCCACTTTGATCAATTGCTTTCCTCTGCAGTCAAAGGCTTCATTATTCATTGCCCTTCCTTCTACACTAATTTTCTTTAACATGTCTATAAAAACGTAATGATTTGTCCCTTTGAGGCATGCGATCTAAACTTTAAAAGTTTAATCGTTTCTTGAGAGATTCTCCCTGGACATGACAAATGTGTCCATGGAGGCATGTTACTGGGCCCTATGATCTAGGCTAAACCACCTCCGCAGCGGCATTTACGCTGTGATTTAGATGCTGCACAGATTTTGATGGATAGAAATATCGTTTAGGCTTTTGCTTTTTAAATAAATATAAACTTGCCCATGAACGTGTCATGAACATGTTGAAATGAAGTAACAGTCTTTCAGCGTGTGTAAAGAAACAAGGACGTAACCTACTTATGTGATCGCTACTACATATCAACACTTTATTAGGCCAGTGAACAACATTGATAAAGCCTTGATTTATTTGCAAATTACAATTAAAATCAGGTACCACTGATGTATAGCAGAGTTGAACCATCCATTATTTAATTTGACACATTTAGTTTCAACAAATAAAATATGCCAATAAATCTGACAAAAGGATATTCTTCGATAAATGTAATTCGGCAGAAAAAAAATGTTTAAAATCCATTAGATTAGACAGAAAATGCATAAAAAAAACAGTCCTAACACTTCATTGGTTGATATTTGTTTTTTGCGAGCATGGGAATACTGTGTCATGTTAGACTGTTTTTCTTCGGGCTTTTGCAAGCCTATTCGTCGGAAATTGAAGATGTAATTTTCATCCCAGGTGTTCCAAATATCTGCTTAGGCTATGACTATGACAGAAGTCATGCTATATACTATATAAATGTGCGTCCTGGAAGCCTTCTGTGTGATTGGGTATTAAAAAAGATGACACCAGAGCCTTTTGAGTAATTCTAGACCAGTGGACAATGTAACAAACTGCAATATATATGACCGCAATGTTTTAAACCTGATTCGCCTTAAGCCATTGTGCTGTGGGAAGAGGGGGTGGGGGTGGGGGTAAAGTTGTTAGTTTTGTAAACAACTAACCTACATTAACAATTAGGTAAAATCCGCAATAAGGTTACTGACAAGGGGCCTGATTTCACGGGTAACATGTTTGACCGTTTGCCAACTGTCACAATGTCTTCGCTGCTCTGGTGTTACTCTGTGTAAGTGGCGGCAGCTCATGAGGCCGTCTGTGATGTTGACTGAGGCTGTAGAATTGGCATTGGCTAACGCTGTATGTGATGTTGACCGAGGCTGTATAATTGACATTGGCTAACGCTGTATGTGATGTTGACCGAGGCTGTATAATTGGCGATGGCTGAGGCTGTATGTGATGTTAACGGAGACTCTTGCTGGATATCACTTGTTGTGTAGAGCTTATAGCGCATTAGTAGCTCTGACAACTGGGAAATATAACACGGCTTCACATTCATCTATAAGAAAATACATATGGATAGGATTTCAAATCTCATACTGACTTTCTAGGGTATTTACATAAGGTACGATAAAACGAAGTAGAAAATAATGATTCGTTTGTGATAAACCCTCCTTTGTCCTGAACTCCATTCAGGGATACAGACAACCGTTATCCGGGCGATCCTTGGAAGATGTATATAAACGAGGTCAAAAGTCAGACAGCGTACCGAAGGAACCGTCTGTGACGTCATCCGTGTGGAATACACTCGACATCCGATGGGTTTTCGGTGAGCACGTGGTTTCCGCTCGGAGGGTCTGAGTATGTGTCGAATGCATGGAGAATGCCTGGTGAGATAACATGTGGCGCAAGCCGCAGTCAGGAGAGTTGCTAGGCAGGCGACGCTGTCCACCGACTACTTAACACTTCGCAAGGGGATTCCGGGTCTCTTTCGGGAATACTTTACCCAGCATCGGAGATTGGCGAGGAATTAATGACCTGGTTTGGCTTTTCCCCGACCGGCTGGAAAAAAGAAACTGCACAGGGACAGGTGAGTTCAAACTTTTTATCCAGGACAAGCTAATTTGTCTGTCGCTGGACACCTCAGTCACAACATTCATTGTATATATATGATCGTTTTGCACGTGTATTAATATCTCGGTACGTGAGGGTAATGGGGTGCTTTATTTTTCTTATGTAAATTAATGCATATGTAAATGTACATGTACATCTACATTTAGCAGTAGGCATACTTTGTTTGAAGATAGGTCAAGCCTTCTTAAAAGTTAACCTATAAATTACAGGTTAACAGATCGCTTCGTTTGTGAGCAAATACATGCTAAGGTAATGACTGTCTAAATGGATTAAGCGCACATGTTAATTAAGCCATTGTGTCAGAAGTAATCAAAACTGGTTGTCACACAGAATCGTGCTTTACATTTTTTTCGATTGTACATTCATGTGAAACATGAACATATATAATCATTAGCCCCGAGCTGAAATGATTTAAATCTGCCTTGAAGCTACGTATATAATCTCAGCCTAGACGACTAGCGTCAATCTCCCTGCATGTCTTCAGGCAGAAATGGCGCGGTATTGGAATTTGTCGGTGTTTTGGGGCAAACCTTTAACCTTGGGTAAACACGTGCAACAAACATGTTGTGTTGTGCCTCGCTGGCGTGTCTATATGTTTTATTTCCTTCCCTATTGGGTAGCTACCGGCACCCCAACCCTAACATATGCAGGTATTTTTCAGTGGCATATACAGGCAATGCGAGCACTTCCGGCGCCTTTTGCTCTGGGCCAAACTATTTCTAGCCACAGAGTTGTGTCATTGTGAGTCAACATTCAGTGTTTCCCCCCTCTTTATATGTGTTTTGTTTTTGTCGACAGCTAAAGCCAGTGTCACAGGGTGCGACTTTACTTGTCACCCATCACTCTATCAATTCTATTGTGCCATTTTCTCTCAAGGATATCTAATGAGTGCGTCCGAAATTATAAATAAAATTTGATTGCATGGACACCTTAATGATATTGTCAACTTCAGTCTTCAAACAGATATAGGATTGTAAATCACGAGGTTTGACCGACTGTATTGTAAGAGTGGATCTTAATATTTTGAATTGAGTTAGTAGGCTCTCTGGGTTCTACTAGCTGTACTCGAATACTCCTGTTTCCTCCGTCTGTATCCAAAGCAGATTGTCGTCTTATAAAGGAAGCATTCTCGAATACTGCATTTAACATCAATCAGATTAATAAATATTAGTTTTTGGACTTGTCTAATCTTGAAAGCAAAAGCACATTTCATTGTATAAGCCGTTCTCCCTTAATAAAAGAAGGCTACATGTATGTATCACGTCCTTTGACCATCTAGGAAATAAGTTGTAGAATAAATGAACAAAATGACCAAATCTTCCTTTATCGATTCAAGAAACCGATAACCGAGCCATTCTATGTGTCTGGAGCCCTATCAGTATGTCAGTTCTTGCATGGTGTTATTGACGAATTACCTCGCACGAGATTCGCATTTGTGCTTTTGGCTTTGTCAGCAGGAAATAAGAGTCCAGAAACAAACAGAGCTATACCAAAAGACATCTTTCAAACAGATACCCGCTTTTATAGAGACGAATTTTATAATTAAAAGAAAAACAACGAATTGTTTTTTTTTTCTTACATGTTACTCACTGGTATGATCGCTGGTTTTTAGCCAATGTAAAGAATTTGTCCTGAAACGTGAAGGAGAGTAGCCTACATGTCAACTTTCGTGCACATGTACACTAAATAATGACAAACTGGTTTTAATATCAAATTACACCTCATTGTATTCAGTTTATTTTTTCAACCAACGTTTGCGTGGGAAAACTATGCTTTCTGATTCATCATTTGGATTGTCTTTAGATGTGGTTATATTGTGAATTTTTCACTATACATCAGATGTTTGTTATTTGTTTTATTATCAACGTTGCACGCAATACTGTCGTTCAACAATTGTATAATGTGAAAAGCGGTACTATACGGTTCAGGTAAACAAACAAACAAGTTAAATTATTCTACTTATGAATGTGGGTATGTATGCTTGGATATAACGTCGTACTCAACAATTTTTCAGTCAGATGACCACGAGGAGGCCTTAGAATGTATCTACCGATATACTGTGTCTTTTGGTAAGGGAGAATCCATGCCGCCAATGTGCTGCCGCCACTGGAGCATCATGACAAAGACACCAGACATGACACCCCACCCAGTGTCATTATACTGATACCGAATCAACCAGCCCTGTGTCCTTGCGCTAACCTCTCAGTACTGATTGTACTTGGGAGTGGTCCATGCAGGATAAGGCCGTGTACAGACCGCAAAACAATTTAGTGGAATCAAATTGAATGAAAGTCTAAAATTATGATTAAACTCGCTTAAAGGAATAAACCATAAAGATTGCGACAGTGGTGTCAGACAAGTGCCTATCTTCAAATGTTCCTGTGACACGAAAGAAATGACTAAGGTTAACTAAGACCCTCCCCCCCCCTCGCAGAGCTTGACCTATAACCCATTGTCAAAGGTACATTGGAATGACCACCCGTTGAAATTCGTCTTAATTTTTTTGATTTTGGCAGTGTTGGTGTCTTTACATAGCACCCTCTACATGTGCTGGCCTAGCAGGAACCGATGACGACACATTAATAGCATTGTAGGGAAAAGACATGCACTGTAGAGAGTTAACGGAAGGTAGAGATATCGAAATAATCTAATTACAGTGTAAGATTCATTGTCCATTACAACAGACGCTGGGTACTAATACAGACGGGACGCAGCGATTAGATTTATGGTCAAAGAACAGGTGTGCATATCATGTTGTGAACTGAATTATTCATTGTCCACAGCATCATGGACCCCGGATATCATGCATTTTTATTCAAGGGCTGGTGATTAGACGTTGAAATTAACACTGAGGATCAGGTGTCCAGTCGATGTTATTCACACCAGACTACATAGTATAACCATGTATTCATATAGATGATGATGATGATTAAAAAATTGAGGTTCTACATTAAGGGTCACCCAAAGCGAAGATTTCGCGAAATCGATAACTCAAATTATATTTCAGTAACATTTTACCGTATAATATTGGGCATTGGAATTAATGTGGTTTACTTTGGAACGACCACGGCTTGACATTATTCGCCAATCGCCAATAATCTTCAATTAAGTAGTGTCAAGTAACGCTGTGGATTTAGACTGAGGAATACCACTGGACTGTCTCAAGGAATCGATAAAGATTAATCTTTTGCAATGAATCTTTTGCACACTCATATATAGCCGAGGGCGGATTTCGACAAAGGTTCTGGAATTGTTCTTTCAATCAGATGATATCCCTACAAGGAATAGTTTTATGTTAAATCGTTCCGCACGCCATTGCACGGTTCTCAGAAGGACCATTTTGGTGGTAATTGGTTTGTAGCTAAAGACAATGGTTATTTAAAGAAGCATTAGAGGGCTCTTCGTGGCAGAGGCTGCTTGACATAGAGTCGTAAGGTGGTAAATTTTCGTTTAAACTTGAGGTTGCTCTTCATTTAGCAATTTTATGGCTAATAATTTTCGCCATGAAATGGTTTTTAAGAGAGCATTTTCGATGGCAAAACGTTTTCTTCAGAGGAAACAGCTCTCTTTATGGTTTTGGTTAATGAAGTTCATTATTTTCTGATAATAATTTACAATCAGCCTAACGTTGTCAGCTGCTTTAGTTTAACTCTGTTTGTTTAAAGTAAAAGGCAGCTCATGACTGAGGCAATGTTCATTAAAAAGATTATTAAATTCTCTCTTGAATGTAGAAAACTATTTGGAATTGTATGAATTCATTGCTGAGTTATCTTCGTTTGAAATGTGCAGCATTGTGCTGCCGACTAGGGATCTGAAGGTGCCCATGATTTTAAGCTTATGAGAGATCAACCAATCAGAGAGATATGAGATATCAGCTGTTTATAAGCTGCTGACGTAAATGTTCTGAGTCATTGTAACATGTAATAACATAGGAACAGCACACTGTTTCAATGTTATATGTTTTAATTATAACAAGTGCATGGGTGAACAACACTGCAAAGTATTTCCAGGCCATTGTATTGTGGCGGTTGTAAGTTTCTTGATCATTTCATGTTATAAATTGACATATGTACTTAAGTTTTAACCACAACCCTAGCAGGTTACTACAGTCTCAGGTTGCAAGAGTGCTCCAGTGGAACAGTGGCGTCGCGGTCTAGACAATGGCTACGTTTCATGCTAGTCGATGGAACACGGTCAAATACCAGTTTCCGCTGTCGTAGTAGCTGTTAGAAAAAAATACTTTACCGAAACAAAAATAATATTGTCCAACCTTTTTGGCAAACTTAACTTAGAACATGCACTGTCTTTCACTTTAATGTTGATTTGGAAACACATGCCCGCCGGATTTCTTTGCAAACAAAGGTATGTAACGTTCGTCACTAAGCTTAACAATTAGGATACATATGATAACAAGAAGATATGATTTACAAGTAGTTATGATGCCGGGTTGTTTTTTGCAAAAATAAGAAAAGTGTATATACAGTCCTATTGATCTTGACCGGTCGATATATTTCCTAGAAAACAAGTATTTATGTCATTGTAAATTGTTCGTGTTCCCGAGGGGTTATCTCATTGTATGTTAGCAAGACATTTTGGTATGTTAAGGTAGACCACTTGTTACCACGTGTCTTGAAATAGTTCAGACATCCTAATCAGGGGAAATATGAATGTACCAAGGATGTATCACAGTCATTCCTGATGGCATTGTCTTGACAAAAAATGTGTTTGTTTTCCATATATTACAATTTTCCACGAACGTCTGATCTATTACAACCTTACAAGGACAGGCCTCGGTGGATACCGTAGCCTACACGTGCACGTGTGTGATACATGGCTATAGCCACTCACACGTGGAAACATTCAAAATAACATCACGTGACTGTGTGACGTAATGGCCGGAGGAAAAGTGGATTTTGCGCAATAGGGTTGATCTGAGGAATAGAAATAACGAAAATAAACACATGCGAGTGTCATCAATGACAACCCTCTTAATGGCATCCGGGTGGATTCGTCTGTCACATTGCATCGATCCTTGTAGCTATCCAGGGTTGGGGGAAATGGGAGAGCTGTATGTCGCTTACTGGCTTGACACATTTGGTCACATCATGTGCGGATATCCAACTGTGGAAACTCCAGTCACTAACAGTGCCCTTTGAGATATATATATATACATGGACATGTATATGAGTGTGTATACACACCGCGCTCTCAGATTACTTCCTGAGGTGTGTCGTTTAATTTCCTGAACAAGGCCTTCAACTTGGCTGCCACTGCATATGGACCTGTATATGTACGCCTTTATAGCTATAATAATGTCCTTTGAGGCAACCTGTTTGAAACAAAGAAGGTTAAAGTATATTAGAAACCAAAAATATCAGACCACACACTCAGACTAGAACTTGGAAGGATTCTAGATTTCTCAGCTTTTATTGTTCATGAGGCAAGGGTGACTCTAAGCGGTCGGCGGCGATCAAGGGGACGTTTGCAGCTACTTTTCGAATGTTGGTGGTTTATGCCGGGCACTTCTTTTCTCTTCGAATTGTGATTCGAAGGAATTCGTCGAGGTTGTGGTGGCCCGGAAATTCCTAAGCATCTAACACTGTAATGGAAAAAGCGAAGGCCCTTACCGTTTTTCTTTCTAAACTGCTGCCCTTCATAGACCAGTGATACTATTGTAACCGGAACAGCTTCTTAGTTCTTTTACTTGCAGTAGTAAGTGCGAAATTCTCTCTAGCTTAGTTTGTAGAGCGCTGAAAATTTACTCTGGAGATCCGAGTTCAAATCCTGGTGTGACCCACAGAGTAACAATAGATCTCCACAACTGTTACATTAGGGAGATTTGCACAAACTAGAAAATGCATAGGCGATGTATTTGCTAATTTACCAACACGCCTGCGTAGTCTCCTGTAATTTTATTGAAACTAATGGGACAGTAACTAAATCAACCCGTTGTCATACCAACCTCAACGTACCTTTTCTCTTGTACAAATGGCGTTTCCATTCTCTAGACATATTGCCTGGGATTTTGTATGCGGACGTTAATTTAAGGCTACGAGACTATGATATAAATTTTCAACGGACGTAGCGTACCGCTTGCAAAGCTGAACGTGTTGAGATATTGGACTGTTTATTGTACACGAGTCACGTCATCGGCATTGCACAACACTTCCTCCTGCATTACACGTACATGCTGGTGTGTATGTATGACTATAATGGGTATGGCTCAGCTATTTGTAAACATATGGTAGAGAACAAAAGTTTCGTCATACCACCTATGGCGCTAACATATGCGCTACATAAACCACAGCAGTGTTTCGTCTGGGGCAAATAACACCATACTCATGTCTATTGCTCCATAAGTATTGTATTGGTTGAAACACACGCAGAGCATTTCTAATGGGATGTGTGATGCAATCATACACAGAAAGTTGTCCATTATCTATATACAAAGCCAAAACCTTTAGAATTTATCCAGTTATGTTAATGCCTCATTACCTTTCTACTTCCATTCCCAATCCAAATAGGCCACATTCTGTCTCGAAATGGAATTCTGAGCATCCTTCTGACGTGTACCTTTTCTGAAGTGTGGAAGCATATACGTGCACATTCCACAAGCAAGGCACATGATATATTAGAGGCTTGACAGGATATAGATATGGTGAAGTATAGATATTCTGTTGTATTGTGAGCCTCACACGATCTGCTCCAAAAATGTGCTCAACCTTTTGACTGTACCACAGGTGGCCCCGCATTCGGGAAACGCCAAACAATGCGCAGGTGTGGCAAATGCCATTTGTCACATCTGTGTATTGTTTTACTTTTTAATACTTTAGATTTTACTCCAAAAATGTCAGAGAGGTACGTAAAAAAATTTGTTGCGCCTATTAAAACTGCTGTTGTGTCATCCTTTCGGCCTTACTGAAAACCAATCTGGTGGCCTGGCTGACATTTTCTTGTTGATGTATTGCCTGTAGTGTAACTGATTGAGATTGCTTCAATGCTGGAATTTTGTCTAAGGTGCACTGGCTGAGATTGCTTGTTGGGATATGGTCAGAGGTGTAACTGATTGAGATTGCTTCAATGCTGGGATTTTGTCTAAGGTGCACTGGCTGAGATTGCTTGTTGGGATATGGTCAGAGGTGTAACTGATTGAGATTGCTTCAATGCTGGAATTTTGTCTAAGGTGCACTGGCTGAGATTGCTTGTTGGGATATTGTCTGTAGTGTAACTGACTGAAACTGCTTGTTGGGATATTGTCTGTAGCGTAACGAACTGAGGTTGCCTGTTGGGATATTGTCAGTAGTGTAACTGACTGAGATTGCTTCAATGCTGGGATATTGTCTGAGATTTACTGCCTAAGATTGCCTGTTGGGATATTTTCTGTTGTGTAACTGACTGAGATTGCTTCATCGCTGGGATATTGTCTAAGGTATACTGGTTGAGATTGTTTGTTGGGATATTGTCAGAGGTATAACTGATTGAGATTACTATAATTTGGGATATTGTCCAAGTTGTACTGGAAGATATTGCTTGTTGAAGTATCTTTGAAATCTGTCTATGGTGGATATTTCGACTATTGCATGGCATCTGATAATATGATAGTGAAAGTACGCGATTTATCCAATATGGAAGCACATATCCTCTATGTAGCGTATAGTTTTACCCATGGTGAAGTACATGTATATTATATTATGGACTATTCATGAAATGCCTGTCGTCATGCGGGCCTGTTCTCCATCAATCGTTTTGGAAAAAATACTGTTATGCAATTGCAGACAAATTCAAGCGCCTAGTGATGTATATGGATTCTTAAGAACTCACCGAAGAACTATATGCGAATTTCACCGAAGAACTATATGCTCAAGTACACACCCCATTTATCGAAGGTTTATACTACTTTTCACTTATTGTTTCGGTGTTCACTAAAATTGTTCATGGCTACATTAACGTTAATGGCAAATTGCCTTCTCCGGCCCCACTACGTCCAAGGGTAAACAATCATGAAAGATGTAAGAATACGACTATATGTATAGAGCCTAGGCGTCGAAATCGACATTCGTATACCAGCCATCAACCAAAATGGGTGTTCCACGTCAATAATCGCAAGACCAGTTTCCAAAAACGACAAATAACACAAACTACCAAAGAACTGAGAAAATATATAAATATAAAAATTAGGATTCATTCATGCAAAAAGAAGAAATCAGCTGTTTTCAATGATGACGAAAAGGCTTAATGATTATTCTAGGCGGATGAATAAAATCAGTATCCAAATCGTGTACCACTGTAGTATATATGGTGTCGATAATCAACTATGTATCTCAGTTGCACTTTGATTGCAACTGTTGATATATCCAACGTGGTGAACACATTTAACACGAACACTGTGGGCTCTGATTACTCTTATTCTGTCTTTTTCATGTCCTTTAAAAACCTTTTTTGATCTGTACTAGTTGTCTGGTGAATATGTAGGTTTTAATTTATGGAAATCCAAGGCTATTAAAAATGGTTGACTGTAAAAATGACTTTATCCTGGACAGTTTGATGACGATATATTTTTATCTATCCAGTATTAAAATAAATTGAATAGAACACCATATATTTTATCCATCCAAAACTGAAATAAGCCCCGTCTATAGTTTCTGTTCCAGGGAAATTTTTTAGCCTACATCATAACTATGCCTACATCATACCACGAAACCCTAAATACGAGTAAAATAGGAATTACTTCGGAATCTGAGTATTTAAAGGATAATTAATTCCACAAGCTTCTTCACTCTCAAGATCTCCCTGAGTTTCTTCTCTTCCGCATGTTTAATACGCCTACATGAAAGTATAGTAGAGTGAAAGACCACCTGCGCCACCTAGGCTGTCTATAGTTGAAGAGTAGGGTGTGGTCTATACATGTAGGCAAAGGCATTGTTGAATGTTTCGTTTTAATTTTGTGAACAGATGCCCACAAAACATTGTAGAAACGCTGTAGTTTTGAAGATGTAATGTTAGAAATTTAATTACCCCGGGAAAAGTTGTGAAATGATTAAAACGTTCACTATTTGGGTGATTTTTCTCTTTTCCGCTTCACGACAGTTAGCTCTGGGCACTTGCATGCGTGTAACTTACAATTTTTCGGTTCGAATTAATTGAGCAATCAAATCAAATCAAAACTGCATATAAATATATTAAATGACGTGTCCATTGTAGCCACTTTGATGTGCATGAAACTTCCTTCAGAGGCAAGTCTCCCATGGACTGATAAAATGTAGTTTCTTTCCATTTTCTGTTTATAAAATGAGAGAACAAGAATTCACCTGAGCGCTAGCTATCGCTACCGTAGTGGAGGGGTATATTTAACTCTGCGCAGTTTGTAATGCCTTTATTTTAACGTTTCCTTTGTTAAGTACACCCAAACAGTACGGCATACATATAGTATTCCACTTACACAGAAAGTGCCCGTTTTGGCTTATGTGAAGTTAGAGGTGTTCAACCTTCCATTAAATGAATAACAGCGTGTTGCTGAGACAAATTGCCGGCACTAACGAGCTGTGTATGTCTGACACGTGTGTCGAGAGCTCCATGGGCTCAGTCACAAAAACTTGAGCACTTAGCAGTGGAATGATTAGCGGCTGACTGTTTATACTTATGGCCTGTACATTTTGATAAAGGTCCATTTTAAGCGCGGTTGACATAAAGCGACACCTAATGTATAGTCTTGGTATTTCGACCACCACATCTCAAATGTACACACACTGTCTCTAATTATTATCTGCTGGCATATACGGGTGGATTTAATACATATTGCAATGTTTGGAGCTGATTCTGCTCCAGTGATTAAAGGGATTGCCTTTCATTCGCTATGTGACACAAGGCGTCGGTTCAATGTCATTTTCGGACAAGAAATTTCCAAGGTTTTGCTGCTTGTGATGTACTTGGAACCATGGTAGGAATAAGAGGTCTATGGTGGCCTCATGGAGTTCACTGGAGACGCACTTTCCATCAATATAAGCTAGAAAATGTTCGCCATTTACTTGTCAAGGTTGGTGGTTTAGCCACTATGTAAGATTGTTGGTAGGATTCCTAGTGACATGCCATCTCTGCTCTTGTCTCGCTATCGCTTTACAACTGTTGTGTAAACATATATTTGTGTGCTTGGTGTATAACTCTAATGGAATAACCAAAATGAAAGAAAAAAATGAAAATATCATTCTATTCTTTTACCATTATTGCTCTGATTTAGAAACAATGTTATATGAAGAAATTGAAACCAAAGTCTCCTTTTAGAGCTGCAGTCATCTAAAATTAGATATTTTATATATATAACACTTGCTTAGCGCCCTGAAAGTACAAGGCATTGAATACGATACACCTTCTTATGCAAACAAACCTATATCAAATCCAATCAAAGATCGGATTACTCCAACACCCAAAAAATCAAGAACTAAGTACATACTCAAAAAATAATTACTTATGAGTTACAAAGGGATGTTCTTAGTTCTGGATACTGATATAAATTACCACACACGGTTGTGATTGATTGGTTGTAGCTTAACGCCTCCTCATAGATGTAACAGAATATAACATGTACACCATGGTACAAATGTATATACTCTCCAATTACACTAGCCCTACTTTTACAATGTACAGATATTATCACGGCATTTGCTCGTCTTCTATTGTTTTATGACCACGGCTTATTGTTAGCGTAGTGTGACTATCGTGTAACTTGGCAGACCGCTGTAGCCTTCACTCCAGGAGTTCAGAGTGTATTTTATAATGCTGTCAAACAATGAGCCCTTTTCATGTTACCATGCATTCAAACCTTTTTGTTCGTTACTATTTCATAACACTTCTATACGGATAAACTTAATAAAGTATTGCGTAATTCTGTCTGCATTGCCAGTGATTTTAATAAACCGGCAGGTTGAACTGAATTACGCAGTTCTGTTCAATAAGCAGATAAAACCGTCAGGTATCGGCCATTGTTTCAAACGACGAGTTATGATCCACATTCGGACGTCCATGCAAAGATGTCGGTCATCATTATCCTTTTCGATTCCTGGTTAGCTAATACCGTGGACTTTTTTGTTCAACCGTGGAGCGAACTTTCTGCTCATCAGAACGAAATGCTAAGTGAAGAATGGAATCATTCGTGTCTTCGAGAATTATTTACCCATTCGCATAAAAGGATGGACAAGCAAAGGACGCAAACACAACTTTGTGGACCAATCCCGCTGACGGACTGATGGTGGGTATAATAATGGGTATAAGTTAATTACAAGCATTTATGTACTCATGTGACGTGTCTCTTAACGTGAACGGTTGTGCTGAATAAAACCAGGCAATCGCAATTCCTGTGTGGTAAATGTTGCCTTATACTTTATATTGACTATTTTATATTCATGAAACTGCTAAACGGAGATGTAGATCATCATTTGTATGTATACAACGTTGCAATTTAGTTCCTACAGTTCGACAGCGAGAGGAGATTTATTAAGATGTGACTTTTGGGGGATCGGTCTTTTATGGTATTATGAGGATATTTCATTTGTATATATACAGTAGTTGGCTTAACGGATATACGTTACAAGAGTTCAGAGGCAGCCTTCATATCAATTTTGTATCTCACACAACAAATGATAAGAAGAGAAATGTGTTATAAAAAGTTTACTCCCCATGAAGGCGCTCTTCGTGTTAAGCCCATCTTCCATTTGACGAACCAACCACAATCAGAAATAGAAAACCCAGTTCCCACAAGTCGTAACGACCAAAATGAGACCAGAAGACCATAACTTCCGCTCGTTGCAACAATCAGAATCAGACCAGAAAACCACAATTTGAAGGAGTCGCAACAACTACAATTCCACCAGAAAATCACAACTTCTACGAGTCTCAAGAACCACAACCACACCAGAAAACCACAACTTTTACGAGTCGCAACAATCACAATTATACCAGAAAACCACAACTTCTCCGAGTCTCAACAACCACAATCACATCAGAAATCCACAACTTGCACGAGTCTCAACAACCACAATCACAGCAGAAAAGCCACAACTTGTACAAGTCTCAACAACCACAATCACATCAGAAAACTACAACTTCTCCGAATCGCAACAACCACAATCACACCAGAAACCACACATTCCATTGGGTCCAACCTCCACAGCCACCATAGTATACGTTAAAGGCAACGCGAGGTCGTGGCAATTGCACTACATTGAAAAGCAACGTTTAATCACGCGGCGCTATGGTTAACAGTTGTGGTCGCCGATGTCGCATCTAGTGATGCATATTAATGCCATTATGCATAGCCCTACTCTACGACGCCCACAAAGAGCTAAACGTGTATGTGTAGAAGTGCAGTTGTCTAGATATATACTGTAAGTACACGATACAGCTGATATGTTTATGAGCACAGTTCCATTCTCTGGTGAAATGATTGACCGGTTACGCGGTGTCACCACCTAGACAATATTGTATACTTTAGCATATTAATGCGGCCAAAAATTCACCAGTCAAGATTAATGCTGTGTAGACGAGTTAACAAGAATTCATATCGTTACAAATTAACTGCGTTAACAACATGGTTGTACTGACAGTTTCAGGGAAGATGCAGAAATGGATGTGCCTGCTGGCGGATGGGGTGTCGGGAGAACGCACAGTTGGACAGCACTAAAAAACCAGGGACCGTCATCGGTTGATAATCACCTGGAACTATGCATGTGCTGGGCGTAGAACCTGGTGTATGGTGAAACCAACCTGAGTCAGTAAATGCGGATTTGTTTGTACACAGTGCATATTTCCTTAATGTAAGATAAAGACGTAAGAACGGAGTTGTGATTGTTCATCACGACAAGATGATCTACCTGATGATCGCACAAAATCAGTAGTATTTATTTACAAATGTCTAATAGTGAAATAGTAATGTAACAAAATATATACGTTGTGATATGTATATAAAATTTAAACTTTTCCTATGTTGACAATTTTACGGTCTGTTTCTATACATTGTCAGCGCGTGTCAAAATGCTGATGAGGAAAGCTAAACGGTTGACTGTTTTAATTCAGTGTCTACAATCTCATTAGAGTGACCGGATTTGTGAGCTTTTTGTGTTATACATTTCTGTATAAAAATGATGACGTGGTAGTAGAACAACAATGTATTGTGCTGGCTCAAATCATTTCGTCGTATGGTCCATATTCATTAATTACATGTGATAATACCGAATGCATATACAAGTCAAGAAGTCTCTAAAATATAATTCATTAAATTTATTTTAATCCTATGTGTTTGTTGTTTATTTCATAAATTCCGTTTGTATGTTAAATAAGGTCGAATCATGAAAATACACGGCTGATGAGGTTGTGAGATCGAATCCAGCTTTAGATGGAGGTTTATTATGTACCTGACGAGGGAAATTGCGTTAAAATGATGTGTTAGCTAGGCATTACATGGAACAAATTAATGACTGGCGAAAGTTTTGTGATTTCTGGATTTGAATTTGTTACGTATAAAAAGTGACTACAAACTGTTGCTTTTGTGGCGTAATGCCATAAAGCATTGCAAGGATACTGCTAGAAGGGAGATAACCTGCGCTTACTCTAAGTCATCCAAGATTTGCTTCCTCTTACCGGATGATTCCTCATGGGTTACTGTTGCCATTTTCACGGTATTGCCAAAGTGGAGTATAGCCTGATTTTAGTTGGGGCGTAATTTGATAAATGGCGTTATAGATGGAATCGCATCAATATTGACAGTTTCCTTCCTTATTAGACATTTCTGTTGTAGATACAGGTCAGCCATAAGAGTTCCTCCATCACACCTTTAGTTAGCCATTAACAAGGCACAATGCCAGTTACAGATAAGGAAAGTGTCGAGTTTTAGGATGTGAGATATGTAATTCCGAAAGAATGTCTGAGCTTAATAGATTTTCACAACGGGTAAGCACAGCGAGACGTGATTGATTCTATCAGCGAGACAGGAATCACTAATTTAAAATTGTGAGCGTCTGCAGATGGGAATACTGGTTAGGTTGTGTGGGGATCGATGCCGTGTATCGGCCGCTAAAACCCATCACCCATTGATCGGGTATATAGAGGAAGTTTTCCACCAAAAGCTTACCATCCTCTAGCTGTCCTGAGCCTCGCCCAAGACAGCAGTATTGCCAGAGTTCCTGGCAGCACCTTGCACCAGTCGGTGGCGTGCGCCTGTATGGCTTCCAACACGTGGTTGAATATCCGTCTCTAGTCGATAGTAGGTCGTTGTTGAGGAACGTCCATTGTTGCCAGTCGAACAAATTGGGAACGCGAGGCTGCAGAATCCGGACGTTGGATTGTGAGCTCAAGCCGCCAAGTGAATTCCACCGTAGGTGGTTGATCCCTTTAACACGATGCTACCACCATGATATCATAGGTCTTAACAGAATGACATACAGGAGCCGATAGCTTCCTAGGTAAACTGATATCTTTCATCGTGGACTCATTACACTGCTGTTCGGATTGCCAGCGGTAAGTGGAATTTTCGACGTACAATTTGATCAGTAAGTTCTAATTTGTTCTCCATATTTACGTACATTTATAAGAAGTAAGCATCTTACGTCGGCAATGCGACGAGCTACAGATTTGCTAAAAGCAATGCTTTGTGTTGTGGTATAAAAGTTCTGCATAATTTTATAAAGTATTTTCAATTTGCTTCATCTCAGGGTTTACAATATTATGAGAATATTTTCTGCAAGATCAAATAAATGCGCTCCCAGCACAATCGGTGCACTTGAATAGATAGAAATATATAGCCAAACCCACCTGTTATATTAGATCTTGCGATTGTCTACGTGGAATGTGATTTAAACGATGAGGAGGGTAGAAATATTTCAGCTGTCACTAGTTTTTGTCGTTATGTGACATTAGAGGAGGGTACAAATATTTCAGCTGTCACTAGTTTTTGTCGTTATGTGATATTAAATCTTAAGCAATTATTTTACCATGGTGAATTATGGCTTCTGAAGCCATTACAAAGCCACCTTTTTTAAACTTTCTGTGGACAGTGTTCTATGTAAGTAAACATGATGGATGTTTGAATAGCCATATTGTAAGCCTTTAACACAAGCCTCTTTTAAAAACTGTGATTTATTTAGGACAGCTTCCGGAAGCATTCGTAACGCTTCAATCAGTCTCATTTAGGCCTTCGTGAGGAGTAACTTCGTCAGGAGTTCCGAACGAAACAACAGCCCAAAGCGGCATTACTGACTCAGACTGCCATTCAAACGTTCTTGTCGTCAGTATGTATGCCACTTTGCATCCCAGTTCTTCACAGAAATGCCGTTCATGTATCGCCACTGTATTTTTTCTTATCTCAGTCAAGCTAGCAATGTTCATGGACACCGGGTAAAGGCCCAAACGCCCCCACAATGCTTCTCCTTGCATGTTGAAGAAAGACTATTAAGATAAACCTCGTCACTTGCCGCTTGAAGTAAAACATCTGTTTATTAAGTTCCTCTTCCGCTGGGATCAGTTTTATTTGCTATGTTTAGATCTGGTCTTCAGTCAGGTTTGCCGATATTCCATTAACCCATTGTGCAACATCCGATCTCCGTTTTATTCATATATTTGCTTTATTTATTAATGGAATTCAGCTGTAAATTATTGAAACGCGCTCAATATAGACTGTGAATTTATAACTGGTATTGGCAAATGTAAACAGGGTAACGTTAAGCATTAATCTCGCGCCTGTGTATCCGGCGAGAGTACAAGTATACTGTCGTTATTAAACATTCACGGATATACTGACTCACCACTGACTCATAGTAAGCTGTTGAGCGCTTGCGTTAAACAAATGTCACAACCACCTCGTTTTTCTGCCTTCTGATTGCTCGAACTGATTGTCATAGGATGGGCATCTATATGCCTTTAGCAGCCCAGCACAGGATGTGGATGGTCACAACATGTAAATGAAAGTCTGTAGATCAATACAGACAACTCTAAATCCTCACGAAGTAACATATACACATGGTTGAATCTAGTCGTGTAAACATACATTCCTTGAGTAACCCTCAATAAAACTGTGCCTTCCGGGTCAACATCGTGCGACTAATGTTCTATAGGTGGATGAATTCAATCCGTATCCAAAGACTACAGACTTCTAACGAAAACTGATTAGATTGAATTAATTACAGACAACAAACTTGAAGACATAACAAAGACAACAGATTGCCACAAGCTAAAATTACCTGAAGACTACAGGTTAGATATATCCTAATACCATGGATCGCCACAGACTAAAGGCAACCGAAGACATGTATTGCCTCGGACTAAAGGCAACCGAACACATGAATTGTCACAGACTAAAGACTACCGAAGACATGGATCGCCACAGACTAAAGGCAACCGAAGACATGGATTGTCACAGGCTAAAGACACCGAAGTAATGAATTGCAACAGAATAAAGGTAACTGAAGACATAGATTGTTACAGACTGGGCATACGAAATCTATGGATTGCCACAAACTAAAGTCATCTGAAGACTATGGATTGGCACAGCCTAAAGCCCATTGAAGACACGGTACCGGTAGACTTTGGACTACATCAGACTAATATGACCCGAATGCATGTTGCCACGGAATAAAGTCACCCAAAACCAACATATTGCCAAAGACATAAGACAAATGAACGCTCACTGGCTGTAGAAGACAGCCTAGGGCTACTACTTACCACAGAAAGACAAACATTTACTGCTGTGGAAGAAGAGGGCGTGCTGTGGTCTAGTGATTAGAGGTTGTTGACTTTTAATAGTTAGGGCAAGCGAGATGGGAGTCTCTAAAACGGTCTTGGGCAGGGAGTTTGTGGATTCTCCAACTCCCAGTTCTTGTGCGGCCTTATCTATATGTCACGCATGTATGTGGGACAGTTCCTCAGTAATTTGCGAATGGCTTGTTTTCCTCCACTCGTAAACTTGACCATCATCGCAAAAGTCAAAAAAATGCTTGAGCATGGCGTATGGAAAACATCCACCAGATAAATAAATACATACTACTGTGATAAAATAATGGTGAATCTGATAGTGGACATTTGTATGATGGAAACAATATGTGACAAGCAACCTCTCCGTTATACACACTGTTTTATCTTTATTGGCAAGTTTTTCAAAAGCTTGACCATTTTAAAATCCTTCCGCTCCCAACCATTGAGTTCGAAACAGTTTTTTCCCCATAATGTTTAATGGATGTATTGCGATCTTGTAATGAGGGTAGGATACATCTTTATTTGTTCACCCATTAAAACTCACGGCTTTTGTTGTGATAATTGGTGTGGGAGCCCCCAGTCATTTCATGATCAGATTCAGTTGAGCTCATCTCCACAATGTCATGACCTGTTCTATGAACTTTACTGGCAAGAGAGGAATTTTTGATGACTTTGTGCTCTGCCATGTCTTTATTGGCGCATGCAGTACTGTTAACAAATGGAATGCCTTGATTCTGGAAATTGTCGACGACCTTCCAGCTGTAGGTATCGGGTGTCGGTGGAACAGCTGGAAATTTTGCTGGTTCCCCTCTTAGTATCGGCGACCGCCTCTGGAAATCATTCTGGTTTTCGTGACTTTACTGGGGTAACTCTGATGTTGGGCGGTTTAAATCGGGTTGGGTCATATCGATTGTCCCTTGAGGGGACATTTATTGTGGGACGGGATCGTGATTCATTACATTACAGCTTCTATGATGCCTATAGTTCACCGGCTTGAATTTCTAACAAAGTGCCATCATCTGCACAAACCAGGTCCATGCCCCCTCCCGCTTCATAGTTGTTCGCACCTCGCAGCATTAGTATTCCCTTTCTGCCATTTAAAAAAATACTCCACACTTTACTTGGTTAGGCTGTATTTCCATTAATAGGCCCTTGTAGACGTGATTTAACCGAAATGCTGTCAATTGTAATTGAACCTTAAGCCTCTCGTGTCGAAGCAGTCCGGTCGGTGTTTATTTGTTTCATTTGCTGGCGGTAGAAGCCTTTGTGGCCGTTGCATCATTATTTATGTATTCCCGGGTCAGTAATTGTCTTTTTTACCCGCGAGAGTGCAATGAGGGCCTCTTGCCTCTCTTCTGTTCCGATGTTGTTAGCGCGTAGAATATTCTAATGCGTCAGTGCCTTACAGGCTAAATGGCTCTGTTAGCTTCAATCTGCCTCTTTGGTGTGACAGTGGACGCACAAACCAAAAAGTTAAATTTGCCTCCACTATGTCTATCTAAATACCAATATGCTCACAACCCAGATTAAGTAGTCATTCAATCACAAAGAGGGGAAAACTGCGTAAAAGCTCATATTTCTGGTCAGTGTACTTTGAGGCCATTCTTACCCGGTTGAGTTTCGGATCGTTTTATAAAGCATTCGTATTTTTCTGATCGTTGTATCAAGCATTCGTATTTCTGACAGTTGTATTAAGCTTGCGTATTTGCGATCATGTGTTGAACAGTTGTATTTCTTTTTCTTAGCATGAAATGAATATTTTACTGTTTTCCCTACTATTGCTGATAATGCTCTTACAATTATTCTATAACAACGCCCTTATAAGCTTATTACCTACAAATCAAAAGACTTCTACCGGAATGATTTTTAGATAACACGTTCTCGCCACCAGTAAGGTTTGGAAAATGTCACCCAGAGGGCTAAGTAAACTGCGTTTTCAGTCCAGTAGTACCTGGAGCTGACCTTTAGGGACAGAGGTCACGAATGCGTCATCTGCATGAATTTATGAAGCACACTGCTGCAGGTTCACTGTTATCTTTATGTTGACAGTTACTCCACCGTATGAAAAACTTAATGTTAAAGCCAGAACGTCTTACTTTCTCAACTAACCATGAGCAATCATTTCATCTTTCCCATCTCCTGTATTCTTCGTTCTTCTGGACTAAGGAACACATGACGGTAAGTAAAGGAATCTGAACAAAATGAATCAAAGAACAATGCGAAGGCAGTGTTAAGATAGTTCATGAACAATGTGATGTATAAAAATATTTTCACCGCAGTCGAGTTAGTTTATCTTGCAAAGTTTATTCATGGCATTGCATACACCATATATCCTATAATAACAACGAGCATGAAACAAGTAAAGATTTCGATCGGGTATTATCTCACATTCCCAGTTACAGAGATATGCAAAACCTGGTCAGTTAGTGCCAGGTGATTATGTTTTTACCAGAAGCCTATGTAGGTCTGACATTTCTTTTGAAGTCGATCGGGACTATTATGAAATTGCTGATATTGCGACTCAAGCTGTGAACACACGACTCTCACTCGAGCGATGTTTGATATTAAAACGGAAATGTTCTACGCACTAGAGTTTTTTTGCCTTCTACCAAAGAAAAAATAAAGAAGAAAACGGCATTTGTCATGCGGGAATATGGATTTTTATCTGCAGGGCAAGAAGTTTGTCAGTGAAGTTCTCTAAACTGTGTGCCATTGATTTGGAAATGTTTGGAACCCCGAGGAATTGCTCAATATCTCCGTCTGCAGCCTGTTCTTTGAAGCAGAATTTTGGCAATATCACTCAGGAATCGTTTATCCACGCGTTTTTGTGCCATGCAATCAAAATGGTTTTCAGTGTTGTATTCTGGTGGAGGGAAGCGATTTTGAGGAAATTTTCCAAGAGCGTGATCTAAATATTGTTACATGCAGTCAGCAGAATAATACATTCAGTATTATGTAAACTGTGCAGATAAAATTCTTCTCAGGATGGCATATTTTAGTGTAAAAATTTTTTTTTTCT
Source organism: Acanthopleura granulata (assembly GCA_016165875.1). Classification (NCBI taxonomy): domain Eukaryota; kingdom Metazoa; phylum Mollusca; class Polyplacophora; order Chitonida; family Chitonidae; genus Acanthopleura; species Acanthopleura granulata. The sequence continues at coordinate 13,649,641 of JABBOT010000001.1, read as the reverse complement.
GCTTTATATTTATTTATTTATTTATTTGACTGATGTTTACGCCGTACTCAAGAATATTTCACTCATACGACGGCGGCCAGCATTATGGTGGGAGGAAACCGGGCAGAGCCCGGGGGATACCTACGGCCATCTGTAGGTTGCTGGAAGACCTTCCCACGTACGGCCGGAGAGGTAGCCACTATGAGGTGGACTTGAACTCACTCCGACCGCATTGGTGGCAGACTTCTAGGTGATTGCGCTGCTCTAGCGCGCTAACCGACTGAGTCAGTTTTATAAAGACTCTGTTGAATACTCTGGCATTTGACCGTGCTCTGTCGGCTATTTTACGTGGGCTCTGACGTAATTGTGCCAAGCCCGGAATATTCTTGTCACCTGATATTGTAATAAGCATTCAGAGTTCTGGGTGAAACTTACATATATGTGTAAATTTATAACATGGAATGATCAAGAAATTTATTCCCGCCATAACACAGTGGTGTGGAAATACTTTGCGGTATTGTTCACTCATGTACATGTTATAATTAAAATACATAGCATTAAAACAGTGTCCTGACCCTATGTTATTACATGATACATTAACAGTCAGCTCAGGGCATGTACGTCACAGCTTATAAACAGCTGATCTCTCCTAAGTCTCTGATTGGTTAATTTCTTAAAGGCGTAAAAGCATGGGCGCCTTCATATCCGTTGTCGACAGCAAAATACTTCACACTTCAAACGAAGATAACTCAGCAACGAATTCATGCAAATTCAAACAGGTTTTTGCATTCAAGAGAGAATTTTATAATATTTTTAATGAGCAGTGCCTCTGTCATGAGTTGTCTTTCACGTGAGGAAATCAACAAAGAGGAAAACATCTGCATCCATCTACACCAAAAAATTCACGTAGGATAAATTGGGCTGTAAGCAGGATGATTGTGGGATATATAATGTCATAAGAAACCTTATTATAAGGGAACACATGAAACACTTGCCAAATGTCGTGATTGTAATATTATGTTTATACCGTAGTTTGTTATATTGTCGGGCAATTTCCACAGGAAATTATCTTTTGGGCAATCTCTCAGAACATTAGAGTCAAAAACAGCCCATTTGTCTAAATTCAGCATTTTTAAAATTTATTTCAACCGTGCTATACACTGTACTAAAGAATATTTCATATATATGACGACGGCCAGCATTATGGTGGGAGGAAACCGTGATGTTCAGCGGAAAACAATATGGCCGTACAATGTGTAATTTTTGCAACAATATATGATTTTGCAATAGAAATATCAAATATCAGTTTTCAAATAATAATTTCATCTCTAGCCTTGATGCTGTGTTCATGCTCATGTTATGTGTAACATGCGTATTGCGTCAGACTTGTTTCCGCTTACAGAACGGAGCCTGATTATCAGCATCTTTTATTCATCGATATACATAAACAGGTGCATTCAAAACAAAACTACAGGAGATACATTTAATTTGCATTGTGTCTACATGTTTTTAACAAAAGACTGTAAAAACAGATTCTCTTACCGTGTCTTGAGTAATGAATGCCTTTCTGATATCAATGACAAGTGATATGTCTGCCTCAATTTCATGGCAGGAAATACGACTAAGCTGATATTCAGACAGACATATAGTTGTATGGAGTTATGCCTTAACGGTTATTTAGAAGAGAGTGTCGTTTTAATTGGTTACCAAAGGCCTGAACTAGATTTACAGTGATTCGAACGTCAATGTCTACAGTAGGGCTGCAGCTGTGGCTATTTCCACATCATTTAGTTTGCATAATCTTTGTTCTGAATGGAGACTCAAAATGGAAGTAATTATAACCATTACATGATTTTTCGGGATAAACATCTGTATGAATGAATGAAACAATGATTATGGCTTGACACAACGTCGATAACATTTGGTAGGAAAGGATAACATGTGAGGTGTGCACTTTCAGATAACATGGTAGTGTTGACAGTCGCGGCTTTTGTGTCTCTCAGTCAGTAAAATTCAGCATTGCCTTATCCGGCCAGGAATGCTCTTTTACGTGTCTGAGTCTGTGTAAATTGTGCTCAAGTGGTTGACAATGGCCAGCTAGTAACGTTTGCATGGGTTATGTCATGGCTGGACCCTGGTATTAATGTAGGCAGCGCTGAAGGCAGATGTGCATATTGCAGACGAGCCTAAGACAAAAGCGTTATCGATTAGCTTCATCGACTTGTTGTGTAATCATAACCGACTATGACATGAAATCCGATAGCCTGGTTTCCCTTGGCAAAGGTCATTGCCGGATGGGGGTTATATTCCTAATCGTATTATAATCGTATTGTGCTCATGATACCTAAATATACGTGCTAAATATATGTCCTCTCCGTGACTGATGGGTGCCCACGCCCACGCTCTGTCTGTTGACCCACACAGGACACCTACACACACAGACCACAGAACAGTATAACAAGACACTTAGCAAAGATTTTGATAGTTACTTCACCACTCGGAAGGCATAACAATGCAAACTACCTAAACCATGCATAAGGGGAGCCGGGCGTTGGTCAGCAGCAAAGTAAACGACCCCAATCCTCGAGACACGAGATACATGGTCTCAATGCCGACTTTGGACTTTGGACGGCATTTGTTTACTCGTTTAGGCAGTCTTACTTTCGTTGAGGCCCACCTGTTTTCCACAAACACGCCAAGGAAAGGTTTTCAGTTAACTGCCAAAGACCGGTGGTTTAAGCCCGTCTTTTCAGTTTACATTCAGCCTTACAACTGACCGCTATCACGACAGACAGTTGGCGCATTCAGTACAATACTATGGTGTCAGTGGTCAGAGCCGTTTTCATTGGCGTTCAAACCCGTATTTCAGATTTCCAGTGGTTACCTGTTCTGTTTGAGGGTTAAACCGAGGGGAATACGTTGATTATATGTGGGTGCCTTGCCGTTTATTTGAAGGTTGTCATCACCCATCTCCTGCTGTCGACTTTACCTGTTTTTTCTCATGTGAAAATGCAGACGAATGAACTTTGGCGTGTTTGTATCTGCAACAATATCAATATAGAAACAGTGGCATAGAAAGGGAAAAGCCTAAATTCTTTATTGCGCTGATTAATTCGTCTGAGCATTCTCCCACTTAAGCATTTGTACTATTTACTTTAGTGATAAAGCGAACAAGATCATATGAGGAGAAAACAAAAAAAAAAAAAAAGAATAATAATAAAAAAATACCCCCCTAAAAATGAAAAAAAAAACAAATAAAGGGAATCTAGTTAACTGCCTGATTTCCCTATTGATTCATTTAAAACACAGAAAAGTCAGTCCCACTAGTTTGTTCACTTTACTGCTCGATTCGACGTACGTCAGTATGTGTGAAATCACGACCTCTGGTTTTCGAGAATAATTCCAAGATCATCGATCGTGCATTTAACACTTCAGGTTTATCTCTTTGTAACAGAATCTCCGTTCACTGGATTGGCTGGCTTGGTCGTCTTATATATAACTGACGAAAAAAACGAAAATCCTCATTTGAGTTTTCCTAATTACAGTCTTGTAAGATTTAAACCACAGACAGTGGAGGCGGAAGGCTGGTGAATAAGAACGATGTCGGTTCAGTAGCGGTTCTGGGTTAGATTTGATGAATGTCTGGCACCAAATCTCAGACTAAGGGCAAATGAATTACCTCATGTAGCTCAGTCGATTTTTCCTGAAGAGGCTATAGGGAAGGGACCGTAAACCGTTATATCCGAAACTCGCATCTTCTGTCTGCCGAGATATTTTTGGAGTTGCTACAGTCTTTTGTCTGCTGATATTTTGCGCTCTAATGTCATGTCATTCGAATTTTCTCTAGAAGCTTACCGTTTCTGTCAAAAGGCCCGATATCTCTTTGAAATCCGAGACATATTGGTTAAATTGCTTCCCGCTTCGTTATATCTAGGGTCTGGCGAAATCTGGCCCTATAACCGACATGTCACTCACTTGTTACACACCAATTAAAAGGCTGTGTTATGTTGAAAATTGACTTGTCTCGCGCTGCCCATGAAGTATGACCGCCCGACAGTGATCGAGAAGCGGGGAGTACTGGCTGCCGGACCTTATTTACCGAAATTTGGAAATTGCCAAGAAAATTGGAACCTTCTACATCGAAATTTAATTACTCCATCGTTTGTCTCGAAAATCAACGTTGAAAAAATATCCGAACATGCCAATCATTTTTGACTGTCCAGAATCTGATATCACAACCGAAATGTGATATTATTTATATAGTTTGAAAAATAACGAAACAGATCATGTGAACCAGTATGGTGCCGACATTTACGTGCTGCAAACAGGTAGATATAATTCAAGCTTTAATTTGGTTCCAATCACGGGAGACCACGCTTAAATTCCAGAAAGTTTCATTCCAGACGCACCCTTTCAGCAGAGGCTTGAATGAAAATCTAGGAAGTGGTTTAATATTTGGTAATTTTTACTTGAAATCTGATTTACGTAGTTTTGATCTTCAGATTTGTGAGCATGGATGTGCCGATAGATGATATCATGTCTCAACCGTCGATTTTCCATGATTTACCAGCTTGAAAAGCGTCAGTTGTGTTGACATCAATTTGTAAATTCGTCTTACCAATTTAACTTGGTATATTATCCCGACTGACGGTTCTTATCCGATACAATTGTGTTATCAGGTTTGGAGTAAAATTATTCACACTACATGGACCCTTTGTCCATTAAGTATACTGCAAGAACAGCAGATGTGATTGTTTCACAGCTCCGAATTGTTACTCGACCTACACAGGATACGTAATCTTGAGTAACGGCATAGTGTTTGTGTGCGGAGCTTAGAAGATATACGCTTTCATAGGTCAAAAAAACAAAAACAAAACAAAACAAAGCAAAACAAAACAAAAGCAAAAAAAAACCAAAAAAAAAAACCACACACACACACGCACAAAAGCAAACCAAGAAGCACGAATTGCTGGTTCAAGCGTGATAACCACCAATCTGCATATGCGCCATCTTCCACGTAATGATTGCCTGCTCAAATGATTTGTAACCTATGAATGCAGCAACAGGCTTCTTCAAACCAAGTTTTGCCCATTCGGCATGATCAAAGTAGCACCGTAACGGGGTTTTGACTGGCCTAGAGGTCAGTTGGGCCCTGTTGAAAGTTGACAAGCCATTCAGCAATGAGAGGGTGTGCCTGTATCCGGTTGGTTCTTTTGTGGCTTTAAGTTAGGAAGTTTGTCGGGTGCCGGGTCCCTCAACCATACCGACATTCCTCCACCCAGAAACTTGATAGTCTTCATATTGGCTTTGCACACTACGTAAGACACTAAATAAATAAATAAAGGTAATACATGGTACTGGGATAGTTCTGTAATATGAGGTGAAAGACGCAGGTGAAATGACAAGAATAATGTAGATTTAAACAAAAAACCAAGAACAAATAAGAAAGATAGTAAAATTATACTGCCCACCGTCACTATATTTCTTGTTGAGTAATGATTTATTTTTCCTGGGTCATGGTATCAGCGATTTGGAGATTGATAAACATGATACAGGCTGAGTCAAACCCCGGTCAAATCAAAATCCTGATTGACGTTAAGATGGGAAGACATATAGATGATAGATATTTGTCAGCGGTTCTCAGTGACTAATTCCAATTATACCAGCAGGTCGGTGCTTTAGGTTTAACTTAACTTTTTTCAACGCCTTTCGTGTTCATGATATCGAACTGGGCGGCGTTCTGAACCAATCAGCTAAGTGGAACTTAGTGTATACCTCTGACTTGACATTGTTAGTCGATGGTCACACAGACAACCTTTGCTGAGCCAAAGGGGACCGCTACAGTACAGCTGAGTACAGGGTCATTGCCAACCAAAAGGAATTACCCGGCCCATCATCACCGGTCTGTGGAGAACTGTATCTCCCTGACAAGGTTTTTGTTGATTGGTGTAAGTGTTCTATGGGGAGCAAATAGTTGCGTATAATTGAGTTCAGGTCTCGGGCCGGTAGAGGTCAGATAGTGAGAGGTAGAGTTCAGGGTATGGAATTGGCGAAGTGTCTACGTAGGTTGTATTCAGTCGACGTCAATGAACTGCACGAATTGTGCTTTATTTTCCTCATGAAACAAAATCACTGCAAATCGGATGCCCTAAAAATTACGTTGATATAATAAATGATGGTGTTTGTAATGTTTATGAAGATTGCAGTTGTTACAGGCTATGGAGTGAAAATTACTTGTGAAACGAAGTCTGTATTTGGTTTCTTTTAAATGCTGAAGTAAAGGTAGATTTATTCAGAATGAGTTGACAGAACGATTGACCATACAGTTACCACTATCACTGCAGGATGAGAACGTTCATAACACCATTTTGTTATTCAGTGAGTTATCTATTACCCATAGCGCAATCGTGTAGCGAATTTCAATGAATTTATTGCCTGGATTCTTTTGATAGTTTAAAATGCAAATGATGCTTTCTCGTTCTAAAACACATTATATGACAGAAATATGAGTAACATTTTTTGAAGTGTTTGGATGTGACAAGCTATATTTTGTGTAATGAATGTTTCTATGAACACTGTGTATGAATCTTATTCTACTCAGTCGAATATGGTTAATTTTTGTGCTTTCAAGTGCCATCAGTCTTTCAAGCTGATCGCAACGAACTGTTAATACTTCAAGGAAACCTACGTTGGTTTGCGTCGGATGTATAACGGATGTTTTGTTATGCAATGGGCCAAAACATCACATAAAGGATGTAACGTGACTTGATTTCGACAATAATTAGGATGACATCCTCAGAATGTGATGCTGTATATGGTGCTCCCTTCCAAATGAATATGGGTTGAGTTCTCCTCCCACGGGCGTTGTTAAAGCCTGTGTGTGCCACGGCTGATGCCTCCGTGTGAAGGCTTTGTCTAACTAGCCGATGCTCTATCTTAAGGGGCCAATCTATCCAAACTCGATCGATCACCATCTCGCGAACCTCCTGCTTCAGATCCAACTAATACAACATCAGCACAAGAGCAGGCCAAACAGCTGTGACGTGTTAAATTTCATTTCATGTCTTTGAAGGGCTTATTACTCAAGGCGTCTTGTTTTCAAGCAGTGGTGAATGAAGCGCAAATTGCATGTGGTGCCTGCAGTAAGATCACGCCATGGCTCTATGCAGGCAAGTTTGTTCAGAGAGCCTTTCAATTTAAACTCATCTTACAGGAAGGAAACTGGAAATTTAGAAGAATATTTATTTATCGGACCTGATCGATCTGTTTCGTTTTAGACTGGTTTTAAAATTATCTCATTCACTGGACAACGATTAGGACTTGATAGCGGCAAACTTATCCCAGAAAGGCATAGCTCCTTATGTATTATAGCGCATTCTTAAATCTAAGTAAATATTCTAGCATATTTATGCCGCAGGAAGAACGAATGAGTGGTTGTTCTAAGACAAACGTACTGTACACATACATATGGGTGCAGAAACTGGTAGAGCCTAGAAAAATTCATGACAACAGCTGGTTTCGAACGCGCTACCGCTGGATGGCTAATCTGCGGCAGTGAGTGCGATGCCTTCAACTGATTCACCGTGCAGACAACCATCTCACATTTGACCTCTGTGAATACTGAATGCATGAGAGTTGCCATGATTTGCTAGAAATTAATAAAATATGTACGAAATATTAGGTAAGAATAGTTTAACATGGAATCTAGCCATAATTCACATATCGGCCGTCAACCAAAATGGGCGTTGCAGCTGTTAAGCACTGTAAGAATCATTGATACACGATTCAATGTGCAGAAGACATTCACAGAGTCAAACAGAATACTCATTTCTTGGCAGCTGGTCTTCATTCTTCAGAAGTCATTAACGACCAATATTAATACACCGATTACTGGAGTCGAAGCTTGCGCACGAATTGACAAAAGGCTCCAAAGAAGTGGCTACCTCAAGAAAATCAATCATAATTCCGTAAAATTTGACGTTGTGAATAGATGATATTAGCTACGACCAGTTCAATACTGATAAATCGCAGAATGTAACACACGGAGGAGGGTTATTACAAAAACAGTTATCCCCCTTTGCTCCCATTTTCCATAACTCATTGTTTTCTGTCACCTATGACGTTATTAACAGTTAGAGGGAATCCTAAGAAATGGGCAAATTAAAGTTGAAATGAGCGGTTATTTTTTTGGAAGGGGTGGAATAGGTTTCAATTGTTTTCATTCCATAAATTATATATGAATGTAATGAAGTTGGTTTTTGTTGAAGGCATTTGGAAATTACGAGTAAATGAGATCAGCTAGTCCTGCCATGGACAAATTGACCGCTTATTTTTGGTGTGTATATGTTCTGTTTCCATGGCTCTGTCAGACTGTGTGGCAGTCGGGTGGTGTGATGCGAGTCATGCACCCGTCGCCCAGTTATGTCATAACATGTTACAGGTAGATTCCTAAAGACTGGGAAGTGCCTGTGAAATGTTTTATTCCCTAGGAAAGGAGTTTTACATACTCAGAATCAGAACACCTTACATGCTGCACATGGCTTCTAATCAAACATCAAAGCAAATCATGTTCAAAGGCAACCAGAAAGCAATTATTACCGACCATTCATTTTGAGGCCTTTAATTCATAGAACAATACTATAAATATAAGTCGTCATCAGATTAATTCTAATATTGTCTGAGTTAGATTCGCCTATAAATCTTGCCTTAAATCGGCCTAGAAATGTCACCTCACAAATGACCTCTTTGCCATCAGAATACACAGGAAAAGGTATCTGCAGATAACTTTGCCTTTAATTTATATGCCAATCCAGCGACATTATTGGGAACTTAAGCCCTAGTACTGTTGGAAACTGAGTTCAGAACACTTTGTTTCATGTCAGCTTTTCTGATTTGGTTATATCTACAAAAATGGAACGTTCTGTTGGCGCAAGGACTCATTTAGATGCAAGCAAAACAAACCAGGCATATTAGATAAGAAGTGGTGATGGGCTTAGTGGAGCCACTCTCCGGTGGTTCTTCAGTGAACGAAGTTTTTCACCTGCTGAATTAGAGTGGTTTTCCCTGTGGACTGTACTTTTTGAAATTATCGGTTAGCCCCTGGTCAGTTTTCATCCGTCATTAGCGGTAGCATTTATTCCACTAAAGGACATTCAACTGACGGAATTAATGCCGGTTTGATCTCTGTTTGTATCGATCTTGGACTGTCTTTTTGTCAATATCCCGAGCTGATGCGTATACTTCTCCTGGACTCGCAGGATAATGACTTGTTGATGCCACCTTAACGAACTGTTTCCTAACGGATATTGCCTACCCAAGACGAAGGGGAAGTCACAAAACCCGTTTCCTTTGGCAACCCGCTACCGTGCATGTCACGTGACATCGGCATCTGATATCGTTACCGCTTCGAAAACCTCGTGAGATAGGGAAGTTGAAATTTGCGATAATGAACATTTTTTGCCACGTTTATTCTTCGGCTAAATTTGGAGGTTTATCAGCTGTGTAGGTTTAAATAGGATTTTATTGGGTGCATTATCATCCGAAGCTGTCTTTTAAATTCGATCATGTGGACCAGACTTCAACTTAGTAGTCGCACAGAGGTCATCTTGCTCGATAACTGTTTAAGGAATACAAAACATACTTCCCTGAAACAACAGCTGGAAGAAAAGATTATTCCCGCACCCAAGATGGTTATCCTGAGATAAAACACAGAATGATTTCTTGCAAGATAACAATATCAAGTGTACGATTATCACATGACCATGCGTTATTTTAGTACTCTGCGTTCTACTCCAAAAGTACCACTGGTCTGCCAGTTGGTAAATCAATGCAGTACGCGCTAAAATAAATTATATTGGGACTATTGCTTCTTGCAACATGGTAAGGATTTTACCGCATTTTCTTATTTGCTTCCGATTTAACCTCGGTTTCAGTAATATTTCCATAATAAAAATAAAATTATATTTTGTCTGTCGTTCAATTCGACTACAAGTATGCCCATTGCTTCTTTTCTTATTTGCTTCTGGTTTAACCACGGTTTCAGCAGCATTTTATAATAACAAATAAAACCCTGTTGTGTTTCTCAACCCTGTTGTGTTCCCGACAACAAATGCTTCTTGCTTCTTGTCCAGAATTGTACCCTATCCCAAGACAGCGTTGCACTCAGAACTTCTTATACACATTCTCTTGTTCACTTTTGGTTTAACCTCTACTTCAGCAGTATTTCTATAATAACAAATACCACAGTTTGTCTGAAATAGGTGTGATTTGATGGGAGATGGATATCAGCATTTTTTTTGTATAATAGTGTGCCTTAGAGGGTCGTCAACGTGATAGTGGATGCCACATTTAGAGCGTCGCCAACGTGATAGTGGATGCCACACTTAGAGCGTCGTCAACGTGGTAGTGGATGCCACACTTAGAGCGTCGCCAACGTGATAGTGGATGCCACACTTAGAGCGTGGTCAACATGATAGTGGATGCCACACTTAGAGCGTCGTCAACATGATAGTGGATGCCACACTTAGAGCGTGGTCAGCGTGATGGTGGATACCACACTTTGAGCGTGGTCAGCGTGATGGTGGATACCACACTTAGAGCGTGGTCAACATGACAGTGGATGCCACACTTAGAGCGTCGTCAACATGATAGTGGATGCCACACTTAGAGCGTGGTCAGCGTGATGGTGGATACCACACTTTGAGCGTTGTCAACATGATAGTGGATGCCACACTTAGAGCGCCGTCAACATGATAGTGGATGCCACACTCGAAGTTTATGGTCGTTTTATGTAACACCCCGAACATCAAATGAGGAAGTACCAGGATTGTCAATTTCGAAGTCTTTTACCTTGACCCCACTCAAGACTTAATCCTGCTCTCTAGATTAAATTTGTCGCGATGGATGAGGAGTTACGTAATATATTTAATTATGATTCGTGCTGTGAGAAAGATGGTCTCCTCGATTGAAGTGTTGGTTGATATATTAGCGGAAACAGCATCAACTGTAGAAGCTGTGTACCTACTGCAGAGGAAATGATAGGGCTGTCAAAGGCAGACAGAACCAGAGTTACGGGTACCGTAGAGAGAGATCATATAGGTGCTGGTGAAACGTTTTCGGGGTGGGGGGAGGGGGCAAATCACGGTCATATGCTGGTTGGAATTGCTCTGTGTTAATACAGCATGGAAGATGGGACGGAATGCATGGGATTTTAGTGGATGTAAATACGGTTGAGGAAGATCCACCGATGCATCCTTTGATCTCAGGTTATGGTCAAATCGGCTTAGTCTTTCTGTTGTGTTCTTTGTAATGTCACGACTTACCGAGTTGAAACAGCAGGTTGTGGGTACGTCGTCTCTTCTCGCTTTGTAAACATCACGGGAATAGTTTGGTTATGTTTATTATCTGCCTTCGAAATACAAGTTATAACAACAGAGGGAGGATTGTTGGCGACTTGTCGTCGGTTCACAGCAATTTTAACTGGGTGATATATACATGTAGACTGTAGAAAAAATAGATTAATCTTCTGAATTATGTTCTCGAAAGGGATTTGGTGTCGACAATAGAAAAAAAGATGACATTTCGTCGGTATAGATTTATCTAAAAGTCGAATACTGACATGTTCAAAGACAAACAAATAGCCCTACCAAGCCGTAAAGCGGCGACACCCTTGCACCAGAACGTCTCTCTGTTGTCGTATTGACATTATTCGAAAACAGCGTATTTGTTTTTCACGTTTGTGGTGACATTCTCTTCGAAAGCAATTCGAACCAAAAAATTACTTTTGTAACATTTCATCGTCTTGACCAATTGATTAAAGTAAAAGACAGCGCATGTTCTATGTTAAGTTTGCCGGAAAGGCTGGACAATATTATGTTTATTTCTGTAAAGTATTTTTCCTAACAGCCATTACAGCAGTGGAAATTGACATATGACCGTGCTCCGTCGCCTAGCATGAAACGCAGCCATTCCGTCCGATCTGTGACGTAATTGTTCTATGCGCGGAACACTTTTGTCACCTGAGACTGTAGTAAGCTGCTAGGGTTGTGTTTGAAACTTTGAAAATATGTAAATTTATAACATGAAATGATTAAGAAACATACTTCCTCCATAATACAATGGTCTGAAAATATTTTGCTGTGTTGATCACACATGTACTTGTTATAACATTAAAATTAACACATATAACATTGAAACAGTGTCACGTTCCTGTGTTATTACATGTTACACTGGCAGTCAACTCAGGAGATTTACGTCACAGCTTATAAACAGTTGATATTTTCTGGCTCTGTGATTGGTCAGTCGTTCATAAGCTTAACAGCATGGGCATCTTTAGATCCTCAGTCGCCAGCACAATACTCCACGCTTCCAAGGAAGATATTTCAGTTAAGAATTCATAAAAATTCAAACAGGCCTTTGCATTCAAGAGAGAATTTTATAATCTTTTTAATGAACAGTGCCTCAGTCATGAGCTGTCTTTTACTTTAAGGTTCCCTTCCAGTTTCCTTGTTGGGATAGTTTAGTTTGCATTTTGAGCGTATTTTGTCCACTCAGAGAGTCTTCATGGAGTCTAGCATAGCCTCACCAGTGTATTTTATTACCACCTACAGGACCCGGACTACCGTTATGTATGGTTTAGGACAATGGCAGATGGTTCTATTGAAACGCGTCAGAACTCTAGATAGAACGCGGGAATCTGGCTCCATTCTATTTCCCGTCATGTAGACGGTTAATAATTTATATGACCTCTTCGCACTTTTCTTAGTTATGCCATTGATCCAAATCAGTGGATAATGGGAACTTTTTTTTTTTTTACGTTTTGTAATGGTATTGTTGAAACACTCCCTTTTTTTCACTGTTTTTCACACCAAACAAGAAAAAAAGCAACAGAAAAAAGAATAAAGGCCTGTGGTATCTTTCTTTACGAACGCATTAAACCTTGACTGGTTAACCTGTGAATGGGCAGGTTACACGGCCAGGGCAAAGTCTTATTGTTTGATAGGCCGAATTATTAAACTTTGTATGTTATTCGTTTTGCAATATTCAATTAATCGAATAGAATAAAGGGACTTTGGAAGCATCTTTAACACACACATTGTCCAATTAAAATAAAGCTTTGCAATTTTAGTATACATTTACAGAGGTTTTACACTGTTGGTAGCACTAGTTGTGGATACAGGCCAAGTATTTAATTTTTGTGATACCTGTGGTTACAAAATAAGCAGCTAACTGTGATGGCACATTGTGTTAACGAAGTTACCTTTCAAATGTTTTCAGAAAAAGCAGTTGTCGTCGCCACCGTCTCCAGAATGCTGCAGTATCTCACTCTTTTGCTGACTTGGGGCCTAGTTATCTCGGTACCACCGAAAAACCCCAATGAGTTTGAAAACCCAAGTGGTATACTGGAGACGAAAGGTATGTTTTGCATATTTTATATTGCGTGCATGAGACGATTCTTCTAAAGTCAAGTGTGTCAGACTGAGTATGCAAATTGAGTTATCTTTCCTGGTTTTTGTGTCCATTTGGCCAGCAGTATGCGTATTTTATGTTTTTATTGTTGAAATTTAAATGCTGAAACTGAGCTGTTTAGAATTCGTCTGCTTTGGGTCTAGCAAAGTGTCACGTTGCTTATAAGCTCTTGTGTATATTTGACCAATAGTGTGCTAATCTTTCTGAACTCCTGTTAATATTTAAATGCGTAACACAGCTTCATCAATCATAGCGTGTAACGGTTTCCTTGTGTACACAAAGTGAATTCGAAGGTGGCGCATTTGATGTAACAATGTACAGAAGTTCTTTGCAGCCAGCGTCTATAGACACATGCATCCTGATTCATTGTTCACTTTTCTCCAAAAGCCAGTATAGAACTTTTTTAACGTAATCTCAGAGAGATATATTGCATGTCTGCATACCCACTCTAGTGATTATCGCTGCATGCGCGAGACTGTAAGGTCATGTTTTATTTAAAGAAAACGTGCAGCGTTGCACATCTGATTATGGCGCCTGATTCGATACACAGCCACATGTTCTTCCAAATGCACAATCACAAAGGCGCGCTTATGTACAAACCAAAGCTGCACATTGCTGAATGGACCTGTACACGGACACCTGCTCTGCCATTCAATGGTTTACATCCTTACAACAGTGTGGTTGAGCTTCTGGCTGGATATTCGCAACATACACCTGCATAAGGTTGTACGCGTGTGTATCGAGGAATCTACATATTGGATAATACAGAATTCAAAAAATGTTTAAGTTACACCGCATCGTTAACACTTCCTGAAGTCGTGCTGGCTTGGCGCAGATCCCTCCATTGAAAGCAGCCCGGTTTGGGGGAGAATCTGTCTGTTGCCTTGTTATAGGAAATGAAATAAAATAGTGGTTAAAATGTTACCTTCCCATTGCTTGAGAACCTTTCGTTTTTAAGTCTTCCAAATCTTCCCGAATTGACAAACTCGATCCAGTGCACTTGAGAATGGCGAAGCCAGGATATAAGGTATTAAGTCTAAAGACAATAAAAGAGGATCACTAGGCCGTGGGGAAGTGCCCTGTCGTTCCAGGGAACAAATGAAAGAATTGGGAAGCCATAGTTTTAACTATACGAATACTGCTTTTCCGAAAAACAAAAGACTTTGATGAATGTAAGGAGCTGCGCCGTCAGTCATGTGAGCATCATATTAGAAACTGTTGAAAGTACAGAGTATCTGTCTCTGGTGAACAGTCTTGCTTACATATCGTTGCCCTAATCGGAAACTAAATTGTATTTACTTTGTGATAAGAAAAGTTTATTATAATAAATGCTATGGTCATTCACGTGAAGGGAATGAATGCGTTCTGGAAAGAATGTCAGGATAATTCCCTTGAGTACCATTCTCGAGTGTGTTACCTAACTATATTATGGCTCTTTAAGTGCTTATGTAATTCCTTCATTTTTCTATGTAAATGAGGTCCAACCCGCCTATGACTCATTACTGCGTGATTTATGTTGCCTTTCTATGTGGTTTACACGACTGATAAAGTGATTAAGTGCTTTCACCTGTATCGCGGCGCCTCGTAAGAAATGAAGATGCTCTCCGAAACAAACTCTCTGTAAACTCTCTATGATCCAAAACTTTAAGTTTTTTTCGGAATTATTTCTCTGAGAGGAGTGAAGAAATTAAAGACCTGCATTGGGCAAACGAACCAGTCACCTTGCTTGTACGTAAGCGTCATTTTAAACGGGCTTTCGCATTGGCTGAATGATCTATAACAGATATCATGCGGTGGTGTGACAAGAAGGTTGTCAAGAATTATTTGAATAAAAAGGTTTATTATTTAGATTAATGACAGTCCTTGAAAGCCTTTAACCCCCAAATTCCTGAGATATCTCGGCGAGAACGATCTTAAGTGAATTACACGGAGATAACTACATGGGAGGAAATAATCCCAGGCCGACCCTGAAGACGATACAGTATTTTACATCAGCCTAGTTGACGGTAATGCTACTGTGAGTCTGTCCTGCTTTCTACTGGAGGGGCATTGTATCTGATTCCTATCCACTTTCCTAAAACACACCAAATTCTTCGATCAATATAAATATTATCTTAGTCTTAGGTGGATACTTTGTGGGGCAGACAGGCGTGCATACGCCAGGCTGGCATGGAAGAAAGTCATTCAAGGACAGCAGATACCATCGACTCACATAAGCTCATTTATCAACTATATATCGGGAGTCCAAATACAGACGGGGATGAGATGCCATCAGCAGTTAATACATATCGCATACTGATCTCCTTTTCAGCAATAAAAATGATTTAATGACCGTAGAAGAGAGTTGAATGACGCATCCTTATTGGTCACATAGCGAGTCAAATATTTAAGTGTCATAGTAATCATTTACGTCTTAGCCGTTCGTCTTGGCCGTTTGTCATGGGATGGCAAGAAGGACTGAATGTTATTACTTATCAGTCACAGTCATACTGGCACGTTGGATTGGGGTAATATTAGAATCTCTCCTCAACTGTTATCGTGTTCGATTATGATACTTTATAGACGTTTCCTTCCTTTTATGTCATATCGTACTGAATGTAAAAACGAATCTTGTCTTATCAAAATTATAAAGCGTTTCATCCAAATTAATAAAAATTCAATTAAAAATGCGTATTTAGACGATTGGTTGGAGTATAGAAAAACTCGAATTTCATTTGAATGATGACAAATTGATAGGAGGTGTTTTTTTTAGATCTTATAAGAGCTTATGTATTGGCATGTTGTCGATGACCTGTCTATCTGTCCGTGAACATTTCTTTCAAAACGCTACTCCTCCAATTGTTTTTGTCCCATTTCAACGAATGATGACTACACGAAGATTCCGTTCGTAGTATTGATTTTCAATTTCGATGACCAGTTGTCCGTCTGTTTGTCCATCAATCTAACAGATGTTAACATTTCTTTCAAAATGCTTCTTCTGTTACAGTTTTTGTTGAGTTTTAGCAAAACTTGGTACAAATGTAGACAACATCAAGATACATAATTCCTATGTATTGGTTTTTATTTTTAATGGTCTGTTGTGTATCTGTATGTCCGTTTGTCCAACATCCCTAATAATGTTTCAAAATGCTACATCTCCAACATACTTAATGTGATATCATTGAGACTTGGCACAAGTGCATTAATGTACCGGTACATATTTCGTAGTACTGATTTTTAATTTTGATTGCCCGTTGTCTGCTATTTTGCCTGTGTGCCCAGCTTTTGGTAGCGCTTGTTTGAAAATGCTATTTCTCCTGCACTTTTTGCCTGTTCTCACTATCATCTGAACGTCGTCTGTTAGTCCGTATCTTCCCACTGTATGTGTTTGATTTAAGTTAAACTGGCTATAAATTTAGTCGAATAGCGTATAAACACCAACATACATGATTTTGTAAGTGTGTCCCAACCAGTAAAGTCTCATCATCAGAGACTCTGGTGTAAGAAACTAAATCGAATGGCTAATTACCCGATGAGCAAACAAGACACGTCCAGCCAAGAAAGATGTTTAAAGAGATATAACGCCAGGCATGCCGTGTTTGAAAACATGAAGAAAGGAAAATAAACTTATCGTAGTGTTCGAATGATTGCTAGTATGAATATATGATAATTTAATACACTATGGAGTTACGGGCTACCTAGGGCATAACACGTTGAATAGGATACCTTGTCCCACGGAATCGTGATTTGTTCCCAGACTGGCTTGACTGTTGTTCTCTTGTCCTGCTCGAGTAATACTTTATCAGTTTGCCAACAAAACATCCTCCTAAATACAGGAATGAACAGTAGACTACACACCTTTGAGCCGAATTAACTTTTGCGGGAATGGTTGCCCATTTAAAACCAAATCGTTAAAGCTACTGTCATGGCTGTAACAATATGTCGCTTGAGAGAAACGCGTCATTCTAAAGGTATGGTGGCGTGCGGTGAGGTCGCCTTATCGCCTCGTGTGTTGTGACTCTGTAGTTAATACTAAACATAATATTTGGCTGATGTTGTTTTTGTTTTTGACTTTGTTCAGAGCAGAAAATATAAGCAGAGACAAGGGTCTGTGTTTCGTATTTGTAAAGCAGTGCTCTGTTGGAATGACAGACTTGAAATTATATAGTTTTGATAGTTAATCTTGTACCAAGATTATGTGGTTTGTCAAACCATTGGTCGTCTTAGTACATTTAAACCATATGTGGGGCCTTTTGATCATATATATTTTGACGTTGCTTCTCTAACCTAATGACCCGCCCGGGTAGCGCAGTTGGTTGGGCGTCCGCTTTCGGACGGGGAGATCTGGGTTCAAACCTGGGTCGGGTCATACCAAAGACTTTAAAAAAATGGTACATTCTGCTTCCTCGCTAGGCGCTCAGCAATAAGAGGATAGAGGGTGGACTGGTCGGCCCGGTGTCAGTATAATGTGACTGGGTGAGGGGGCTTGTTGGGTGTCTTCGGCAAGTCGTCTCGGTGAGGCAGCACCAGATAAAAGATACGGTGGAAATCCGTCCTGCACCAAGGAGACACCGCCTTCGTATAAGTGAAATATTCTTGAGTAGGGCGTTAAACAATAAGCATTCATTCATTCATTCTAACCTAATGGCCTACTAATGTTTTCTATATTGAATGGGCAGCTTTTAAGCCATCGTTTCATTTGTCTTGAGAACAAACTAAATCCTCTTTCATTAAATACCATATTAATCATCGCTGATACCTAAGTCATTCCGTGTACGTAGGGAAAGCTCTTCTCTAAGATGGGCTTACCTAGGGTATAGCGGGAGCCACTTTGACCCCTGACACGTTGACACGTCATTAGTGATCTAACTCTGTTTCTGCTAGCATGTGTCTATCGTCAGAGCACTGACGTGCTTTGCGCTTCAGAGGAATCGTGTGGTAAAGTGGTCTACTTGTAATGGACAGTTTGGACAAATGTCAACGGACGAACCCACGAATAGAACAAGCCGTCTGCCACTGAGGGGTCTTATTTGGCCAGAATTTCCAACGTTGACCGAGCCGACGTATTTATAATTTACAAGCAATCATCTTTGCCTGAAATATACGTGACAGGCCGTGGTCCTAAGCCTAGCAAACCATTCCACGATGTACAAACGTTGTCCAGCGCGTAATGAAGGTGCAGTTTTCATATTGCTGTGAAGACTGTTCCGTTTCCTCCAATTGGTGCATTCGGGTAGAGTTCGTAAGGAAAAGGAATCTCTTTTTAAATACACAAATTCAATGTATATTTCTGCTGTTAGATAACAATTACTCCGCACTCAGTTTTTCAATGAGATGTTCAAGATTTCCCCTTCGATCATTCCATCGTTCTATACCCTAAAATCATCTTGATTACGACGTAATGAACAAACCAAGTAAAAAAACCACCCGAAGAAAGAAAGTAACCGTTCAACAAAGCATTCCATTAAGTTATAGATTTTTTTCTGTGTTATAAGGGATGTGGCAACTTCTGGTTAAAGGTTAAGTCTCGTGAAAAAATAATTTTCATAATGTCCAAGAAACATTTTAAATTTTTTTCTTAACTCACTGAACGAAACAATAATCTTGTTCATTGTTCAGCGAAATGCTGTAAAAACTCTTGATTATTGGTATGGCGCCATGGTCAGAATAGCTATTCACGTTCAAATTGCTATGGTTTTTGTGTAGGCGTGACAGTGTGCCTGGCATAGATATGTAGCTATGGCTTAAATACCCGTATGGTACACTGCAAACAAATGGCGGAAACCGTTCTCTTGAAACCTTCCTCGTACATAGCGAGAAATGCCAAGCTGTCTGTCGACACATGACATGTTGTTCTTGAGGTACAGTGGTAGCTTAAATATAATAACTATGTCTCACTTCATTTCCTTTAGGAGAGCTTTTACGTGCAGATTTCCACTACACATGGCACTGTTAAATTTATACATAGCAGACGGCCTAAATGGTCGTTATTAATAGTCTTGACTGCCTTACTTCTGCTCGTAAACTAAACTTTCTGTTGTTGCTGTATTCACACTTGAGGAATTCAACGTTAAATCTGCCGATGTTTATTTTGGATTCCATCAACTAGCCACATATTACCACTGGTTCCAGAAAATCCGTTTCCTATAATCAGCGAAAGTTGGATAAAATAATACTGGTTCCAGTGGACAGATTTTAGGGATTTAACCAGCTACCGGCACCATTGTGTTCTCTTGCAGAGTTCAGGGCTCAGACCGGTCGCTGTCTCTTAAAGTAGCTAGCTTGTTAACTGATTTTGAGGGTGGGGACAAATGCAGTCTTTGGATGTTCACCAGAATTAAGCCCACAAGGTCAGATTACAAGGTCACGGTAATTAAACCATAACGGCGGGTTAAACATTTAGCTGAACCATTTTTGTGATTTTCATGTTAGGCGTAGAGAATATATGACTGTAATTCCACAGGTAATAGTAGACGGCAATATTGATGTATGTTCTTGTTGTCCAGGACAGGGACTGGAGATGTATTGCAGTCGTTGGGTTTACTATTGTATTTTGGAGGTAACCCAGACTTAAGTATCACGTAAGTTTACTATCATTAACGCATACAGACGCTCTACTTTCTGGATTCAGACGTAATAATTCAATTGATTTTCCCATTTCAATGGGTTAACCTACAGTCCTCTCAGTCTGTCCCACTTAGTCTATAGCCCAATAACTCAGAGAAAGAAGCCAAGTCTGCTCTGACCACCTACGCACACCTCACAGTTACAAAACTTACCAAAGGAGTCTGACACACTGCCAGAAGACGTATTCCGTCATAGAGTTTATCATAAACAGCATAGAGTCAGTCGGTTAAGCCACTTATGATTAAATACCACTGTTCAACTTGTTTACAAATGATATGTTTACTTTGCACAGCAATGAATACCAATGTAAACGCCCACATCTATTCGATCAACGAAAACGCCAACATGGATGCAAGCAATATAATCGCGGAGGTGAAATTTGAATTTGAAGCCTGAAAACGGACTTTCTGTTATGGCTCCTCATATCCCCTTATTACTGACCCACTCAGGTCTCAGCCGCAGTAGTTTACATGGAAAAGTTGGAATATTATCTTACGAGCGCGTTTAACTTGGATACCATAATAAACGCATAGCATAATGTAATACTGCATGTAAGTCCAATACCTAGCATATAACATCCGTTCTGGTCCAGGGACTATATGGTAAGCGAGCACATGCCATCGACGGGCGTAGTATAAACGTGATTGGACAGCGATTGGATATGTACACATATGGGGAATCAGGGGGAACCTTATTTTTGCCAAATCCCGTTTTCACCATCACGTCCGGGGAACCTAATGGTTTTCGGGGCTGTATATTGAGCGATCGATTCCAGATAGTGTGATGCTTTAGCGCTTAGCAGAGGAGGGGGATTACAAACAAATTAGCCTCCCGTACAGAAGAGCTGTACCGCGCATCTCACCCGGGTTGGCATAACATGACCTGGAGGCGAAATTGGCCACTTTTATTTTCTTTCTGTTTTAAAAATTGTTTTGTTTCTCGTCCGAATAGCTTACTATGGCTGCATAACCCATGGGATTACAGTGACGCTCACTTTAAACTAAAAATGACCCAAGCTAACGTTACTAATGCCCCTGAATCTTTATGTTTACAAATTCGTCTTTGGTTCAAAAGCGTTGGAACTAACATTTTGGATTTTGTTTATACACATATATGAAAAACTTTGCTCTCCCTATGGCGTTTTAACTTGGCACATACATTGCTACATGTATGTCGCGATACACATGGACAGCCCAACCGCTGGATTCCAATCCCCACCAGGAGGAAAAACATTCCCCATCTGTGTGTGAACTGCTGATGTAATGGCTTATCCGCTGCTAATGCGGAATGACGTCATCAGCCATGCCAACAATCATGGGAATGGGCAATATATTATGTAACTGAGGCTCTAATGATAATCAAGAGGTGGGGGGGGAGGGGCAGTTACGGAAATGATAATACACTTGAGAACATGGATCCGAACCTTAGCATTGAAATACACATCCATATGCCAGGTGTCAACCGAAGAGGGCGTTCCTGGTCAATAATTACGAGACTAATTTCCATAGCAACGTTTGACACAACCCATAAAAGTATATGGAAAGCCTGTAAAGTAAGAAATTAGGACGGATTCTTGCAAACAGAAGCTGTCAGTGGTTTTGAATGAAGACGGAAAGACGCAAGAAATATTTCGGGAGAAGAATAAATTAGGTATCCAAATTGGGATTTATGCTACCCGTAGTTTATAAGATGTTATATAAAACAGATATGCTTTATTTGAAACTGCTAAATGGTCAAATGGTTTAACCCAGAAAATATAATGTAGCGCTTCGGGGCATATAAAAATATCGCCGATATTTACAGGCTATTAAACATTTCAACACCAGTAATGGTTCAGTTGATACTCCTGTTAGTTATGGACAATATTAAAGTCGGTGTGTCCGGGCCGTGGCGCTTCTCACTGGAACAGATTGTAAATTCACAAGAAATAAAATTTAATAATTTCACATACTGTCATGTTTACTAGATGGCGAGTCATTTTGAATGAGTAATCAGCATTGTTCATGTTCATTCAGCCTTAACCACCCTTTTTAAAACAGCATTTGTATAGGGCAGTGTTTACTGAAGACAGATTTACGGCATTGTCTTAGCGGGTGTCGTGTAAAGGATAACCACATCCCTGTGACACGACAGAATTCGGGTCTCTGTGACACAAGCGCATATTACCATCATTTCTTAACGGTTAATGTGCCAGGGAAAGCTAAGCTGGTGACTTTACTACTTTGAAGATGCAGCTTGCTAAAGGCCTCTAATGCATGCTGTGATCCTTGCCCGACAGTCTGTGTGAACGATCCTCACTTCAGGTTCCACGTAGTCTTGTGTTTGCCATAACTATCTGCGCTCAATTTGCCTCAGACAAATGAAGCAGAAGATTAGAAAGGATACAAGTGTAGTTTTTATATGACGTATTGTATAGAAAATAAAAGATATGTTCTGTGGAGAACTCTTGATTTCTTCATCGAAGGAAGAGTATAAACCCTACCCTTGAGATGATGATGTATTTGTATGGCACATGGTTTTGCCCAGTGAACCGTGATCTTTTATGCCATTGCAAACTAAATCGACATTGGAAGATATTTTTTCTCGTTTAACATCGTTTTTGTGTTGTGCTTTACTGATGACTTATGCTTAAAGAGAATCACACCAATATATATTGCTGTGACGTGTAAGAATGAATTTTTTTCTTACAAAAGTGGGTGAATGTGCAAGCATAATTAATGCATGACGTGTTTTACTGCTACATTTGAATTTTTTGAAGGCACTTTGCGCACTTGAGCGACAATATGTATGTCACAGCATTCACTAACAAACGGTATGATGTAAATCGGGCTGATGTTATAATTATTGTACATCATTAATTACGCTATGCCATATCACAAATATGCACCGGGCTGGAATTTTACTTCATTGTTTTTGCATGACTGCATCCGCTTTAAACGATACACAAAACCCTGGAATATGTAATTTTGCCTACTTTTGTAAAGATATGGAAGGGACTTGTGGTGATCCACCCGAGGTTCCACACTCCACGATAGACGGGACGGCGCCGCCGTACAAGGAGGGCACCCCGCTTCTGTACATCTGCAACCCGGGCTACTATCTAGACGGCAGTCCCTATTCGCGATGCCTCCGAGGAATCTGGGACGGGCCGATTATGGCTTGCCGACGTAAGTCAGTTGGAAACCTAATGATTTATAACGCAGCATGGTCAGTGGCGCAAATCGTCGTCGCCATTTGCTGAAGAGTGAATTCCAGTGTAAAAGACACAATCCCTCCAGGAACTGAGGTATCCCAATACAAATACCAGATTCCTTTCCGCTTCGAAAGTCAGACGTCCGAATCGAACATACACCAATAATTCCCGAGTAAGGATCAAAGGCCTTTGGTTTAAAGAGTATATTGCTTATTGCCTTCACTTGCTGGTTTTCTTTACCCGTTGGTTTTCATTGGCCCGTGGTCGATGATGCCGTATAATACCGAAGGGGACTGACCTGTAGGCGTATTATACATGGATCCCTCATATTGTGGTTATACCAGATATTATGTTTTCTTTGAGAATATAGGGTGTCGCCTTAACAGTATTCGATGATGTAAGGCAGTGGACGAAACGGGATAGATTTATCTTCGTATTACTTGTACACTGATAGGAAATATTAAGGCCATCTTAAACGAAAAATACATCATGTGGGTAAACATGAAATAAATCAGAAATAATGAGTTTTCTCAAGGTGTAATGGATATTTATGCCTATATCATATCAGAAATATGATTAATCTAATATTCTATGCGTTTCAGAAGCCCTGGGACCATTTCATGAAGGGTACTTAGTGCTAAGTAACCATTAGCTAAGTGGACTTCATATCTCCACAACATATGTTGTCATGGGAGTTAAAGGAATACTTAGCTAAGTGCACTTCATGAAACGGACCCGCATGATCGGCTAGATAAAGCCTTTGTCTTGCGCAATACAATACATTGTCTTTTGAAAATGAGGTCACAGGTTCGATTCTAGCCTTTGCTAGATCGATTGTGGCTTTAAATTAGGTAGTTTTTGTCTGAGTATAAGTAGTTTACAAAAGTGTTGTAATTTGTAACCTATCTTTGTATGTGTGTATGGTCTGCATGCCATCACTCTGGTGAACTGTACATGTATATATTCCATTTGTTTCTGGAGTTTTTTTATTTTCCAGCCAAATCTTGCAGCGACCCCGGATACCCGCGCCATGGCTATAGACACAGTACCGATTTTACTTACGGTGCCCGTGTGTTTTACTACTGTAATAATGGGTACAAATTAGTTGGCGACAGTTACCGAACGTGCCAGTTAGATACCGAATGGACTGGTACATTGCCGACCTGCGAAGGTGGGTTTCCCATCCAATGTCCCATATATTTTACATACGCGTATATTGTGTGTTTTTTGGTGTATTCTGATGTGGTGTTCTGTTGATCAAAAGGGGATAAAACGATGACCTTGAAGGAGAACTTTATCTGTTGTTTGTGAATATCTTCAAGGTCTTGACTGATCTGGGTAACTGCCATTGTGAATGAGGTAAATAGCTAACACGGCCCCTTTACTTCATTTGCATAGTTGTCAGGCGTTCTATCTTGTAATTTTTTGATATTCCTGTTACATTTACATGGGTTGTTCTCATAGATACCACGATAAACATATCATACGCCAATCATTCAATAAATGTGTCCACCGTTCTGAGCAATTTAAATATGTCTGTAAACTTTCTTTTGCATCTAAACCCGTAGTTATTTGAAACTCCCTCGATATTTAGGCTACTTAACTCGTAAATGGCAGCAAAATCATGAAATTATTTAGTAAAGATACATTTGCCATCCAGTAATATGTGTGCTTCGTGTAGCATGTCGAGATGGCGTTATTTATTATCCTACTAATTATGCAAACCAGACCCATCCGTGCCTCTCTCTCAGTCTTTATACGCACTTGTAACAGTCTAGACCATTTGTCAGCCTACACAATTTTAGGCATTGTAAAAATAAGCCATTTTGTCGTTTGGCTTGTTGCCAACAGCAATGCCTGACCATGTATACAATACTTGTATGTTGGGGTGGGCCTTGGGGAATACATTGTCCTTTATCGTCCCATAAACTTACTGTATCATATATCCATGTTCTGTACAGCGTTACCAGTCGTTTCCAATCACACAGAAACTGCAATATTAATGACTTTATGAGTCGTCTGCGCCAGGTGCCTGATTTGGCGCGTTTTAGTCAGAAGGGAATTGGTTTGTCATTAATAATCAACGACGTAACGAGAAGGCTTGCACTTACATTGGTAGGCTGCTCACATTGTGATATTACCACGACCCTTTGTGGCAGATCACCACGCTTCACAAATACCACGCAGGCCATTTGTGCGTACTTCTCCATTTTGCTAATGTATGATACCAACTAATCTTTGACTCGGTTCGGTGTCTCTACCAGGTGTCTCTACGCGTGCTGTGATATCGCGTCTGCTGTGTGTATCATGACATTAATATCCGAGTCAAACACAAAAATAAGCGAATTTATATGTTTGTTTGTGCCAGTTTTTACGTCTTACTGTGTCAGCCCATCTTCATATCGGCGATCGTCCTGGTGGTTCTAATGAATAAATGGTACTTGGGGTTTTATTTCGCTATGAAACAAATTTATTCCACACATATCTCGGATCCTCAAAGCAGCAGCATTAGTGGATGAAAATCCTACATTTTGGAAAAAACGTGAAAGTAGAACAGCTTCATTAAAAAATACAATACACTACATGAAAAAAACTGTGTCAGGATGGACGTGCAATTTCATCCACTAACAAATTTTACACCCAGTTGCAATTTTCAAGACTACAGAAAGAAGTTTCATTCACTCATCCTCATTGCCTCGAGTCAGTTTGTTTGCTAGTTGATCTTCGAGACTGTCTCCCATCTTCCCATAACTTTGGTCCGTCGGAAGCCTTCAAACTTTGCCGAGCAACCATGTGCAGATTTTCCCTTGAGGGAGATTGCACTTAGCCTCAGTCCACTTAAGTGGAGATTCCGGACATGCCTAGAAATCACTCTCCCATTACAACACCAACACAGAGTCACTTGGTGAGAACGGTTCCCCTGGCACCAGCAACCTCCATGTTTCTTTTCAATCAAACCAGTACTTACGCTAGGGCTAACTTACTTATCCAGGAAGGCCCGTGTCCTGTGTCAAAGCGTATTCACCGTGCCATCAGAAACCAAGTGTTTCTCTGGAGACGTGTGTGTCTCTTGGCTGAAGTATTGCTCATCTATATGTCATTAAGATGAGGGAGAGAAGTTCTACATGTGGCGGACACGGTTGTTTCAAACGGACAATTTCAGTGCTAAATTTTAAGTGCTAGATTTTTAAAGCAAACAAGTCTTGTTGATGGAACTACCGAAGGAATGATTAGGGGTTCAGGTTAAGCAATTTGTGGCCCTCATAGCCATATGTGATGGTCGCATATGGTTACGACGAAAGCTTATTGAACGATTAAAAGTCCTTAAGTGACCAAAGGGACTGCAGTTATAAAACCCTCGTGGAAATACCGGCGTTATGGGGTAATAACACTTGCTTTTCTAACAGTATAATTCTCTTCTAAAGTGTCAGAAAGACAGAATTACTTAGATCTTATTGTCAAGGAAAATGCGAACTTTAAATCCAGTAATAGAAGATTCTCTTGTCATGGATTTTTTGTTCCTAGCACATTTAATGACCATGTTAGTCATAGCCTACACACACAGAGCAAAACCTGAGCAGCGACGACACTGAGATAGTTGGCAGATGATCACACTTAACCATTACCATTTGCGGTTAGGAGAAGCCATATACGACCGCTCCATTTACTCTAGGTATCCCTATATCCGATCATTTTAACAGGCAGGTTTTGTCTGGGTGTTAACTGATATGTCCGGCAATGTTGATGATAAGCTTTCTGCGGAGGTGTATTTGTCTACTGTACGGTACGCTGGCTTTACCCAAAGGACCCCGGAGCTTTGTAGTCCATTACCCCGTCCGAAATAAATGGATCATTTTACAGTAAAAACCATCGGGAAAATGTCTCTCAGGTCACAGTACGTGTCAAAACCTGAAGATGTCGGCAAAGTTTTCAGAAATGTAGTCCCTACGTTTTGACTAATATATAGATGGGACGATTCCGGCCTGAGTCAACAAGAATTAGCTAACGGAAATTTTTTTTCTCTTTCGAGTAATGATTCTGTACAATGACCTCATTTCTAATTATTCCATGCATAATTTGTCCTCACAATAATGTTTTAGAAGGCCTTCCAGTATAACATATTTTTGTGACTTCTGTGGTACTTTTTCTGCAATTTGTTTTAAACCGCTGTCTGTCATTTCTCTTCTATCGATTAAAGCTGTAGAAGCCCGGGGCAGCATAGGCCTCCATGTTTATGTCACCAACGTGATGCTTTTTATTAACAACTATACTATCAACCTATTCACCTGTATTATTTATATATTTAGCCCTGAAAATTACTCACGGACTGAGATTTTGAATTTTGAATTGGATTTCATGCCTCGAAAATCAACTGTCTGTCCCACATCTTTGAAAACTTATGGCCGCTTCACCCTTACATGTTACAAGCTTTGTTTACCGTTTATATATCATTTCATGTTTCTGTAGGAACTGGTTTTATAGGTAGTTGTTGAAAACTGGTCTTACGATTATCGACTTAAAACGCCCCGTGCATGACTTGCCTTGACATTTAGATTCACATCGTTTGTGCGAACGTGTCACATTACCTGTTAACATTTATCTCACCACCACCGTGCCACTGTACATTTACCCACTTTTATCGGTGGTGCTGTTTTCTTTGTTATCAGTCCTGTAATGGTGGACCTTTAGCCTTTTGGCTCTAAGGATAAATAAACCCAAAACAGAAAGAAACAAACTGCAAGAACTAGAGAAATAAACACTAAGGAACAAAATCCTTCCTAACGTATATAACATTCATCAGTGAAAAGTAAAGTTGTTACATAGTGTTTGTGATGGTACAATTGCATACTGTAGGACAATTTCGCATGTTCAGCCATATCACCCTTGTGTATCCGAGGTGCATCTTATTCAAAACCTTTCTAATTCTGTACAAGTGTTTTAGATCAAGTAATGTTTTTTTCGTAGAAAAAAGAGCAGAAAGAACAAATCAAATGACTGAAACATTGCGCTCATACTCATTGTACCATTTAATAAATAATTTGGCAGTAAATCGACCCGTATTGAGACTCCCTTGAAGTTTAGTGACATGTGAAGTGTATGGGGTGGGTATTTCAGGGAACTAGCGCTCTTTGGTGAATGACTGAGGCAATATGGCCACTAGTCAGCGCTTCAAAAGCCCGCCTTCGATATGTTCTGGTAGTTTACTGTCTGAGGTGTAGTAGGAATCGTTCTGAACGCAGTTCGTTACATACAAATGGTGCTCTTTCTGTTCACAATGGAAGTCGTAGAGCCGCTCCTAGATTAAATTGGAGACTGCAGACAGGACAAGAGACCATTACTTAATCCGAGGAGAGAAAAACGTTGTTTCCTGTTAGGTGTAATGAGTTTCGGTAGATAAAAAGAACGGCTGTGATTTCCTGTTTCTTTAGAATTACTGGTGTATATAAACCTGATTGTTTACACGCCACAGTACTCGCCATATTAAGTGATGAAAAGATAACACTGTCATGAAGAAAGCTTACATGTTTGTAAGCAACAGAAGAGCTTAAATAATGACCCCATGTAATGCATACTAACAAACGAATGAGCTATTTCATGAAACACTATATTCACGCGATATAATCTGTTAATTATGTTTTTATTCGGCTTCAAAGCGCTGAGTTATTGTAATCGTACCTTGTCTTTCTTTGCTAACATTTAGATCTCAATCTCCGTGAGTAAAAGCTGGCCGTAAGTCCCACAGATTGGCCGAAATTGGTCACAACTTACGCTGTATCAGAGATGATGTTTCAAGCTTTGTCGACTCATTGAAAATTACTATATATGCTGGGATGTACATTTGCTTCCATATTCTCTGAAAAACTGCGAAGGATTTCTATCTTGAACTGATTTGAAGGGATAGCTTACATTCCTAACATTTCACCCATTTTTTATTTATTTACATTTACCGCTGTTTGTAGCCATTGTTTACGGAATCAAATGGTTACTGAAACGACTTAAATAGGAGAGCGACGGAAAAACACAGTGGAACGCAGTCAACAACTGATGTCATTATTTCCGATTGTTAAAAACAAGCGTGCTTACTTAACATAGTAGCGGAGCAGGCAGAAGATGGTTTCGAACAAGTGACCTCGCAGGTCAGGAGTTATTCGACTTTGAGGACAATATCTTATCCGACGAGGTAAGGAAAGGGGCGGAATGTTCAGTCAACGGAGGCACACTTCATTGGATTTTAAGAACCAAAGTGATGTAAAACGTCTGACCGTCAGGAAGACTGTGGGGAACTTCATCGTTAGCATGCCACAAACAATACATAAGTACAATAGTAAGTATACCTAGACAGTCTTGTCTTTTGAATAAGATTTCATTCTTTTGATGCTAGAAGGTCATTTAACCTTGTCCAAGGGGTGGTTATTGTCATAGGCGTCATTTGTATGGTTTCTCTAATTAAAGCTTAGCTGCTGTGTCTCTACTTAACATAATCCAGGCTTCCAACGGCCATTCGTATTCTTCATTTGCCTGGCTACTACAGACAAAAGCTGTTAAATAAGAAACTCTTTGGCCGGTAATTAGACCTTTGTCTCGCCTGTAATTCAAGTCAGGTCACATCCTCCAGTTTATCGATTAAGCAATGGAGGTTTTCCTTTAGACGATGCGGTGTAAACAGTCTGGCTAGACATGGCAAGAACGGGGAAGCCATCAATTCTACCCATGATGCACTTCACAAGTGTTCTCATTGGTCCAGTAGATGGAAGGGTCTGTCATTCTTATATCAAAAGTATGCCATAAACAAGTGCCAAAGACAAGTCGATTTCGGATAACTGTGGTTTGCGTTACTAAAAACATTCACATGAATCAGATCGTGTTGAGCAACGCCTGTGTGGATTGGGTCAAGCAAATGCCAAGTCAGCAAGCAATCGGACTCTCTTTGTATGCAAACGGAATTCAGACTTCTCATCTTATATTGCTCCAAAGTTAATGCAGACCCACTGTCTGTAGCCTGCTGTAGTCATTCTCGAGAGTATTGATTTTAGTAATATCATAAAGGGTAAATGATTTCAAAGTGGATGGTGAGATCAAGATAGCATTACATTTATAGCCGTGTAAACGTTATAACATTACAGTATCTCACCGTACACCAAGTCGGCACCACTGGGATGTACTGAGTAAATATCAGTCACAGCATAGTCCATCACACATTACAGTGAGCGAATAACAAAGTGAAATGCACCAGAGCAGTGAAAGAAGTGATAAATTTGGTTCCCGGGACTGATTCCACAAAGCCATTTCTGACTTAAGTAAAAATTGAAAACACCGTCACAGCGCTTAGTGTTTGATATTGAAAATTTTGATACATTTGTGAGATGATAATATTCATGATGTGGTCAAAATTGTAATTTCAACAGCCCAAAAATAAGCCCTAAAATCATATTTGAAATTTTGACTTAGGTCAGA
The DNA here is from genome assembly GCA_016165875.1 of Acanthopleura granulata. Taxonomy (NCBI): domain Eukaryota; kingdom Metazoa; phylum Mollusca; class Polyplacophora; order Chitonida; family Chitonidae; genus Acanthopleura; species Acanthopleura granulata. The sequence goes on along the minus strand of JABBOT010000001.1, from coordinate 13,618,941 downwards.
AATGGCTTTGTGCAATCGGCCTCTGATGTTGATTTGTTTGCTGCGCTTTCTTTGTGTAACGGCCACGTCATGAAATGATCTCTTTGTAGCTAGGTGTTCCGAGCACAGATATTTTTAGCCGAGTTAAGCAGCTCTATAAGTCTCCGTCTGTCTGTCTGCGTGTCGTTGGGTCGTTCAAATTTTGGCCACCTTGTTTTTTTAAGGTGGTCCATTTACATAACCAAGGACGTTTTCAATCTTTTTCTCGAAGTGCGAATAGACACGTGGATTACAGGACGTGTAAACGCTTCACTGGAGCCTATGTGGACACAAAGGCGACCGGCCCGCGCTATCTGTTTTTCACGTAACAAGCACTGGTGGCGGATTACAAATCAGCAATTTATGGACCTAACTGCAAACGCGGAAGTACTCAGCCGTGTGCTGGCAGACAGATAGCTTGGATGAGCGTCGAGCACCATAAAATCGCCATGATAAAATAACCTTCCCTGGAGGACATGGAATGAGTCGATGGCGTCTTGCCCAACTCGCACCGATCACTTCGTCTGCCATGGCTCAATATGGGCTCGGTAAATTACCTAACCGTTCGCTTTTGTTTCCAGTGATTGGTGTTTTACACCCTACTTAACAGTATTCTATTCGTATGATGGATGCCTGCAGCTCTCGATAACCGTTTTACACCGTGTCAGGCTGTATATCAGCTTTACAGTGGGAGACAGTGATCACTTTTTAACACTACAAGTGCTATTTTACCGCATTTTATTTCCGCGATGTTCACAGTGAATTGGGTATAATATTTAAGCGAAAGGAAATCTCCACATTTTATATCAGACATTAACGGTAAATACAAGTTTCATTCCCAGGAAGTTAATCCATGCATATTGAGAAATTAGTTACAGACACAGATCAGAATACACACGTATAGAGTGTGCGTGCGTTTGGTCTACCTTCCTCTTTTTTCAGGGAAGCACTACAACTACATCTCGCCTTAGCAAAATCAAACTTCCGTTAAGGAGACATGGTCGTCCAAAATCTGGATTTTTAAACTCATTCTCATTGCGCCGTCTTAAGAAAGTTTTGAAGTGCCTTCATAAACGAAATCAGTCACGTTGAATTAAAAAATATTCATTGAGTAATTAGCTTGTTCGAGCCTGGACAAGTTCTTTCGTTATTCGAATTCAACACTAAGAGGGCGGGCCATGTTCGACGTTAACACCGCCACAACAACAACAACATTTGCATCCATGTATCAAGCAGGGTAGTTTTGCGACAACTGACCACCAATTACAACTCTAGACTTGCTTGTCAACCAGCTGAGCTTTCTTTTACGCCTCTTTTTGCCTAATCCTCTTACGAGCGAGCCGTAAGTCCTTCTCTTACGCATGTCATCAGCCACGTTTGTCCAGATATGTTTACTGAGCATTGTTCCAGTTCCACTGAATTGACAGCCCCTCATTTAAATATTATGGCAGACTTTTCAGTTTTCACTTTCTTTTTTTGTTATTTTTAAACATTCATATAGGGTACAATGCTGGGGGTGGGATTAACAAAAAGTTTTACGACGAAAACTTTTACTTCTGAGAAAAAAACCAATACTCATGGCATTCTGTAATAACGCTAAAGTATCTAATATCTGGTATCTAATATTTCAGTTTACGTGGTTACATTTGTAACGAAGTTGAATATGATAAGTCGAATCCTTTAATTCTGTCATAGGTAACCTGTTTTCCTTGTCCCAGGTGCACAATGCCTGTATTTTGTGCATTTATAGAGACAGTGTCAAGGACATATGGGTTTGGTGTCAGTGCGCTGTAACGCGACATGTTGGCTACGGTATGTTGGGTCCATGGATTCATTGTTGTGTGATGGTCAAAATAATGTTGAAAAGGAAGCTGGAACTCAAGCAGTCTACATGTAAGACAAATGTTTCCTGGTGTATTGGTGCTCATAAGGTTTCTTTGGTAGACAATCATTTTTGCAATTTTGCGAAATATTTACAAAATTTTAATCGTATCCTTCCGCCGGAAAAGCGACGAGATCGCGTGGGCAGAATTTCTGATTTTTTTGTCTGTTACAAAGGATCACTATTGGATAAAAACGCCCTCTCTGCTCTAAGTTCAGTCATTATGAAATCGATTATTCAACCACTGAACGCCTTACGTTGGAATCTAACTCGCTAAACTTACCAGACACGAAATTTGCCAAAATTTCTCATAACTCTCAATAACCTGGCTTCCCATCGAGTGGCATCATCACAGACAGAAGCGTTTTTGTGATGAATTCTTCTTGTTTTTTGACTAACATTTTTATGCGCATGTTTTTATAAATGAAAACTGGCGTTAACAATTCTGTTAGTAATGGGCCTTGAGACAATCAATTATTGGATAAAGAGTGCTGTACAGATATCAGCTTAAAAGCTTAAAATGTAGAGAAGTGTAAATTCATCAGGTAATGCACTGGACGACTTTGCAAAGCGTCACAGGACTAGATGCGTATAAGTTGACGATTATTAGGCTTCAAACGTGACATCGGTCGCGAAACGGCAGCATAAATATTCACTACATCATTTGGGACTTCGAGAGTTCTATTGGGAGTTGATAAAGGGTGTAAATGTTGATATCTAGTTACAAACCAGAATTAGGGTTGTTACACCCAAAGCATTTCTTTCGTCGTGAATTATTCCGTTCAGTGCTTGTTCGTTAAAATCAGGAACGCTGTGTTTTACGTTTTGGTTTATTTTGTTTGGATGTGTTCTTTAAAACATCAAATGGGATTAAACCTGGATCTAGTATTGTCGACAAAAATGAACCAATAACTAACGTCGTTTTATCGTGGTCAGTGCCTTAATAAAGCTTTTCACCTCGCATCTCGGTATGGAAGCATTGTTATGCATGTACGATGTCGTAGGGTATCATTTAGTAGTGCATGTAGACAAACAAACCTGATATGAAGAAAGTGATGCCTAACGACATGTTTACATGGCCTAGTTCCAGGAGCTCCGCTCACGCTACTTTCGTTACATTACCCCTCTTAATTCTTGCCTACAGCATTTCTTAAACCAATCATAGCCGTCTTTACCCCGCTGGACATCCTCTGCTTCTATCATTCGTTTTAGTAAAGTAATTTTGGGTACAGCATTAAGTGCTAATCAGGTCTGATCAGATTTACTCAGTGACGTCATCATGTAAGCAGACGGACTTCCTGTTAAAGAAAGAGGCAGCAAATAATGAACATTAATGTTACAAGTCATAAAAGCTGATCTATTTTCGTTATCCAAATGCAGAACTTTCACATCATTGCTGCTTTGTCGAAATCAGCCATATTTAGAGCTATGGTCAGTGAGTATGACGTACCCAAAGAAGCATTACTCTTTTCAAACTTTTCAAGGCGATATCTTGCTATCATGCCAAGCTAAAAAAATAAAAAAAAAAACGAAAAAAAAAACGGGCCGAATGTTTTTCTTGCATATGTCTATGTATTTTGGCAAAAATATCAAACTTTTTTATTTCCTTACAAGCACATGAGAAATATAGGGGAAAACTTTGATATATAGCTATTTTTTACTTGGTTATTTGGTAAAATAATTGGGCTATAGCCCCATCAACTTTGTCATCTTGAGCCAGTCCAGCGTTTTCCTAATGCGTCATACCATTGTAAGCACAAGGGGGGACACAGGCTATCGAAAAAAGGTAAGATTAAGTGTCACATGGAACATTGTCGGTTATTGACTGCAAGAGAAACTGGCATGTTTCGTTCGTTTTGGGTTAGACGCTGGTTTGTGCTTCCTGGGTTAAAAATTTTACCAATGTGATACAATGTTATTTTGAATACAGACAGAAAGTAAAAAACTTAAAAATTTACTATTAATCAAATGAAATAAGTTTAATGTCAAATGTCTACTCCTGAATAATTTGTGTTCCTGTCATTAGTTCGAAATCACTTAAAATCCACTGTGGTATTAACATTTGATCGCATTGAACTACAAAGTCAGGGTGCCTCCTATACGTCACCGACTTTTCAAGGGCTAAATGTAAAAAGCGTTTTGACTGGTTAATGGTGACACGGCCTTAATCAATGGCTGCGTCGAAATGGAAGGTCTGTTTTCTATGTAACGCGTAAAATTAAATGTGTATTTCTATCAACAGACATGACAGAAAAAATTGAATTTTATATCATTAATAAGCAAAAGTCTTGAGCTTTCTTTTAATACCGCGTATTATTTATTTACTGCCTCTTCCTTTAACAGAGAAGAAAATTTGTATAGAAAGTTGAACTGCAAAACGAGCACGTTTGATTTTGATTGCAGGAGATATGGATATAACTGACAATAAATAATTTAGAAATGGACAGTACCTTTTAACTCCAGCAAAAATAGATAAAATAATACTCAACTATAAATGACCGTGAAACAAACCCCGGAAACTGTGGGGTTTGATTCTACGCAATAATTTGTTGGAGTAGTAATTGATAAACTTGTCTTTATGATGTGTTCAACCGCGAAGACATTGTAGTGGAATAACGTGCACATCGGTCGAGGGGTGAGAGCTCCTAAATATTCCTAAATAACACGGCCAATGCCCAATTGTAGGTCTTATTTTCTCGAAGACATTAAATTATTTACCCTAATGTAGGGTTTATTAGGGGAGATAAACGCACATATTCCAATCTCGTCCGGTACCTGACGCCTTTGCAAAGGGACATGGGTAAGAGCAGCTTATCTTGTTGTCTCGGGGAATGTTGAAGATGGATGGACTGACTGATTGGTAAACATCATATTTACCTGTTGGCGGCTGTCAGTGTCATAGGTGGTGTATGATGAAATGTTGGGAGTAAACCACTTTTATTTATTTATATATTTATTTATTTATTTAATGGGTATTTTACAACGTACTCATCAATATTTCACTTATGCGCCAGTGGCCAGCATTAGCGAGCAGAGCCCGGGGGAAACCACTACCATCCGCGGGTTACTGGCCGACCTTGTCACGTACGGCCGGAGAAGAAACCAGCATGAGCTGGACTTAAACTCACAGCGGCCGCTTATGTGAGAGGTACGGGGTCATAGCGTAAACACTTTATCAAGGCAAGTAACTGCCGTACTTTTCTAAATATGACGAAGAGATTTTTGCGTATTCAGCGACGTGAATGGCCACAGGTCCCGAAAACAGCGATCGCAGGCGAGTAAGATGAAAGTTAAAATTGCAAAAACAAGTTAAGCAAAGTGCATTTACATACATATAGGGGTTTAGCGGGTAATCTGGCCTCAAGAAAAGGTTATATCATAATATTAAAATATTTATCATAGTAACATTCTGTAATATTTACATGCTTCACAGACAATTTTTTTTATCTTGTTCATTTGTACAAATACAAATGTATAATGGGTGAATGATCAGATTGCATCATGTTAGTAGTTGTCGAAGGATTGAATAGATCGGAACACAGCCTTCATACAGATCAATGGACACATTTCATGGTACCGTTTAGCTTTTCACATGTACATACTCTGCAGATATTTTCCCATGTGAATTGCGGAATACAAGAAATAATTTGGTGTGGTAGGCTCAAATCCTGTATGCGCTAATTATTTGAATGTATAAGGTATTCATATAGTATGCTATCAAACCAGAATCAGTCAATGTCGGGGCCTGGCTCATTATTCTGCCAGAGATAAGGAACCGAAGCCTGATAAGAGAATGTGCGATACTGGCACGGTGGGCTTCCGAGTCTGCTCTCTAGAGACTCTCCCTACGAAACAGTGACAAAGTGGGCACTTCTGGGGCTGTCGATATATAGATAAGGAAATCTACAATGCGTCATAGGTCGAAATATGTGTGCTGATGACCACATCAGAGCAATGGCAAACCATGGCGGCAAAATGTACCCATGTGTAGAATTAAGAAATCACACGACAAGCGTGATAAGGAAGCTCAGTAGCCTCCCTTTCTTTAAATGGTGGCAAGTTTTGAGAGTACACATATTCATTGTCACAGGAAGTTAACCAGATTGTTTTTTCCGATCCCCGATAGAAGACTACACAACTTTTCGTTGGTATACCAGCGCTTACTTGTCAAAGTGGGAGTCATATCACTTCTTTTTCATGAAACTGTTTTCTCATCACGACTTTTTGTGTAACTTTTCATGTCAGTTCTAAATACAATATATGACATACCGAAGATAAGTATATTTAGTTCGTCTGCACGATGTACAGAGAGCATACACTGGTGTCTTTTTCCAATTCTGCTCGTATTTGACCATGCAGGACAATAATATTTTGGTTCTTAAGCGAAGTGCCGATATGCTTCGAACTTGGGTAAAAGAAGTCCCACGTGGAACTACTGGTTCATTCATTTCAAATTTTGTGCTCATATCATCATTCATAAATTGTGGTTAGGCCTATGTGTCAAATTTTGTATTGGTAAATTCATTTACAAATTTTGTGCTTGTACACCTCCTCATATACCAGAAAGTGGTATGAATCCGACCAATTGCACTGGTATCCGAATCATTTTGGTGAGTTCAAACTTAAGTGCACCGAGGGTGTTCCAGTTCAGTCCTGTTGTTTGAAAATATATATTTATCTAAAGATGTTTTAAAATTTATATCAGCTGTCATTCTCTTACAACTTAACAGGCAAGTTCTTTGGCTGTCATGTATTTTTATATCTTGTTATTTTCTTCTTCTATTCTTTTCCTACAGTTATAAAAACACTGGAGGAAGGTTCCACTGTGGAGGAGAGGGGTTCAGGGGAGATACAAGTAGAGGTTCCCAGTCCTGACACCAGGAGGCTCAGCCAGGTGGGAAAGAAAACCGCGTATGATTACGAAACTATCCCATCCAAGCCCATCGACAGAGATGTGTTAATAGACGGTAATTTAGGGCCAGATCCCGATTATCCTATATCACCGGAAGACGCATATTCCAGTTATGACAAAGCAGAAGGTGAAAGCGAAACTAAACCTCCAGATAATGAGAAATTCACGCAGACCACTCCAAGGCCCAACCTGCACGTCATCAAGCTTTACCCTGAGAAACCATTAGGTGTTGTAACGCACAACAACAACCAGGATGGAAGCTCAACAAGTAACCAGAGAACTCCATCTCCCGATTCTTTCACTACTGACCTTATTCCCGAGTTTCTCAATCGTCATGATGCCATTCCGGCTAAAACGGAGACCTTGGACACGCTAGTAGATCTGGACGACCTGGAACCCATAAAGGTTGACCCCGGACCGGATGTCAATGAACCTGATCACGAATCTGGTTCTGGTTCCGGTTTTTCGTCAGGGGAGGTAATCGATGAAGAAATAGACTTGGGTTTGTTTACAACCACGTCACCGCCCTCACCTGGAGGTAAGAACACGAAAACCGTTCTTCGTAATCCTGAAAGGTTAGGGTAGAGCTGCCATCAATACAAATAACGATCATCAAAGCCATGACTGTATTGAGTGTTACATTTTCTAACACACACTGTATAATTGGATGACGCAAAAGAAGCGAACTTCATTTTGGACATATTCTACATTTACATTTAATCATGTGAGGTGAACATGTAGTATAGAGTGAATATTACAAATGTTAGAGGAAAAGCCTTCATAATACTTTTCTGAAGTTTTTTTTTCCCGTCGTTCCATTGTCATTACCAGCTCCATGTGGAGCACCACGTTCCATAGAGAACGCCTGGCATGACGGAACTGGCGTTCCATACCAAGACGGTTCCTACGTGACATACACGTGTGTGGAAGGCTATTACACTGAGGGATACTCCCATGTCGCTTGTCGCAACGGAACGTGGGAAGATCCAAGATTCACGTGTATAGGTATGTCTAGGTGACTGCCTTACGTAATACAGATAAGGTGATATATATATATATATATATATATATATATATATATATATATATATATATATATATATAGGTTAGACATATTTCTTTGTAGCTGGATCATCAGTCATGATCTTTTTAAGGGATAAAATTTTATCAATTCACAGTGCTGAAAACAAATACTAGCACGGCAGATTTCTTTAATCCTTAAACTTCGTATATCGACCGTAGGATAAAGCAGATTTGTCTGTCTCCCTAGGTGACTTAGACGCTTGTAATGAAATTGTCCTAATTTATTTGTAAAATCGCGGAGCTGACACTTGCCTGGAGTCAAACAATGGATTCCAGTGCAAATTAAATGTCATACAAGGCCTATTAGCAGCCAAGACAAATAGGCAACTCTAAAAACTCTTTCCCGCCTTGTCCCGTCCGTACATGTAGTTCAAAGCTATGCACTCTCTTTATCTTACATGTAATATGTGACACTCCCTGGTGTACACGTGCTCAAAAAAAAAAAAAAAAAAAAAAAAAAAAAAAGAAAGAAAAAAAGCAAGCACTGCAACGTTACCACAGAAAGCACTTTATTGCAGTTTGGGCGACTTTGTGCAGCCGGTCAGAGAGTCCTGTAAAGTGTTAAATGATACTTTCATGATTGAAACTAACAAAATTCCGAACAAACACCAACTACTCCGAACGATATGGGTAGAGCTGGGGTGTGTGTTCAGCCAATAGTTTTCTATGTTGTCATCTTGGGAACTGTTTGCTACCTTATTCCGTAACCTTTTTGTTTCTACTTACTTTCCCCGTACTTTACCCATGCTAGTCCTCACTTCCCTCCCGTAACCTTTTTGTTTCCACTTACTTTCCCCGTACTTTACCCATGCTAGTCCTCACTTCCCTCCCGTAACCTTTTTGTTTCCACTTACTTTCCCCGTACTTTACCCATGCTAGTCCTCACTTCCCTCCCGCATCGTCAGGACCCTCCAGAATGAGATTCTGATCAGGCTTTTAGTTGCGCAGCCAGCAACTCTGACATACCCTGAATGCCATGGACGCTTTGTGGAATGCGATTTTGTGGATATTTTCACTTTTCCTTACTTTGTTTGTCGTTGACATGTCAGAACACTTGATATAAAACGTGCAAAATGACAAGTTAAGTGTACAAAATTCGGCAAACGTTTCTATAAGTTTTATTGTTTTTTTGTTATTGCCACCGAAGACAAATCAGGTAAGATTGTACATATATCCTAGTATCATGAATGATGATCATATAATTTTGTTGTACTTTCTGTTATTCCTCAACGACAAAGGAAACCCACTCATAAATTCTCTCGAGTTTTGTGACCAATGTTTCTAGTGGCTACATATGTTCGGTTAAGGGAAAAGACCGGGGAGGCATTAAGCAAGTGGTAAAACAGTATGGTTTGAAGATTTGAAACGACCATAAAACTTTTTAGATTTTTTCCGAGGGAACAAAATTCAAAGTAGATCATAACACACACTCAACAGTGAATATTAAATCCCGCTATGAAAAAAATTTTGACCAATCAGAACTCAAGATTATTAAACTCCCGGTTAGCGGATATGACATAAATAGGGCCCTTAAATCATTACCATTCTACCTCTTGAATGAACGATATTCTTATACTGATAGAACTCGATTACAGACGGTTGGCTGCCCTTTGTTTTGTCAGTGCACAAACCAGAACTAAGAACAGAATGCTGCAGTGTGCAGATTTGGGCTGCAAAAACGGGAAGGAGCCTGGTTTAGCATTTCACCACTACAGAATGACGAACCCAGTTCATGTCATTCAACCAGCTTTAGCGTCTTCTGACAGCTATGGGACCTTCCAACAAAATAGCATATGTCTCTTAGAGAACGTCTTAAAAAAATATCGGGTGGCGTTTTTTAAATCTTCAAAGCTTACTCTCTTTACTACAATTTACTTTACATTTCCCCAGTTTTTTCTTTCCAAAATCCAATCCAATCTGCTTTTGAAAACTGGTTTATATATGCCTAGAAAAGATCGTCTTTTATCGTAAGAAGAATTCTCTTGACATTTCTTCAGACAGTTTGCCAGATTTCCACACTCTGAAGCTGAGCCATGTTTTGTTCTCTTTTTCTGGAAGACGATCTGAAGCATAAAAATGTTAAAAACCAAACCAGTGGAGTAGTAAATGTAAACCTACAATCTGACCGCTGTGATATCCAAGGCTGATATCCATTTATACCGAATACGTGGCGAATTTTCTGCTTTTTGTCTTCCATTATTACTAACTCATCACATTTAGCTGACATGATAGAAAACCATTTTGTCAGTGTGTATAGGTGATGTGCTGTGGATTGCTTGGTTCACTATGCTGCAGAAATGGACGCATTATCTTTGTGAAATTATATCATTCTTGCCAATGAAACTTTTGCGCCTTTGTCCTCTCAGTGAAGTCTTGCGGCGAGCCTCCGGTGCCAGAGAATGGTTATAAACACGGCATGATGTATACCACGGGATCGCATGTCTTTTTCAACTGTAACGATGGCTACGAAATAGTCGGGGACAATTACCGGACCTGCCAGCCGAATCAAACCTGGAGCGGAAGTGTCCCTTTTTGCCGGCGTAAGCGTTTCTTCTGCTTCTCCATGTAATTGCGACAAAAATTCGCTGGACGTTTTGTAACCTCCCTTGTGATTTCACGCCATTAACGTGTCACCTACTTTGATTATCTCTGTTTTCTTTTTTTTTTTGCTTTTCTATGTCTTTGATTTTCGCTTCACATGCGCTATTGTGCAATAACTGTCGCTTCCACACAACTAGCATGCATTTGCCATCATAGGGTCACGTTTGCTTCAGTTATGTAGGATACAGATGTATTTGGAAACGTATCTAGACTACAGCTATACTTTGGTCTGCATGTGCTATGTGCCTGGATCGTGTTGTGTCATACAGCGAATCGATTAACGACCAGAGACGCTTGTAGCAGACCCCAGCTATACCAGGACTTCACCATAGCGTTTCCTTACTTTTGCTTATCCGATTGATTGCAACGGTACTTTTCACACCCTACAGCAGTAAAGGGACACATTTATCTTCGATTCATCCGCCTCTCAAGTAGGTAGACTGAGGTTCAAATCCGAGTTGGGTAATACCTTAGACTTTTATAATTGTTGATTTTGCATCTTTTTTGGATTCGTACTAAACGTAAAGCGGCATGGCTAGGAAACAAGCAATCCCAAGGAAACAAGCAATCAAATCACATTCAACTCTTAGCTCGCCCGGTGGTGGCTTTTTAGAAGTGGGTTTTCCAGGTGCTTGATTGGGAAGGTATTGGAGTTTCCGCTTGGATCAGCCACATCTCTTCAGCTGGTAAACCTGATTTTCATCATATCAGTGAAATAATATACAAAACCACATGAACAACGGATGAAATGATCTGGAATAATACATAAAACACGTGATATACATGTAATCTACAATACTGCGTAAAACCTAAATGAAAAAGTTGTCAGTTCGGGAGGTTCACAGTTATATATTCTTTCAATAAAATATTTCTCAGAAAGCAAGATTTAGGATGTTTGATTGTGTCCAAAGATTTAACTATTTATAGCCCTAGTGGGAAATGGAGATTTGTGTATTTCTACAGAATCTATTTCAACACTTATTAATATTGTTTATCTCAAAACTCCACCAAAGCACATTAATAAATATTTACATATCATTAACCTGCTCATCTCTGTAACAATATATACCCCATATCATTATATCTGAAGCCATGCATGTTGCGAATGTTATTACGTGTATTTGAAGTTACTCTATCCACACGTGGATATGTAAGTATGAGTTGTATGATGGTATGTGTTCTCGATATGTTTCGGTAGTTATTGAATAACTTAAATCCTTGTTTATCACAGGTACACTTTCGTTTCTTCTGGCTTATACCAGATTTAATGGGCTTTTTCAGCTTTTAACATTCACAAGTTTTACGTTTCAAAGGGAGGGGGGTCACTGTCTTTTCCAGTGGTAACAATGTTATGGAGTGAATAGGGTGATGAGAAGGAGGTGGGAGAGGGGGTTGGAGGGGGAATGGGGAGGGAATAGGGAGGCTCCTAGTGAATGACCCGATATCAGTAGAGATATTTATAATGGCTGATCTCAGTGTCCTTTACATGCAGCTCGGGATTTCATTCTTAGACCATTCACTCATTATGCCAATTTAAGTTCAAAGAATACGTGTTCCTTATCCGAAGATATGACACGATCCCAGCTCATCTGAAGACATATAACACCGGTCTTGTATTATCTATGTTCCAGTTAAGGCCTGTTCGGATCCGGGAGATTTGGCTAACGGTTACAGACAAGGTTTCGTTAGCACGTTTGGTTCCACGGTCTTCTATTTTTGTAACGAGGGCTATGAGATGGTGGGCTCTAGCAACCTGACATGCCAGGCCGATCAGGCGTGGTCAGCAGAGCGTCCAATCTGTCGTGGTAAGGTGTCAGACAAACGTGTCACCTAGATTAGTAATTCCAGCTAGGGAAGGCCTGACTTCAAGGAATCCGCGATGAGGCGTCAAACGCGTGGCAAGACGGAATGTCCACACAGACAGTTAGTGTCCATCAAACGCCTAGCTACAGGTCATAAATAAATTAATACGGGTTGGACTTGATTTGAAACTGTAATTAAAAGAGATGGTTGAAGTGGGGATGCTCAGGTAGGGTTGGGGGGGGGGGTTAGTTTGGAGGTGACGGGCATGGAGTGAGAGTATGAAATGAATAGATAAGGATGTATTTTGATCAAAACATTGCACAGCGAACTTTCGAATATAAACATTAATATTTATTTTCAGTCGTCCTGTTTCAATGGAACGCCTTCTTGCCACAGTACTGATTATTTTTATCGGCTCTTTTGGCTTTTGATATCGGTCTGTGAAGTAATTTAGCCAATAATATTTCTATCCGTACAAAATTTAGTGATTGTACTGAATGAAAATCATGTTAAAATATTAGTCGCATCTTTGGGAATTCGACTTTCAAAACCTGTTTTCTTCAGTTTGATGACCTTCTGACTGGATTGTGGCTTTTGCAATTCAAAATGATCTTTTGTTCAAAAGCATCAACTGTAAACCTGTGGTGGAATGCACCCTTATAAAGACTTGAATGTTATTGTTAGTACTGAATACACATGCTATCGGTAGAGAATTGAACTGTGCTCCATGTTTTGATATAATGCGTATTTTGATTGCTGTTTGGGCTGGCTATAGTCAATCCAGATAAGGTTTCGTGACGCCTCATCCACAGTGGATTCTACAATGTGTTCTGTTCAAACTATCCAACTATTGTAGTACTTTCCCATGTTCTGTTCTGATTTTAACATTGCATTCCCAGAAACCTATTTGTTCAGACCAGCTTTTTTGTATGGCGTGACTGTTCTTTAAGAATTTCTTGAAACAATTTCGACCTCTGGTAGGCAGCTGTGTATTGATTCATTGATTACGATATATCGTGTTTTCTCAGAGAGGTCCTGCGGGCCACCATCTGCCATTGCCAATGGCTATTTTTCTGGGAGCGAATTTACCATAGGCGGGCGAGTGTTCTATTATTGTAACGAAGGTTACCATCTGGTGGGCGAGAATTACATGTATTGCAATGCCGACCAGAGCTGGTCTGGAGACGCGCCAACTTGCATAGGTAGGTAGTTAAGTAGAAACACCCCTCCTGACACTGAGGTAATAAAATAGTCATTCCCGGGTAAAAATAAATATCTTTTTCCAGACATATTGTGTAACAGCTCGTTATAAATAATAAAAGAAATGTTCCATTAAATCTAATCATTTGCAATAACGGATTCAGGTAGCAATATCCGTTATTTGTACAAAGATGAATGAAATACACATTTAGTACATAGAGTGTATCACAGAAACTGTCGCTTTTACCAATTTGTTATTGGTCTTACATGTTTGTATTTCTTCATTTTCTTCTTCTTTGGTTAGGTGTGTCTTTAGTTTATTTGAATGGTTTTGCTTAGAGGACAGTAGTCTTCCCCTAAAGTAATTGCCAATACTAAACAAGCAATAATAGCTGCGTACTGGGCTCTTATAATGATAAATAGAGGTTGCAACACAAATGCGCAGTGATAAAAACAGGGACACCCTAGCAACAGAAATGGAATTCTGTTATTTATTACAGAATTCGTGTACCTCCCAGTTGTTATGCCCAAGAACTCTATTTGTATTAATGCAACACTTGTCTTCCTTTGGGGATGTACATAATATAATTTAATGAGTTGTGGTAATCACATCTCATATTACAGTGATTTACATGTACAGTATCCAGTGTCTCCCTTGTGACAATCGTGGCTAGTGTTCGTACCGTAAATTGAATTAATATCACGTATCAAAGATACAGCAACACTGATGAAAAAATCTATATAAAGCGTGAGTAGTAACTGTCTTGAAACTAGTAAACAAAACACACCGATGTAGTAGATGCTCTGAGGTATTTTTTTTCTAAAGAGAAGTGTAGACGAGAGTGGAAGAATCTGTGCTTGCTTCAAATTTTCAAACCGCTTGATCTGATTATTAAGTCTCTTCGTACATATTAAAAACAAACTATCGGTGTATTTTGCTAAAAGTGTGAGCAGTGTCACTTGAGTATCCAGGCAGTGCGCATGAACTGTTGTCAGTTTCTGCAATTTCCATGCATACCAAATGGATTTGATCATAATATAACAAGTCAGGAAAGCCTCGACAAAATACACACAGTTTCACACTTTGAGGTTCAAAAATATATATCCCAAACTACAGCTTATACTTTTCTCTACATCATATCAAAAAATCAACTTGACATGACCACCATTTTTTTAGCTTTGGCTCCTGGAAGTGACGTAATAATATTTTGTCATCTTGGTAACTCTGGGGAGGGGAGCGGTAGTAACCCTGGCAAAAAATTTTCACTTGTATTTCACTTGCAGACAAAATACTGATATATTTGAATAGTATTATCCAATCAGTGCTCCAGCACTCTTCAGTTCGAAGCCAAATCTTGTAGCCCATTGCTTGAGTGGCGTATATGTAACGTAAACAGTACTGTGAGGTCACGAGTTGAGATATGAAAATTTCCACCACTTTAATATTAAAACAAATCCTTGGGGTTTCTTTTATCCACAGCCAAGTCATGTGGCGACCCCGGCGACATTGTCAATGGCTACCGCCAGGGAGCGGAGTTTTCCGTCGGCGCTCGAGTCCACTTCTACTGTAACGAAGGCTACGAGTTGATTGGACAACATTTTCGGACATGCCTCATTACTGAA
This sequence comes from Acanthopleura granulata, assembly GCA_016165875.1. NCBI lineage: Eukaryota > Metazoa > Mollusca > Polyplacophora > Chitonida > Chitonidae > Acanthopleura > Acanthopleura granulata. The sequence goes on along the minus strand of JABBOT010000001.1, from coordinate 13,603,819 downwards.
GAGTGGTCAGATAGTGTTCCCACCTGTCGGGGTGAGAGCGAAAATCTTCTGTTAGTTATGCAAAAATGTTTGAAAATTCATGATTCAGTCCAAGATAAATGGGCCATTCTGAGACTAGTTTGAATATTAAACAATCGGCCTCTCTGTCCTGTGATTTCGTGTCACAAAACAAGTAGACGTAAAGATATCATCTTCATGAAGATATCGTAACTATGCATGCAGGTTTTCTATTTACTTGATTGGGATTTAACGCCGTGCTCACGAACATTTGACCTGTATAATTAACGGTATGAGATTTATGGGTGGAGGAAACTTGGCAGATCTTGCCCTGACTTCATCCCCAAGCTAGTCATTCTTCCTTAAGGTTTCTTGGTCGAAATTTACCCTCAAGGCTGTTCGTAGTAGGGAATGGTAAAATTCTTCCTTTACATACAGGACTACACGGCGTCCCTGGCTAATGAAATTCACCTGGTAACTACAACATCTCTTCATCATACTTCCACTACGTATTCCGTTCTCGACATACGTGGTGTTTTGCTTCGTACCCTGCCTCTTTCTGGGGATCACCCAGTTTTTATGTGCACTGTATGTAAGGCATTCGGATTTACCTCCGGAACTATCAAAGTTCTTTGTCGGCATTTGCCTAAAGGCGATCGATGTGTATGTCTTTGCAGAGGCAGAAGAGATGATAATCGAGAATAGCACCGAAGAGACTCTTGAAGGCCCCACGGTCATTGCCAGTGTTACAGATGATGAAGACATTCTAACAGGTAGGAGTAGGCAAACATCACTGTCCCCTCAAGCCTCTTACAGAGTGCCAAGCCTTCAGAGCTGCTCGGTTTATTTCAATAATGACATGACCACCTGGTATTGATCAGTTCTTATCCCTAGGCCTTTGTGTACCCAGGCACGCCTAGGTAAAACAGTTGGTACGTCCAAAGACACTTGGAGGACGATTGATTCAGACCTAATTGATACTTGTGAAAAAAGATGAAAATATCTGTTGCTATATGTCGGACTTTGCGTTCGCCTTAGATAAAGATGCTATGGTAAGTAGCCGGAGTGAGCTTAAAGGGGTTTCGTGTGGGTTTTCCCTAGAATTTTGGTCTTCAAGTAATAATAATATAAAGGGCATATTGTGTACGTGTTTCGAGATGACTTTTACTCTGAATTATTACAATACCTTCTCCAGCAGCAGAAAGGTGCCTAGATCTCCAGAAAACTTCGTCATTTATTTGCACTACAGTTTAGTCAAGACTTTCTGCCGCAATCTCGTTATATCATTGTCCGAATATACGAACCTTCCCGATGATTTGAAAATGGTACATCTATTTAATGTTGGATGCCATTGTAATATATGTACCACAATGTTCAAAATCTTGTAATTGTCCAAAGTTTATAGTTGCAAAGTCCACTACTAATGTAATGTCCTCAAGTAAGTATGGTTTGTTAGTCTGAGTTGTAGTACTTTGCTTGCCCCGAGGACCCCAATGAGTGATCAGTTGTGTTAGATCTTGTGAAAGGGTAGAAAGTTTTCTTAACTAGGCTACAGGGAGTCAGTTGGAGACATTCGTGGCTATGTCTGGGTCATGACAAGAGCCAAAATCTGTTGTGCTCCGGTTAACCAAAGGGTAGGGCAAAATTAATAGCTCTCTGGACAGATGTGAAGCATCTGACGTTTCATCTCCCAGGGGCCATCTTGATCTTCCAAGACTACGCCAATGTGATGTATGGTACAGCGGATCTGAGCTCGACAACCGTGTCTGCTCTGCAGTTTCAGTCCTATGGCCAGAAATGACGAGATTAATTTGACAGAGCCTTTGAAGGCGTAACCAGACTGGCCGGTGGCCAAAGTCCAAGCGCTGGAATTTTCTGTAATTAAGCCAGTGACTGGAGTGTGCCTTTATGGAGGCGCCCCTTGGGATGTCAGAACCCACCTGGTCTGTGCCGCTGTCCTTGTCGGGAACACAACAGACGGAGAGGCGCATTTTGGAGAGTCCTCTGAAGGCGAAAGGCATCTTCACGGGCTTAGCGACCCCGCGTAGAACTCCTTCTAAACAAGCGATAGTGGTTGGACCTAGGTTTCTCGGTAATCGCATAATAACTACATCAAAGTAACAATATCGCGAACTTCATTTCCGTTCGAAATGTATTGTGAATACTTGTTTCACAGATACCTGTATAAGAAATATGTTATCTTCAGGCTGTGCAATGAAGTATATGACAGACTTGAAATAGAATCATGTCAGGGCACTGAATGTTAACGTCAAAGAATTCTACTCCCCCCTCCATCCCAACACACACACACTCTCTCTTGTAACGGAAGTTCGTGGTACTTTCGTAGAGATGTCAAAACTCAGCCTTATAACCTTAAGATGAACTAAATAAATGTACAGTTACCTGATTTAGAAAAAAACTTTACAACATCAAACAGATTCATATATACGCGATATATCCAAATTAAAACTGATTACAGTTTAATACTTATTTATTGCTGGGTTATATCACAATAGTTAGAACTGTTTCAATAAAATGTACAAAACACAAAAAGGAGTCTGTGGCACAAAGTTGAGAGGGAACTAACCTTGACAGTGTTGTTCATTAGAAGAGTTGTCACAAGCTTATGACAGATGAAGACAATGTAGGTGGAATTCCTACGTCTGCATAAACAGCATATCATTCCGACAGTAAACTCAAATTAGAATGGACACAGAACGTTTTGATGATATTCCGAAAGAAAATTCGGTTGTATTGCGCAGGAAAATGGGGAAAGCATTTTAAGAAACCCTTAAAAGGTGTTGGGTGAAAAAATGAGATCAGATACTGTGCAAAGCGGTAGGTCAGTATTACGCTCTTATGTGAAATGTTTGATAAGTACTTAGCAGGGACGTTTCTCGTGGTCTAGGTTACATGCAACCGTAGCTCAGGCTTCATTGCAGAATGACGCTTTGATTGCTGGTCTTTGATGACAATCAGCTTCGCCACTCAGTGGATTGTTGAATAGGTCATTTCCAGGACATGTTTAAGCGAGCGGAACGCGATATTGGGACGAATGAGTTTGGTGAACTGTGCCTAATGAGTTCCCCGACGACCCTGGCACCATATGGCGCATTTCAAGGTTTTGAACTGGGTTTAGGAATAGCTGTTCTTCAATTTCCTACAGTGTTTCCGGAAGGAGCCATATCCGCCATTTTTTTCTGTCCTCACCTCCGTTATCGGATATTGACCGGAGAGAGCACATTTGCATTTATATCGCCGCTGAGAGAGATAAAGCGAACAGAAGTGGTTCTGCTGTCAGCAGAGCATGCACCCCAGATTATCGGGGATAACGTTATCACCTATTAGCTCCTGCTGTACGAATAAGAAGAATCAATAATACCGGACGACGTTCGGTGACTGTGACATTCCACAGCATACACATTTTATAGTTCTTTCTTATACAAGACTTAATGGTGTTACGTCCTGGTGACAATTGGGAATTTGCTGTATTGATGCGATATTGTAGGGCTGCGACATCCGGTTTATGTAAGGATCTAATTCTGGCTTCGCCTACCTCCTTCTTGTCAGTATTTATTTTATCGCCATTAGGCTGTATGAGAGGATGACGAATGGTTATGTATGTAGATTTATTTCAAGTGTAACATATTGTCGTTTTGTCAGAGATTTAATTATATTATCATAAAACGGAAATTGTTCCCAATGACATTATGATAACAGACATCTTACCTCGTCGACTTTTCAGAGGGAAGCTCAGATCTGTGGGGGAATTCTGGCCTCGGGTCTGGATGTGAGTATAAGCATTCAATCAACTTTCTAAATCTCCTCCTATGTGTGTTTGTTATGACTACAAGCCAGAAAACAAGAACAGATTTTGTCTTTATTTTGGGCATGGCTTTTCGTCAAACTTCTCTATAGCTACATTCCGCACATTTATAAGCTGGCTTTCTCACAGTTTTATATTTTCCGACACAGAGATATTACGGTTTAGGATGTTTTCAGATACAGAGATATTATGGGAGTAGATGAAGAAAAACACCCCCAGTTCCTAACTAACCTACTATTCTGTTAACAGTCGACTTCATCTGTGACGAGAACACCTGTAAATTTGGAGGCGTCTGCTTCCCCAGCGCAGTTCACTTCCAGTGCGTCTGTAACTTCACCTGTGAAAATAGTCCGGCTGAAGTCACGTGCGGATCAGACGGCCATGTCTATGCCAACACGTGCGAAATTCGCCTAGCGTCCTGCCAAACGCAAAAACTGATCACATCAGCGCCCAATAACATGTGTACGTAGTATCAGTGACATTCTTCTGGTATAACTGCTACCATTAAAATTGCTCTACTTCTTTTCTTCATAAAGTCTAAGCTGTTTGTTATGGACAGTCTGTAGACTGAAGAATGTTTTTCTTTGTGTGTTGCGCATGCTGTATGAACATTGGACAATTTGTAGACCTGAATGTTTATTGTGTGTGTTGGCGCATGCTCTGTGAAATTTATACAATTTGTAGACATGAATGGTTTTCTTTGTAAACATTTTCAGGTAAAGATTTGTCAGTTGAGAAGCTTTTGCCTTCTTGTGGAATGGACAGTGAAGGTATGTGCTATTTGCAAAGACTTAAATTCTGCCCCGAAACTTTGGTAACAACAAGCACAATAACAGATTATATCAACTATACACAAGTCATTTTCCGTCGGTGCACACCGAATTGAACTGTTTATTTGACACGAAGGCTTCGCGGTATACATTTTTGTGACCGAGTCATTTTTCTCAAAGATTATCATTGTGTTATGTGATTTTAGCCATCTTGGGTCACCTTTCGATAACCTGTAATTTAGACAGAGCCTGTGTAAAAGCTGGAGTCTTTTCTCAACATAGGAGCTTCCATATACTAGATCTAAGTGTATATTCTAGCTTAAGAATTAACGCCTATAGGGAAATGTCCAAAACATGAAAAACATTGAAATAATGAAAACCAAACACAAATCCACCCTTGTAGTCCTGTATTTAACAACGAAATAAACGCTGTCTTTCCAAACCTGGGCGCATAATTGTGATTAGTATGAATTTTTTCTGCTCTTAGAGGCGGAGTGGAGTGACTGGTCACTTTGGATCCGATCTGGGAGCAAGGATATACGCTTCCGGCATTGTCGATCGGACAGAGCGCGTGCTGACGGAAGATCTCATTGTGCAGGTCACGATATTCAAACGAGGCTTTGCGCTAAAGAGCGGTCAGACGTGTGTCGATCAGAAGACGGAACTCTTGGATATCAGTACCGATACAAATGTAAAGGCGTGGACGGGCATGACCTGCCAGATTCGAGTAAGAATATTTTCTGTCGGAAACTAGAACATTAGAAGCAAGGACCGATTATACAAAACCCTCTAAGCCTTGAGGCTTGAGAACTAAGTTTAAAAGTTATTCAAATAGTTTTGTTGGACCTAACAAATTGGTTGGGACCTATTGAATGTTTTCTTGAGATAAATCTAGAAGTACTTGAACTTCTAGGCCCTTAAACAACGCATGCTATTGAAGTTTTCAGTTTTGGCTTTAATGAAAAGTTGCTTTTTGGAGTCGGCCTCAGATGACTGTTATTTGAAAAAAAAAACTTAGGTTTACTATTTTCCTCAGACTTGTACAGGCTCAGCTTGACAGTAGCCATAGGCTCAAAGCTCTACTTGAAGGCTTGTGGAAGCGATTGGCAGTAGCCATGTGCCTCTGCTCAGTTGAGCATGGCGTGTCAATCGAGAAAGCTGGTCAGAAATGCCAATCGTACGTGTATATATATTCGACTAGTTTACTGCTACCATGTTCACTTTATGTCTTGTAACTGTTAATATGGGTGTTTCTTTTTGTGCGTTTGGTTCACCAACATTGCACACAGGGACATTAACAAATTCCGAGTACTTGCAGTCAGTTCTTTTTTCTGTAAGTGTTAACAGAAGATATTGATGAGAAACACAGCACTGCTTTCAATTCGTTTACCTATTTTGCTGAGGACTTGCCGATGTGTAGCGCCACCTGGTAGTGAAATAATAGCACCTGAATATATACTCATGGGTGTGGAATTGTGGGAGAAAACTACACAAGTTGACTTTTAAGAGATATGATCCTGATAAACTAGAGCAGAGAGACAGGAAGTGTTTGTGCTGTGGGTCATCTGTCACACAGAATTACTTTACACGTTATTCCTGCGATTACTTTACCACATCAAACCCTTTGGCCGACCGACACTGCCTGAGGTTTTCTTCACTTGAATCAATGCACTGTATAGCCTAAACTCGGTGATGTTGGCATCCTTTGGCACTGGCCTATATAATGGAAAAAAGAATAATCTGACTTTTCTTATTTTGTTTCAGATGACGTCTTTGTTGGAAATAACAGTTATGGTAAGTTTGTTAATTAATATGCTGATACAAAGTGGAGGCGGATGCCGGGATACTGAAAGTATTATTGCCAGTGTGTCTTCCAAGTTTTATCTGCCTCTCTTCATTCAAAGGGAAAGACTCCCAAACGTGAAGTTATGGTGAGTAAAAAGATCTCTAAAACTGTATGTGAAAATTATATTCACTGATTTGTTTTTCAGCATATTAAATGCAGTGAATTGTTTTGATTGTATAGTGGGTTTTATGGACCATATTTATAACGTATGTCAACAAAGACGTCACAAATTTTTTTGTACATGTTAAGCTCTGAATAAAGTTCTTCGGAAGCGTGTTCCTGTAATGTGCGTCTGTATGGAAAAGCTAATATGATATTAAAGTGAAAGACATTCCATGCTCTAAGTTGAGTTTGCTGAAAAGGTTGGACAATATTATGTTTATTTCAGTAAAGTTTTTTGTCTAAGAAATACTACAACAGCGGAAATTGGCATTCGACCCTGCTCTGTCTGCTAGCCTGAAACGCGGTCATTCTGTCTGGGCTGTGACGTAATTGTTCCAAGAACGGAACACTCTTGTCACTTGGGACTGTAGTAAGCTGCCAGAGTGGTGATTGATACTTAAGTTTATATGTAAATTTATAAAAAGAAGTGATCAAGAAACTTACTCTCATCACAACACCTAGGTATGGAAAAACAATGTTGTTCACACAAATACTTGTTATCATTGAAATATATCACATTAAAACAGTGTGCTGTCCCTGTGTTATTACATGTTACATTGACAGACAACACAGAACAGTTACCTCACAGTTTATAAACAACTGATATCTCGTAGGTCTCTGATTGGTCAATCTGTCACAAGCTCGAAAGTATGGACGCCTTCAGATCGACAATCGGCAGCACAATACTCCACTTTCCAAACGAAGATAATTCAGCGACGAATTCATACAATTTCAAACCGGTTTTTAAAATTCAAGAGAGAACTTTATAATCTTTTAAATGAACATTATCTTAGCCATGAGCTGTCTTTTACTTTAAAGTTCTGCTTTAAAGCCAGTAAAAAACTCACTTTTTACACACATTATACCACACAATCAAAACATTTCATTACATATAATTTGATGAAAACAAATCTGTGAAAAAAATCAGTGCAGGTTGTTTCAGGTACAGTTTTAATGGATTTTTACTCATCATAACTTTATTTTTGTGATGCCTCCCCCTTTAATGCGTTTTATAAGGAAACACTATCTATGGAAGAATCGCTCTACCATAGACAAATCTGAAATAACCATTGTCAACTGTTGATTCTCATCATTAAGTTATCTGCGTCTACAGTCTCATACATACAGGCCATTCTTACTGGTTTTTGACTGATTTTTCCATTTGGGCATCTCAGTTTCTATATTTTTATCAGGATATATTTTTATTGTTCTTCTACGGCATCATAAACAAACACATTTCGTATTTTGCAGAGGACTGTTGGTTTTCCCTGTTCACGGTGAAGAATTCCAAGTACAAGTATTTCAAGTGGAGCTTCTCTCGCCTGATGGAAGACGGGAATGTACAGAACTGGTGTCACAAGCGAAATCAGTTCATTCCGTTTTACCCCGCGCATGGTTACTGCGAAATGGCTTTGCACTACTTCTGCCACAGCCAATCAAAATGCTGGTACGACGAAGACAAGGAGCAGTCCAAACCTGATGACCGATTAGACATTTGTTGGACACAATTCGCTTTCGGTGGACGACCTCCAACAGCGTTCGAGGAAGCTAAGAGTACTCAAAGTGTTATATGTCAAAAGTACTCCGACAAGAGTAGTTTTGGCACGATGTTCGGTGAAGGATTAGCCCACTTTGCAACCCTGTACGACACAAATAAACGCATTCCAGTGTTCTCCTTCGGCAAGCTTGACAGAATGAGTGATGGAGGATGGCCAGTTGTGCCTTATCTGCTGGAGAGAGGTAAAGGTTTAGGATACCTCATTTCTGCCAGAAACATCATTTTTGTCCATGTTCAAGACCTTTACCTGATCACCCTACGAAAACAAAGATTCATTCTGTTTCGAAACATAGGCTCTCACAAATGACATTTACGGTTTTGACCATAAACATTACATATATCCATACATGCATCCACTTACGTGCTCTATAGGTTAAATACAACAGTAGGTTCATAACAAGGGAATGCGGGTAATACATGTGAAAACTCTGAAGTCAGTGGACATTACTGAATCCGTACAAAGTGAATATCTTGTTTTTGGATGACGTCGAGATAAGTCCGTATATGGTTAAGTTTGAGCTCGCTTTATTCTCACCCTTTCCAATTCCTTGAGAATATTATAATATCGTGAAAATGTTATTGTAATTTTTTTCCTTTCTCTGTTGCTTTACCTCAAAAAGCTGGTCGCTTGATACCGAGGTGAGGTGGTTTTATCTGGTATTCCTCCATTTGCAAAACTAACCGTCGTCATATCTAGTAAATATCCTGAAGACGTCAAGAAAATAAGACCATTGTGCTAAGCAAGTCAGCCTGAAATGGCTGACAGAATTATGGTCATTCAAATAAACACATGTTAAGTATGCATGAACCACACAACTTACGTATACCTTAGAAGATTGCTGTATTTGTAATATTTTGTCAATGTTTGCAATGTTTTGGTCACTTTGCAGGTCTCGTTGATGAAGGCAGGTTCATATCTTGGCTGTTCTCCAACCCAGACAAAGGACTGACATCACAGTACGAACTGCCCAGTAAGCTGAAGGAGAATCTTTGCAAGCTTGGGAGAAACCAGGCCCTCTACGATGACTACAAGCTGTCAGGGTTCCGAGTCGGCGCACTATTGGCCCCGGAATTAATTGGGTGCCATCCGGCCTCGAAGGTCGCCTCATTCGCGCTGACCAACAGCGTGCCGATGCATCTGACCCAGTACTATGCCTGGACCGGAGCCATGACTGGTGTCAAAGAATACGCTATCAAGAAGTGTGGGATAAGCATCGAGCGTGACCATACGGGAGTGTACTGCCGGAACCCTGAGACCGTCACGTCTTCCTTGTATCTAGTAAGCGGCGCAGTGGCTTCTCACGACCCCAAGCAAGCCATCGGTAATGACGTGAATGTCCCTTCCCTGGTATGGATGGCCGGCTGCTGTGTGGACACGGATGGCGCAAGGGTGCGCTCCTTCGCCTTCTACCTCATGAACAAGGCGGATTTCCCCGTGCGTAAGGTCCCGGTCTCCGAGCTGGAGACCCTGCTAAGCGTCATGACAGACCCCAAAGAAGGCGACGGATCCCCCATGAAAATATTCCCAGCGTCGGCGGGTATATGTGGGAATCCGCTAAATGACGACACAGAGCGTCTGAATGTATAGATCAGCTCCTGTTTTTGAACGGATCAAGAAAGGTTCATAAATATTATAATCACCTGTGAACAGCGTCACGATGGTCTATTCGGTGACTTTGCCTGCCTCTAGGTTTATAGAGGATACGAGTGAACATATTGCCTGGCCAGTTCATTTCTTCCTTACCCAGTGACTTTCATTTAAGTACTGTGCTGCGGGCAATAGATGGCGCTGACGAGGAACTTTCACTTTGAAAGCGCTCCGCTTTGTGTTAACGAATCCTTGTGGCAGAATGGATATAGACTTTTTCATAAGTTTAATGTCAGCACACATGCAGACCCAGTGACCAGGTCTGCCTAGTGCCTCTCGATGTCTCACGGAAATATATGTCTCATTTTTTTAATCTTGTCGTGAGTGAAGTTGAAGTGAACAAAGTATGAATTATTAATTAGAGTATTCAATAAATGTACTGATACAAATGTATTTGTCAAAACAACCTATGGTATCATATTCTCTGTGGTGTAGAAGTGGAAAGACGAACGTTTTCCATGGATGTTTCGATTACAGGCTTGACAGCCCAGATGCAAGGGGACTAACTCTGTTATCACCTTGCCCGCTACGAAAGTTAAAAGCTTTGACAGCATGGGATCAAGTATACCAGGATTGGAACAAAAGGCATATCACCATTCTAACATCACCATAAATATAGTTTCTTCGTTTGTTATTGGATATGACGAAATGTTGTTTATGAAATTCGTCGAGAGTGATAATTTTAGCTAGTTCGAAATAATTAATTAGTTCATTATTTCTGTGACTATTTATGTAGCAATATCTCATCAGTGGTGATGAAACTGTCCACAGATTTGCTCTTAAACATTATGAGACAAGACAGTGATCTGCGATGACGCATTTTCCCTTTTCATCTTTACTAAAATTCATGTTAAAATTTGCGGTGCGATTATAAATGCTTGTGATGGAGAATTTTATATATAATGAATTTGATATCTCCTGTTGAACTGTTAATATCTCTGCCAAACTTTCGCTAATGTGTAGTTTTAAAAGGCTTTATGAAATAACAAACTTCATTAAAGTGTGTTTGTATACTTGATTATTTGTGTGTTGTTCATCAGGCTAGGCTATAAATAGATCTGAGGTAAATGAAAAATAGATACTACATCTACTTGGGTCTTTCAGTGAAGCCACGGCATTCGATGTATTTCTGCACTTCGCCACGGCCTCTCAAGACATGTTTGAGCTTTCCGTGCATGTTTCTGCTTTCTGAAAGGAGCTACATGATTGCCAATACATCACTTGCTGATGGTTAAGATATAATAGAACTAATGTTTTAAGCCATCCTGAGGGTGGTCGTGTTCAGAATGAAGGAAGACAGTCTTCTGCTTTCTGAAAGGAGTTAAACGATTGCCAGTACATCATTTGCCGATGGTTAAGATATAATTGAACTAGTGTTCTGTTATCCCGACCGTCGTGTTTAAAATGAAGACAGAGTTCTAGAAACCTCGAACTTTGTCATGCACTTGATACCTCCCCCCCCCCCGCCGATTTACAGTAGGAAAGGCAAACGAATGACAACACGGCACGAGTTTATGGAACTTCTCAAGTTTATTTTGTACTTTAGCAAATGTGTTTACATAGCACTAGTTCAAGTTATATGAAGTTTATAGAATCCATTTCTTTTTTAGACATACCGGTACTTCATGTTGGACGTGTGCCAAAAACTTAAGCATTTTACTGAGAAGTTTCATGAAAGTGGGCTGGGTTTTCAAACACGTGATCCCCAGGTCTGCAAACGAGAACATGCAGTTTTTTGATAGGGCAATGAATCTATTAAGCGTTGACCCCGTCTGTTTATTTCTCAATGTTAACAAAATCACTTCCGTGTGTTCCCCTCCCCACAACATTTAATTTTGCACTGCTTGAACTGTATCCTCAACAATAAGTTCAATGGTTTGAGATGCGAAGTATAGGAAACACTGCACATGTCAAACATGCACACCCCCGAACATGACACATTGTGGCTGATCAATGTTTGGACCATCCTGATGCTGAGACGCTGGGATATTTTTTAGAACAAACTCTTGTCTATATGCAAAAAAATTAGCTTGATTATTTTACAGTACAATTTAATAAGATGTCTTTTTGTTATTTGTTGTCACTTGTCAGTTCCTGAAACACCCATTAAAACCATACGAAACATTGTGACAAAGCTGAACACACTCAAAGCTCTCGGTCGAGGGGAGAGCACTCTCGTTCACAAACACGCGTATTTATTTATTTAGTTTATTGGTGTGTTACGCCAATAAACTACGATGGGGGCCAGCATTACGGTGGAGAACACCAGGCAGAGCTCTTCGAAACCCACGACCATCCGCAGGTTGCTGGCAGACTGTCCAACACTTGTAATCTGCTCACCGAGAGCTGTTGCATCCGTTACGCGCACGGTTGCAAGGCTAAAAAATGACCATAACACTGTTACAGGAGATTACAAAGAAAGAACAGAAGTTTAATTTCCTGGCGCCCGTTTTATGAACAGATTATAAGTTATGTCAGACGTCATTGCTATGATGAGATAGACTGTAGAGACATGTCGTCATGCCAGGTAGGTACGTTTGGCGAAATGTTACACCCTCTTCGTAAAACGTGCCCCTGGTTAAAATAAAGTATAACTTACGGTGTTAATGAACTTTCCAGTAGTGTCTGAGACGTTTCTCTGAATTTGATGGAGCGGAGCGTCATGTCTTATGTCTTGGACAGGAATTCCTGTGATGCAGCACCCTGTACATATCTATATGGCCCTGTGCCCATATGATGTAGAATCCAACGTTAAAATCCAACCAAAGTAAGAATCAAGTTTTCCAAAATTCAATAATTTTCACCTGTTGAACTTTCATATGAGAGGAGTTACACCAGCGCTACACTAAGAGAAGCTAATCTTTTAACCCATGAAGCACCACTTCTCTCTACTTCAGTCAGTCAGTGAGTAAGTTTTTTCACTCAATGTCCTAAATTATATACTTTTATCAGAACATCATGGTCTTCCGGTGATAATCAGAGAATATGATTGGCGAAGTTTGGGTATGCAGCAAAGCAATAAAGAACACATTCATCTTGAGAATCAAATTAATTTATTCCTAAAGTACCAAATGTGGTATGCATTAAAACTTTTAAAACAAACTAACCTACCCCACAATAATTAGGACTATATAATATATCGTCATAATTGATAATCACGATTATCGTTAATCAATTTTAAAATAAAGTATATACACATTTTTTTTTCTAGATTACCTTTGGGGAAGAAAATTTCAGAAAGATATCAGTATCTGCTATTGACAAAATCACCTGCGGGAGAAGGGTTAGAGATGATTACTGATTTGGTGTGTAATGCGGAAATCCACGCTGCAAACTGTGCTAAACTGTGACACATGGGTATCTCACACATCACAAATCTATCGTCTACTAAGATTCTGTTAAGACTGTCTTCGCTCGGCCATGAAATGAACACACGGTGAACAACTGGGGCAGGCTAATGACAAAGCGCTTGTACATGATGAACACATGGTGAATGTTATTTACTTATACTCTACTTGATATGTGACGGATCATATAATTCTTAGTATTTCGTCATCAGACACATACCAGTTTACTACATAGTGAACATCTAAATGCGGTGTAATTTATTTTACCAGCCAACTGGTCTACACCACAATGTCCATTCGTCACCCAGTGTCTTCAGTCATATCTGGATTCTAAGTGTTTTGATTCTCGCTGTACACATGAATATTGTCATCTTGGCAAACGTACAGAGATTGGTTGGCGTAGATGATGCTGGATATCGGTCCGCTGGACTCAGTTCCCACAGTTAGCCAGGCAAGAGGGGCAAAATTCGAGTCAAAAACGAGAATGACATTCGAAGTCGGGGTGGCTACGAAAATACGGCCATCCTCACCGACGGTAACTCTGTGACAACCAGACAAACGTCGCTTGATGTCCGCAGGAGAGCTCTCACCAAGAGAGGAGAGAAACTTTCCACCTTCGTTAAACACGTACACGTCACCGTTTTTGGAATCCGCAACAAATGTCTGGAAGCGATTATTCTGAACAATGCATGTGGGTGCTCCTAGAACTTTCTCTCCAAACGAACGTTCGCGTTTGCCGGTTTTGGAATAGATTTCCACCTGGTTTGCTTTCTTCTCGGTTACGTACAAGCCTTCGTGGCCGTATGTCAGCCAGTTGTATCTCGCAGGGAATCCTCGGAGGATAAAACGGATGCGATGCTTGCGCTCTTCGCCCTTTAGGTCAATGGAGGCAACGTGCCACCCGTCTTTCTCGCTTCGGCATAGGATGAAAAGAGTTCCTTTGTCATCACAGGTCAGCGCCGATAGATGAACCTCAACGTTCTCCAGCAGTTTTTCAAACTCGCTAGTGTCAGGGTCGTATCTGTACATTCGGTGATCTTCACATAAATACAGAGTGTTCGGAGGAACAAAGGCCATGTCATTAATCCTAGCTAGAGAAGGTTTCTCTATGATTATTTCACTCCACTCAAGCTGGAGTAACGTGGTTTCTGACTCTACACTGCCATCGTCAGCGCCTTCTTGGCTGCCGCTGTCGTGGGGGTTGTTTTCATCTGGGAAGTCCCGCGGAAGGGTTCCTCCTTTAGAAGAGGGAAGTGATCCCTCTTTTGGGAGGGTTCCCTTTTTGGACTTCGGAAGCGATCCGTATTTCGGCAGGGTTCCTCTTTTGGACTTTGGAAGCGATCCATCCTTAGGAAGGGTTCCACGTTCGTTTGCCCAAGTCATCTCCTTCATAAGAGTTCCAGGTTCGTCGTTCATTGGCTTTTCTCCTCGTCTGACCTTTACCAACAAATTTTCACCATCCTGTTCATCTAATTCTGTGAAAGATTAAGAAAAAAAGGCATTTTAACTTGCGAGAGGTCACTTGAACATAGATATTTTAAAACATCCAGAAATAACGTTTATACTGGTAGCGCCTTCTGGTTTATTTATAACCAGATGAAAATATTCACCATATATTCAATTCACGTGGAAAAACAAATCTTCGGTTGATCGTTTTTTTGCGTCGGATTATGAAAATAATGATGTACATTTACCATGTTGATATGGTATATTATCTTGACGTGCCAATGTCATTGAACTGGAACATTTTTACAAAGCAAAAACTTTCAATGTCCGACACAGTTTGGCTACCGTTGGGTATTTAGCCGACAGGCCTCCTGAAAGTACTAAAGTTTAAACCCTTTGGTGCTGAACAACCGCCGCGATGTACATTTATTATGTATACTCAACCTGTAAGGTCGCCACATTGGATATACAACCAATTGCAACCAAAGCGTTACTTGGATGTATATTTGGATAAACAACAACATGTGAACTGGCAGGATACACGATCTGGGTACTAACTCGATTCATTTAGCTAGAGCATTGCATGCGTCATTTGTTCATCACTGAACTCCGTTCACTGGTTTTCTTTCTTAATTTGCTACGTCATGCTGACCATTGGTCTAATTGGCGATTATTGGCCCCGAACGGGCATTATGGGTTGATGACTAGTATAGGAATGTCTAGTTTGACGCATGGATTGGACACCGTACTGTATTGCGCTGCTGATACACCACATAGTGTACGCCACACACATGCTACCGAGCAGCTGTGGCACAGCACTTCCGCAAAGTACCTTAGCTGTACAGAAGCACGAGCATTGTACCTCGCGTGCCGTTACGTACAGTTAAACGTAAAATTAAACGTAAGGGAGGGAGGGAGTGCTAAAGAGCTATAGATATGCACAGACATTCGTTACATTACGTAAACGTGATGTACTAAAGTAGATGAGAGGAATGCTAAACAGCTATAGATATATACAGACATTAGTTACGTTACGTAAACGTAATGCTACTGAAGTAGAGGATTGAGTGCCAAACAGCTATATATATATATATGCAGACATTCATTACGTTAGGTAAACGCAATGCTACTGAAGTAGATGAGAGAGTGCTAAGCAGGTATAGATATATACCGACATTAGTTACGTTACGTAAACGTAATGCTACTGAAGTAGATGAGGGAGTGCTAGACAGCTATAGATATATAAAGACATGAGTTACGGTGCGTAAATTTACACGTACAAAAAAATACCATTGAGTTATAAGAAAATGCCCTCTTTCTAACAGAGTTATCCATTGTTTAGGCAGCTATTCTGTAAAAATGGAATATTTCTCATAAACTAGCCGGCACACAAACTGAGGGAGTCATCAGTATTTACTGTCATCATTTCATAAAAAATCGTACAGCGATTTTCTGACCAAGAGGTCTAACTTTCTACGCCACATTCATGAAACTTGGTACAATGATTTTCTGACTGAGAGATCTAACATTCTACGCCACATTCATAACACCTCGTACAGCGATTTTCTGACCGACGGGTGTAACATTAAAATACTTCGTGCAGTGATTTTTCTGTACAAGAGGTTTAACGTTAAAGCTTCATATCTGATTTTGTAAAGTCTGACGATTGATAGGATCAAAAACTTCACACGGGAGATTGTTACAAGATGTCACAGTTACAGAAAGCATTGTGCAGGGGATTGTTGTTTGTAAACACCCCCGCTGAAGCTCTGCAAGATGATATTCGCTAGGACAAATTCTCTCACACAGTTGTATGGAAATGGTCCTTGGTGAGCTGATGGGCCGATCTCCCAGCATGCATGATTTCAAGGACTTACCTCCCGCATGAGATTTCGTCCTTCGTGTCCTTCGCAGTAGGTTACAGACACACAGCAAAAGGAGAGGAACTACCAGGCAGGCGATTCCTATCGTCCCCAGACAAAAGCCTACTGCACAGAGGGGGTCTACAATGAAACACATAACATATACTGTATAGTGACAATCGCTGCTCCGATAGCATTGTTGTTTGATACACATAATTGCCGCGTAATCGCCACGTAATTGCTGTATGTGATATCCATAATTGCTGTTAGACATCATGATTCCACGACTTTGGTGTGGTGTTGAAACAGGATAATTTATAACTTTTATGATTTGCCAGAGTGATTCAACCCCGAAAAATGTAGTTTCATGAGCACCATACATGTACATAAGCTCTAATGGAAGAGTCAGTGATTGTGTACGATGTTATCTCGGTTAAACACTCATTTTCATAGAAACCGAAAGAGAATAATTCGAGTTCCAGCCGAAACGATCGCAAAAGAAATTACAGTCATCTGAAAATATATCGATGCTTTAGTTCTCGTGAGAAAAGGAAACAACAACAAAAAACAACAAAATTATAGCACAACTTACAGAGTTCAGGGTTTCCCCTGGTGAGGTAGTGAGACAAACACACGAGGCTAGCAAACGACAGCACGAGACCCAAGAATGCGCAGCCTGAAATAAGGGAAAAGGCACAATGCTAAAAAGTACAAAAACACCACATTTGCGCGCTAGTGGCAACACCATGGTTGTGATGTCAGGCGACGTTTCAACTACAAATTACTCTTAAAAAGGTGTTTTGATGTTTGTTTGGTAGGTAAGATGATACCTTACTTGGAAAATGTAAGCTTGAGCACCAAAAGTATTATTTTAGTGCAATAATTTGCCTCTAAATTGCACTTTTAGGGCAAAATTTTAGTTCAGCTACGTTAGGCAGGTATTTCCATGCATAAATAATATGATTTTTATAGCAAATAATCTTGAAAACAAATTAAAGACCAATCAAAGAAGTTTGTAAAATGACTCTTAAATGTGTTCGCCAATATTCAATTGGAGATAGTTTCCCCTCCGGCCGTACGTCGGAATGTCAGCCAGCAACCTGCGGATAGTCGTCGGTTTCCACCGGGCTCTGCCCGGTTTCCTCCCACCATAATGCTGGCCGCAGTCGTATAAGTGAAATATTCTTGAGCACGGCGTAATCACCAATCAAATAAATAAATATATTGGGTTATGACTGACCAGATGGGTGAACCTACATCTTGCTATTTTTAGCACTGTTTTATGTTGAATGCAGTATATATTTCATATAGGTGAGAAAGTGTCAGGATATAGAATTTTTCGTTTCGTTCACTGCCTCGTACCAACCGATTTTCGCCTTTTCTGGAAATCTGAGGGACCGGGGCCATTTGATCCACATGCCGTTCCTTTCGAAGGTGAAGATAATCAGCCACGCGACAGGAACGATCCAGACCAATAGTATCACGAAAAATGCCACGATCAGCGATGGTGCACTTGGGAAAACCAAGAACACATTTTGTGGGTGGCCTACATAGATAGGATAGTGAATTAAATGTTAACCCCATGTGACATAAAGGCATCATTGAATACATACAAAAATATGTAATATACCCACGGTCACAGGATCACCTTGCTTAAACGAGGATATGTATAGAATTACAGCACAATGTAAAGCTTGATAATATTACGACTGTGAACTCACGGAAACTCGAGGTAGACCTTATATAGGCCTATTTATCGTTACCATACTGGGAAGCCTGACATTGAACATGTCAGTTTATAAAACACCAGTATCAAATTTGATGATTAAAAGTTATTTAAGACCAAATGATTAGCTTATAATTTGAGTCCAATTGCATACAGCACATGCAATCCTAATATTTATTTACTTAACCGCTAGAACAGCGCAATGACCCAGAAGCCTCCCACCAATGCTGTCGCTGTGAGCTCAAGACCAGCTCATGCTGGCTTCCCCTCCGGACGTACTCGGGAAGGTCTGCCAGCCATTTGCGGATGGTTGTGGGTTTCCGACCGGCTCTACCCGATTTCCTCCCACCATAATGCCGGTCGTCGTCGTCTAAGTGAAATATTCTTGAGCATGGTGTAAAACACCAATCAAATAAATAAAGAAATATTTACTTATCGGATAATTTCACTTCTAAGATGGCAGTCAGGTTTCTGGGTGGTTGAGGCCGTCTCTATCAGGTGAGGGAGACCCCTCTGATCTGTTTGTGTGTGTACGCAGGTATGGTTGCATGCATGCATGCATGTTTAGGTTTTACGTCGTACGCAACATTTTTTATTCAGTTGTGTCACGACGAGAAGTCCTTAAATTGTATATACATTCTGTCTTCTTGTGGTAGGGTGAGTCTAATCGGCCTAAGGGCTACGGCCTCTGGAACATCATGCCAAGGACAGCCGACATAACACCAGAAAAGGTCACATTTTACTGACACCGGGCCGGCCCGCCCTGTGTCCTTGCTCAAACCTCTCGGTGCTGAACCCTAGTACCATTTTCAAAGTCTTTGGTATCCGGGATTCATCCTGGATCTCCAGATCTTGAGGCGGACGCTCTAACCACCAGGTCACCTAGGCGGTTCAGGTATATGTGAAACCATGCGCACGGATTTTCACGGGTATGGTAAGGTTTTAACATTAGAAACTATTATAAATTTTTATTTTTTTGGGGTTGGGGTGGGAGTGGCATTTATTATTTCTGAGTACACATAAATAAATGGTCAACAGAAACGTATTTTTACTTGAGGTAAAGAGCATACCTACAAAACACTCACACACTTAATGTACAGTGTACGATGTATTTACCTCGAATTTCTAGCTTTACACGTTCCTTTAAGAGCGGGTTACCATCAACCACACACGTGTAGTTTCCGGAGTCGAAGACAGAGGGTGCGGCAAGCAGCAGGGACCAGCGATCCCCAAAACCGACTCTGTGCCGTAAATCCGCAGAACTCACCATGGAACCTGTCACATTTATTTGTAACACAACTGAATCCACTCCATTCGCCTGTTTGTACCACGTGACCTGGTGAGGGTCAGGAAGAGCTGAGCTCGCGTGGCACGGCAAGGAAACAAAGGGCTCAGTTTCATTGGCAACCACAATGTGAGGGAGGTCGGCTCCATAGCTCTCTGAAAGTTGGAAATATACAACACGTTAATGTATTTGAAAATTGATTTACACCCCCTCACCCTCCTCAAAGAAAAAAAAAGAAAAAACAAAACAACTGCAAAAAAAAAGACAAACAAACAAAAACAAAGAAGAAAACGTTACTTAAGTCAACACGACGCGGTTCACGGAAACCCAATTTCAATCAAACGGTTGTATTGTTCAGTCATAAGAGCACGAAGTTCACACTGTTCAGGCTTTGTCCACATTTACCATCAAAGATTGATTCTATCATAATCTGTTCGGCTTTCTATGCTATAATTTATGACAAGTACACCAGCAATCAATGGCCCGGGTCAAATGTGCAGTCACAGTTGTTGTGGATTTATCCCCTGTATGTCCATGTCCAAGCCAATCATCTGTTTCCAAATCCTTTCTTCGTTACAAGTGTAGCTTTGAATTATGGTCCATGTAACCTCTATACAGCCTGATCTGACGCCTGTCATAAAGATTCATGTAGCAAAGCAGTAAATCTATTACATCTTAACAAGCAAGCCTAGTGTAGAGAAATCAGTCAATCCATCTAGGAGCCCATCGATCAGTTCAACCCTTCAACCGCCCAAAGCGTCTGTCCATCCATCCCTCCAGCCATCCATCCACGCTCTACATCAAGTACTCATTTTATCCGTTCATATATATATTCACACAGCCGTCAGTCCATTGCTCTCTCAGATCATGTATCCATCTATCTATCTATCCACCCATCCATTCACACATCCCTAAACCCATTTGTAAAATTATCCGTCCCTGATATCTCTTCACGCTAGCGTCAGTCCATCGCTTTTTTAGATCATGTATATATCTATCCACCCATCCACCTATTCAGATGTCCATAAGTCCATTCACCCTGGCATGGTATGTTAGTACTTACCTGTGCATTGAAGCAACACCAACAGAAGGACTCCAGCAACGTTCACACAACACGGCACTCCTTTCTCAGCCGTGGAGACAACTGACGCACGCATCAGGACCATAGTTGTCACCTGAAGACGTGCGTTTTCCAATGTAAAGACTGAAATCTGGTATTTCTGACTTCTTCGTTACCACCATGTATTGGAAGATTTTCTGAGTTTGATTCTGCAGCTGAAACTTGAATCAGCTCCTGTTACATGTGATATAACTTATTATGAGATGCTTACTGCCTCTTGAAAATTCGCATCTGCCAAAGAGTGCTTGGAGACTGAGCGTTTTGTACTGTAAATATTCCAGGTAACAGGTAAATCTTCCCAGTAATATGCTTTCTGTCTCTATTCAGGTCAGATAACATAATATTCTATAATGTATTGAAGTAGCTCTGTTGTTAATACTATGTTCCCTCAGTTTGACCCCCAAAAGTATGTCACCACAAGCCGTCCTACGAGCAACTCCACACGTGCACCTGACACTATTAAAACGGCTGGCGTTCTGAGATAGGCAGGCGGTTCTTCCACGAACGCAGAAAACTTCCTGCCAGGATTAACATAACAGAGACGTCTTAAGGTCTACCTCCTCTGACATAATCGATATATTTGTATGTCTCTTCAGACACGTCACTGTATTATACTAGGTTACTCAAGAGAGTCACTCAAGCGCATAATGTTTTCTCGATAGGCTGGCTATGCCTATAGTCAACCAACTAGCCCATGAGTGAGCCGGTCAGCTGGTCAGTAAAAATGACATCCAGTCAGTCAATTGATTATAATAAACTAAGGAATTATTCCACCTAATGTGATGGTCATTATGTGAAGGCATTATTACTACATTTGGACATGGCGTTGTGTATTTCGAGGCTTAAAAAGAAGTAACAAGTAATATGAAATAAGAATTGAAAGACTTAGTTAACCTGTAGCGAATAGTATTAACCTTAACTCACTTTTCACACAAGTGTTCAGAAATAGTCCTACTTCCCAGTAAGACTCCAGATAACTCGTTTTTTTTTTATAAAGGATTGCGCGAAGTTTTATTTTTATTTTCAGTTCTAGCACTTGGCTAGACTGGAAACCCAGACAGATTGGCCCTGAACATTTTTATACGGACGTGAGTCAGCGTTTATCAAGTTACAACACGTTTCTGTCAGACATATAACTGACACAGATAGGAGCTGCCTATCTCACTGCAGGTATCTATTTCTGCCCAGTGACCCTACCTGAGGTAAATGTAATGGCTACACACCACCATTCTTCCGGCGTCGGGAAGGACGAATATAGATCCTGGGTATTTCACACAGATAATTTCTTTTGCTCCTCTGGGCTGCCCTTTTTAATACATTTTTTTTGCTTGTTGGGTGATATCATTTTGTAGGACAGGCTTCAAAGTTTCATTCCAGGTATAAATTTGTCTGTGTTTTCAGGAAATGGGTGCTGATGCACACTCGGCAAAAGTAGTGATAATCAGGGTTGACTCACCTCTGACTAGGTGAGTTTGACCCCGGTCAGCTGTTTGTTAAATCTGAGAAAAATTTCATCGGCCATATAATATCAGGAATTTGATTGGGGTTTTCTTTAGAGGACAAGGACTATCAGGCCAGGGGGGTTTAGGGCTTGAACATTTAGGGACGGTGCTGTGACGCCAAACGTTAACGTAAATAAATGGGAAATTAATTGTGGTGTGTGGCCTGAAAGCAGGTAGGGCTTCACCGAGTACTTCTGATCGTCTACAAACTACCGCACTATCCCCGCTGCACTGGTTTTATTCTCTATGTTCTAGTCTTTTATATTTACGTATTTCACGGCTGTAGAAAGCGGCATCATATTCTCCACAGAATGCGAAATTTACAGCATTTCTAACTATATACATTTACATGCACTGTTTTGTGTATGTCTGTTTGCATGTAAGTTATGGGTTATATTTAGTAAGGTAACACTGATATCAGCTCTTGTTATGTTTATGTTGTTAGATGAGGCAAAAAGATGTTGTGTTTATATGAAATCTACAGTTTGAAAACATCTGAACGAAGAAAGCAGAAGAACACGTCAGTTACTTGAGGAAATTTACATATCAGAATATATTACTAGCGTCACTCAGTACAAAAGACATGAAGTAGGTCACAATATATATGGAGGTATATGCTGTATAAAAGGTGAAGATTTAAGCTATAAATACAGCGCTATGTGCAGTTTCACATTCAGTAACGGACACCTGTATTAAGCGGTCGGTTGATTTAATGTACATCGCCTAATGTTATGCAGTAAAGTTTAACAGTTTAATTTCTTGGCTTTAGTTGTCCTGATAAATTTGTCTTAAAGTATTACTGCATCGAAGAAAAGGACCAAACACAAAAGACCCTAACAAATAACCCTTCGTGATTCTACATAAGATAGCATGATGTAAGTATGTCATACCCGAGAATGTTTAATCGGTTAAGATGAATACATTTTATCTCACTGATTTACCAGTGTATACACAAGTGATATGCCTCTCTACCAAAGAAGGTAGAAAAGTTCGTTTTTTTAATACGTGTCTCCTCAATATGTCTGAAATAAAAGTTAAGCTTTAGGACTTAGTGTGGACAAGTGCCTCCTCATTCTTTCTGAAGTAAAAGTTAATCTTTAGAACCGAGAGTAGATTAGTGTTTTCTCATTCTTTCTGAAATAAATGTTAATCTCTTGAGTGGACAAATTTTCTCGTGAAATTTCTTTTGTGTTAAAAGGATAAACCACATTTAAAAAAATACACATCATCTAAATGGCCATTTCGTGCTGATTCTAGCTTGTCCACCACAAAAAAGTTAATTTGAGTTGTCAAAATTGAAACGGTCAAAAACATTTAAAGGCCTCAGGCTGAGGTGGAATACATGTGTCCCAGACATTGTTATCCAGAGTCAAGTCTGGATTTATTTACTTATTTGATTGGTGTTTTACATGGGGGAAACCCACAACCATCCGCAGGTTATTGTCAGACTTTCTCACGTACAGCCACAGAGGAAGCCAGAGTGAAAATCTTGATATAATTTTTCTAGCTGACATGACTTCAACAACTCCCATCCCCTCCCCCGACATTGCCAAAATGCGACAGGCCTCTAGCTGTATTAATGGCTGAGAAGTGAACGAAGCATGATTTTTCCCACTACAAGTGTTATTTAGCCATAATTCTTTTACAAGCTATTTGATCGCCAAATGTTTGAAGGGCAATAACTCCGTAAATCATATCCGTGAATGCGAAACATTGTGGTTATACGTCTTATATTGTCTCACAACTGACTTAAGCAAACTGGCTTAATGACAGAAAGACAACGTCGCAGATCCCGGGGGAAGCCCACGACCATACGCAGATTGCTAGTATTCATTCAAAATAAAATAATGCCCTAAACTGTGAAGTCATGCCTGTTTTGAGATGACAGTTTGTTTATAAACTGTTCACGTAGTACTCATATATTACAATAGTCAGTAGTCAGTCTTACTTGGGCCCAAAATTGCCTTTGCGCGGGAAAAGGGTATTCCATAGGCTTGGGCAGAAAAAAAATTAAAATTACCCGGAGTTAACCTCTGTTCTGAACAGCGGAAGAAATTTTTTCTTCTTTGGTCGTCGGAAAGAAAGAGAATTAAAAAAGTAGTCTGCTAAAGCTTTAGAAATTAATTGGCTCAGTCTTAAGCCACCAGTAAAAACCCTGATATTTGAAATAATATTTCCTCACTGGTGTGCTAAGCCGAGGGAAATTTATTTGGCTCGAGTTAGCGTATTTAATTTCTTTATTCTCAATCTTTTTCCCCCGCCCAAAAAAAAGGAAGAGAGAATTTTTTACTAAAAAGTTTTTGCGGGAGGGGAGGTGGGGGGGGGGAGAAATTATTTTCCGGTGTTTGTGATCCAATCAGAAACGGCGTTCTTTGAAATGCATCACGTCTATTGGTTCATCGGATAAGTTCGCCAATCATATGTGTTCTTTTAAGATTCGTTTGTCGCCACAAGTCGTTCCTGAATATTTCCTTAATTGCACACATATGCCTCACACTGTATTCAATTCGAACACGTATACCTTCAATTTCTACTTCCTGTATATACTTGACATTCATTGTCATTTTATTTGCCTCACATATGAATAAGTTCATGTGTATAACTAGGAGAAAAAAAGATATACTAGAAAGACGTAGTGAACAATGATATATTATATGTTCAGAATCACGAAAACTGTTCTCTGCCCTAAAGCAAGCTATCTTGCTATTGGTTGACTGACTTGGAGATAATTCTGCTAGCTCGGGGTAAATTAATTTCCCCAGACTTTGTGAACCAATGGGCATGCTGCATTCTAAATTACGGCATTTCTGATTGGATCACGGACGAAATACTTTCCCCCGTGAAAAAAATATTTAGTAAATCAAGTTTATTTTTGTTTTCTTTGTCGTTGACAGGAAAAAGAGAATAAAGAAACTAAATGCGCTAACTCGGGGCAAATTGATTTCCTCCGACTTAGTGGCCAGTGACAAAGTAATACTTCAAATATCAGCATTTTGATGGGCTGGTCAAGTCGGGTAAAAAAAAAAAAGTTCCCCCGAGTTAACAGAACAGTTTGGTTGTTCTCTTTTTATCTGTCCTGCATCTGCGAAGATCTTCTCCTGTATAGCGAGATATTGCAAGAAGGCGACACTTTGAGGATGGTCGACCTCTTATAACCACAAAGGAACCGAGAACAAGTGCGACTGGCGAATCTCCAGAGAGCTGCCTGTCCTAGACCGGCATTGAGCCAGTATCTCGAGTCTCCAACAAGCTTTTGAACTTCACGGACATGAAATTTCTCAATTTCATGCTAGAGCAGTAAGAAACGCTTAAATGGTAATTCACTAAACTTACTTTCTGATCGGTATCATATTAAAATGGACATGGATTCTCCTTTGGATCTATATATTTAGTCATACCTTATTAAACACGTTATAATGTAGACATGATTATGCGTCGGAATCGCCCTGATTATATTCTGTATGCCGAAATCACAATTTCATCACATATTAAGCTTAGACATAAGGCTCCCCGTTGGGTTGAAAACTTTCGCGTGTTTTATCATTGTCAAATCTGAGATTACGAATGTTCCTTCAGGATGGATATTTCGGCTAAAGTTATCCCCCTTTGGTCACTAATAGCCAACGTCGCTTCCGCGATACTCTGACCGACAAATTGAGAAGTGAAATCATGTGTAGTGACGTTAGTCATCATTTAACAACACACTTTACATACGCAAAAATTAATTACAATATCTTTACCGTAATAATGCAGATAGGGATGGGATGTCACCAAACAACACAATATCGCCAAAATTTCAAAGAAGAAGTGAAGATAAAATTAAACGACACAATTTTAGGTGTAAAAAAACCCCAATTTACTCTTGTTTACCTGCTAATAGTGATTTTTCTGTGAGAAATGTATCTCTCAACTTATTTTCTCGTACGACTCTAAGACGGCTTAATTAATGTCTTAAGTACTAATAGAGCTTTAACTCATATATTTGTATGTGAACAAAATTTTTCTACGGTAAGTCTATCTGAATTTAACTTTCTCCATGAAACAGAAGGTATTGAGCCCATGCACCAAACAATTTGGAAGACTCAAGTCAGCATCTGAAACGTGAACTATACCCTTCATTATTTACAAGAACCCATAATAGTGAACATACGACCATTGCTCTGTGAAAACATGTCTACCCCTGTTTAATTATTTTTCTAGGTCAAAATTAACACAAACGATGTAATTTATAAAGACTTCAGTCCAAAATGGCCTTTCGGGGACCTCCCTGGCACAGTCGGTTAGCGCGCTATCGCAGCGCAATGACCCAGAAAGCCTCCCATCAATGCGGTCGCTGTGAGTTCAAGACCAGCTCATGCTGGCTTCCTCTCAGGCTGTACGTGGGAAGGTCTGCCAGCAACCTGCGGATGGTCGTGGGTTTCTTCCGGGCTCTGCTCGGTTTCCCCCCACCATAATGCTGGTCACGGTCGTATAAGGGAAATATTCTTGAGTACGGTGTAAAACATCAATCAAATAAATAAATAAATAAACAAAATGGCCTTTCAATATTGATCTTATCTCCTTATATTCGACAGAATTTAATTACTTCTTTTCTGTGTTTGGGTTAAAGTCTTCTCGCAAAGTTTTAACCTATAGCAGCGCCTTTGAATCAGATAAAACCTTACAAGTGATGAGTTTCTTATGCCCGGTATGGCATAGCATGAAAATTATGCTTTGAACTAATAGCTACTGATAGTGAAAAGAGCTTAAATTACATATTTGACAGCAGATCCAGTTACATGACCCAGTAGAGACTTAGCAAAATAAGTCACGTTATCTACATATAATATATAGTAAGGCATCGCCTGGGATACACGGATGATTGTTTCTAAAACCTGCCTGTGCTAAGTGTACTTAAAATGTCAGTATAGATCAGTGATGCCTCAAGCGAAGAAAACATGCCTTAGGGTTGGCCTTATCCCTCAATCACACCATCAACCACTATCCAACTTTCGTACCGCTGAAGTTTTTCGCTAATGAAGCAATCTTTAGCATTTATGCTTGTTTGCAGTTAAAAATTCTGCGTCATATGTTTCGGTTGTCACTTCAACCAAAAATTCACATTTTTCCCTTGCTTGATTCGCTTGCTTAATTTGCTTTCGGGGCAGTTACTCTATAGTGAGCGATTAATTATACGGAAACAATTGTTTTTTTCTGAAGCCACGCTTATTGACTAAGTGACGTTAATTTACGTCTTTACCTGAGCGTAACAGTCCATTTCCTACACAAAAACAGGTCATCTGCCCCCAAGGGACAAATTGAAATCAATTTTGCGGGAAGAGAGTTTTTCTTTGCAATATTCATGACATGCAGTGGTTTGTTTTTTAACCCTGTTGCAAGAAGTCACTACGATTCCTTCAAACAATCTCTCGAGGCTATGCTTGTCAATTTGACCTTGGAGATAAACTGCAAGCTCTGGTTTTTATTTTGAAATGTCCCACAAGTTTAGAGAAATCACAACGTGCTTGAGCTCTGTACATTCAGCATTATTTTTCTGAGATTAAGGGCTAAACCGTAACTACCTACTTATGATTCAGTTCTTAAGAAATGTTCTGTTTGCCTGTTTTTGCTTACATGTGGCTATTCTAGGCCCACTGTCTAGTCAAAAATATCCAGAGGTTTTCTTTTAAAAACAATGATATTCTTAATCATTGTAGATTTTCATTCCTTCTCTCAAATTTTGAGTTAAGTCCACCGTCATCTGTGCGTCATCCACAGATCCGATCTGAGTGGCCAGTAATACTAGAATCCTTGTATTAAAAGACACTAATAACGTGAACGTCTGATTTTCATTAGATACTAATGCTAATTTCAAACACACGGGACCATGCAAATTCATGCAGATTCTCCATATATACTTCCTATGGAAAACAGAAGTGTTACATCTGGAACGACAGTCAGTAAAAATTCTGACACTCCAATATTTAAATGCAATGTTAAAAGCATAAAGCATGCAGTTGGGAGAAGAATTGTTACTTTGCACAACTGGCCACGAAGGTACTACAGCTTCTCACATCCCTTCGTCATTGTTCCCTTCTTTTGCAGATCAGTCTACGAAAGAATAAAATGTTACCATAAAAAAACTAGGCCTCTAATGCAAATTAAAAAATTACGGATTGTGTACAGCTTGGAGCCAAAGATCTCTAGTCGAAAAACATCCATGAAAAAAAAAATGAACTACCTTATATGTATTTTCTGGGTAAGAAGTACAAATAGCCACTCTCTGTCATCTTGTGGTCTAACTCTTTAATATCTGACATCAGATATGACGCAGATGTTACCTAAGCTGACGGTGTCCAACAGTTCTAGTAATGGACGCAGTTCATATAAATTTGGCTTGAAACACTGTTACAACATGTCCGTGTATCTACACGGGCAAATGTCTGGTCTTTACTTTCCAGGAAGCGGTGATCCGGACTAATCTTGGGTAAACCTGACTTCGGATTTAGCGTAGGCCATCCACGGAAACCAAAGCAACGATGTCAGCGTCACCAATGTGAAGCTTGTTACTAAATAATGGCACAATGCCTTTTTTGTGAAAAGTATATATCCCTTACGAGTTTTCACTGAGCTCAAAATCTGGAACAATTATATCGCCTGTATACCGTCCGCCAGGCGTGAAGGAACGTGAAGGAATCCAGCATTATCTGGCCACGGAAAATGCAATTACCTTATTCTCACAATGACATTTTATATTGCAGGACAGCCATGTTGTCTTTTCAAGCTGTTCACACTTGAATCCAGGGCAGTCAGTGCTTGAAGCTTTATATTATACATGTTGAGATAAATATGTATATGGTACTTTAAGAATTTACAAGCAACATTCTGCGAATACCCGGAGTGAGTGGAATGAGTGGAACCGTTAAGGAAGTCATGAACATAAAATTCCAGCTGCTTAACCAAACGTTCAATTCCTACTCCTTCTGCACGATGAAAAGCAAACACAGAAAATCGATGACACCCAAGAAAACTGCCTGGATATTATTGATATATCTTTATTTATGTATATAAACTGCATGTGGTCGTGACGTTTGTTATAACCAAGAGATAATTATTTCACGGAAGAAAATCTCCTTCAGCAAACGCACGAAAGCTATATTCCTGAATAACGCCTTTGGATTACACTGTTAGAGGCGCACCGCGGCTTAAATCCTTCATTTTCATTCACGCCGTGGATGGATTTTTCAATGATTTTTCGGCCAAACTATTTCGATTCACCGAAGACAGATTACTGTTTTAAAAATACAGGCCTACAAAACAAGCAAATATCGCTATATTGCTATTAAATATTGAACATCGGTACTAGATATTCTTCATTCGGTATTTAGTACGCCCTTGGTTCACAACCAAGCATATCGAGTGGAAAGGCATGCTGTTTTGGTGTGAAAGATGAAAATTTGAATTGTGGAACATAAACAACCTCGATGTGTCAATTATTACAGTCCACCATACCTCAGCTCCTTATTCCATCCTGTCAGTTTACTTCAATATGTCTCATATCAGCAGAGTCAAATCTAAGAACTCACAACAAAGCTTAGTTTAGCTATGCTGAAGCTGTTTGAAATATGGGCTTTATTTAATAAAGACATAGAATAAGTTGCCCACAGCGCAAAAAGGTGAATGGTGGCCAAAGAGGAACAGAGATGGGAAACGCTCTAATTTTTCTGTTAGTTCCCCTTTAGCTTGTCAGTGGCTGGTGAATGTTGCCTTTGTACAAACATTCTCAAGGTGGTTGGTGTTTCATACGTTCCTTGAATCGATCGTAGACTGGAATCCATGATGTTCATAAATCTCTCCCTTCGACACTCTATTTTTGAATCTTCTCGCTTCGTACATGTGTGAAAAACTTATGTCATGGTATCGCTTCCTCAAATCAATGTACAAAATAAATATATCAGTGGTTAACAGCTTCTGCAAAGATGTCGATGATGTGTTTTCCTGTGGACACTGGTAATATGCTCGTATACCCTGACCACAATGTAACAGGTACAAGCCAAGTCATTTTCTCTCTTCAGCATGAACGGAACAGTATTATCTTCTCGTAGATCAGCGTTTGTTCCAGGGTGTACTTTGATACCCTTATCTGTATAATTACTCTCAGTACATTCTATTTTGAGATAATTTGTCGGATGTTGAGAGCTTTCAACCACTCTCTTTCTTGGCGTTTCCAGGAAGTTTCGTAGTTAACTCTCCACAACCAAGCCTGTTGGTATTTTCTCTCGACTCGAATACCTCTGAGATGCCATCGACTTAATTAACAACGGTGGTCACATGTGATCAAGCTACTATAACGTTTTGTTTTACATGGCAGCCGTAAATTAAATATTTATCTTATCTAATATGATAATTACCATATTTATGTAGGATGTAGGCTAAGAATGGGTGGTGTTTCCTATCGCTTTACGATTTCTGTCCGGCCCAGTAACGAAGTCTACAATCTTGTATGTGATTTCAACACAATGCCCTTTGAACAGTTGACATCCCAAGAATGAAGGCTTTCATGTTAATAGCCGGACACTGTATTGCTCTAGGTGAACACCTCGTTCATGATTTGATTTATGTAAAGACTCATTTACGCTGATTTATGTCTAGAAAATGTTTCCAAAATTGCTCCAACAACTAGTCGTAAAGATTTGATTTCTGTGTCCTCGGGCCATCTTTATGTGAAAGCGAACCTTTCTGTGTGTATTTGTGCGTGGGCATAGCAGTAAGTGCTGGGGAACTCGTTATACTCCTGCCTCTATGCTGGATAAGCCTGAGGCACGGTGTTTAACGTGAAACTCAGCGACGGACTGTGGACGTGGGTAAGCTACATGTATGCAACAATTAATTCCTGCTGAAAAAGACACATGGAACGATATGTTTTAATTCATGTGACATTTTGTGGTTATATTTTCTACCGGAAATATTTCGGTGAAGTGAAACAGTGAAGTGAAATTCAAAATATCCGTGGTAAAAGTAGGCACTGAAATATTGGCAAGTGGCTTGAAACAATAACCATTCGTTCATTAATTCGCTACTGAGCTCAAAATATCGCGTATGGTAAAGACACTATCTCATGAGACTACCGTCAAAAATACCTAACTGAGACCTAAATTATTAAAATTTGCCTTCAATATAAATAAATTGTGTACTAAACATACATTATGCCGGTAATTCATTGAAATGCAAATTTTTCGAGTGAGAAATGCGACTTTCGTATAATACATGCAAGTAGCCAACTGACACCGATGTCACCAGGGTCAGTAAAAACTTCTGCAAACTACATCTACGGGTACGAAACGCCAAAGCGCCAAAGCTTCAAGATCTAATTTACAAAAGGTCTGTTGAACAATAAACAACTGTCTTCATTTCATGGCTTGAATTGTAATTAGGCACTTTTTATGGTATCGCAAAATATATGGATGCTTTTCTTTGGTCAGTTGTTTGCCTGCATTTAATTGTATCGTTGCTTGTTACTGTACGTACTGTCAAACCTGTATAGTGCCTGCTTATAGCCTCGCAGGTGCTCACTTATAACCATGCGGTTGCTCGATTATACTCACCCTATTGCTCAGTTCTAGTCACGCTGTTGTACACTTATAGCCATGTGGTTGCTTGCTTATAGTATGTATGTATATATGCTGGGGTTAAAGTGGATATAAACTTCTTGTGGCAGGGCGAGTCCATGCCGCCAAAGTGCTGCAGTCATTGGAACATCATGCCGAAGACACCAGACATGACACCCTACCCATACAGTCACATTATACTGACACCGGGCCGACCAGTCCTTCGGAGTGTTAAGCGGCATGGCCCGATCGGGGCTGATCGCGGAGCTCCCGATCTCGAGGAGGACACTCTAACCACCAAACCACCCTCGCTTACAGTCACGCTGTTGCTCTCTTATAGCCTCGCGGTTGTTCGCTTAAAGCCACAGGTACAAACTTGTTCTCATGACTTAATTGAGACATCGTGCCGAAAATACCGGGTAGGTCATCATTCTCATAGAGTTCAATTCTGACAGCTTATCTCTATGTGTATGTATCCCTCCTAATGTAAGGTGTTAAGTAAAAAGTGTAGAAATGCAAATTTGAAGAATTGCACTCATATCGCGGCGTGAAGATGTTTAAACAAGGAAACCGTGAAGTGAAATTTAAAATACCAGCGGCGAAAGTAGGCACTGCATTTTAACCTGGCACTGAGCAAAGAGGACACCCAAACATCGAACCCAATATATTCACTGAAACATTATGCAATGAAAGGTTCACTAGTGATCCTGAAAAATAGTTTCTCAAAATCTATTAAAGCTAAAAGCAGTTTCTGGTTATAGCCATTTAATCAAGATACATTAAGGAAATGAAATACCACAATAGGAGTATAGTAATACTGTCATTTTGAGAGGTTTGAAAAAAGTTTCAAAATAGCAATACAGCCCTTTTGAACCGTTTTTCTAAACATTTAAAGTCAATGACATTTTCAAACGCATATATATTTAACTTCATTGTTAGAACTAATAAATCTCGATGAAAGCTATAAGAATGGGTTGTTTGATTTCTATTACATACTCCTGATGCCGACTCATCCTCCAGCAGCGAGAGGACAAACAAACGACAGAAATCAATGACGCCGGTTACTATCCCATTACTAGTATATAATGATCTATATCTATAGCCTGCGTCCGGTCGTGACATTTATCATATTCAAGAGATAATTATTTTCAACAGACGGAAGAAAACCTGTTTCAGCAAACAGGCAAGTGCTTTATTCCAGGTCGTCTATGGACCTATGCTGCAAACGTGCCACACCTTAAACCCAACATCTCCATTCACTGGAAAGCTGTGGAGAGACTTCTCAACGATTTTACGCTGACAATTTCCATTCCTATAGCCGGATTACTGCTTTATAAATATCAGCGGGAAAAATAGTCAAATATTCCTCTTAAATATCAAATACTGATCACAGCCACGAGGTATTTTAAGCTCGTCCTTAGTTTGCCCGCACTCCAATTTAACATGCGACATTATACCATAGCCATGTGTTCATGGTATGTAGGCTTATTGCTATCCTTCTCATGCATATTTTACGGGGATTAAAACTGGTGGCAATGCCATATTCTCAGAGACTACCACAAGTTGGGTAAAATACTTGACAAATGTATTAATGAATATCCTAAATGAATATTACATTAATCAACAATGACATGTTAGACGCCGGACTTTTCTTTTGTTACATAGAAATAACTCTTTATAAACAGTTTAAAATTTTCTAGATGGTAAAATGTTTTCAACTTACACTGACAATAAAATATTATACCCTCTCGCGCTACTTGCCTTTGAACAGCCCTGCTACGGATCAGTCAAAATGTTCCAAGTACAACAACAACACACTCCCATCTCAATATTGTAAAGAAGCGCAAGTTCAAAACCTAATAAGCCAATCAGAATTCAACTACGTCCTATTTTTGAAGCACGGTGTACTCTGGTATTCTGGACTTCTGGTATCGCCAGACAAACGAGGGTGTCCAAGGTAGCTATCAACCTGCCCTCTGAATGTCATGACAGGCAAATGAAATCGGCGTGGCTGTCGGAGTGGCTAAACTGTTCACACAGAGTGCATTTAGTAAACCACCGTTGAGCAGTCTACATCAGTTAAAGGTAATAAGAGATGAGGTTTTGATAAACCGCAACGCTCGTGCCGATGATTTTCCACAAACGAGGTCATGAAGATACTCAATTCCAGCTCGGATCCGGCATTGGTCTGAGGGAAGTTTGTTTACACCCTAGACAATTAAGCTTCATGTATTAAAGACGTTTTAACCAGTTATCCAATGAAATAAAAAACAAGTATAATTTCAAAATTGCTACTACGTTCGTTTGAACAAATCATGCCATTACAAAAAAGACAGCAAGAGTAAATCCAAAATTGCTGCCACTTTCCACAGAAAGTCAACGTTCTGTTTCACTTTTCGTTAACATTGTTGTACCGTTGACTCATTTTTGGTGGGTAATCCATGTTCAGTTCAAATATATGTATCACGTTCGACTGATGAAGTGATATTAAGAGATTTCATTGGATGACTTAGTTTGGCCTATTTCACAATTAGGTCGACCTATCTGTGCCTTCCATTTTAGGATCCTCCTAAGGCGAAATGAGGGAAAAGCGATGACAATTTGAAAGCGCTCCTTTACTGAATGGCCCAGTCCCAGACTGACAAAAAGAAAGAACGACTCATGGAGCTGTTTAGCGCAGCCAAAAATGTTTTCTAATGAAGGGGGAACGTAGATCTATCATAATATTAACCCTTTCCAAAGGCATCAACCGTCATCAACACAGGCACCAGACTAACCCCCCAGGACTATTAGTTCTGTCCACTTACCGATAGAACTAAACACAGGCCTCGACCCCCTCCTTGACCTGGGTTAGCTCTATTATGTAGCCAGATTCCCATATCTGTGTAATTGCTCTTAGTACACCAGGTCCCAGATAATTCGCCCGATATGGAGATTTCCACTACTCTCTTCCGTTGCGTCTCCAGGAAGCTTTTTTGTTAAATTCCAGAATCAAGATATGCGACATTTTACCTTTTCCCAGAAATGCCTGTAAAGCAATTAAATGATGCTGAGATGTGAACCAAGGAATCAAATTCTCGTAATAGCCTAAGATTTGTTAACGACAAGAAACTCTCCATGAATTACACAAAATAGCTTGTTCTGCTGTCAGGTAAACAAATTTTGTGCAGGGTACTTCGCTCATACAATTTCTTTCCCCTGTAAAATTTGTATTTGAACCAGCGTAGCAATTCGTTTTCCAGGAACCTTGCAAGAACCTATCCAATCCCTCGGATGAACAGTACAGAATTTTTCCTTACGTGGACGAGATCCTTGGAGTGACACAGTATATTGTGCCTTGATAGCGCGTGATGCATGGTTTCATAGGAATGACACAGTCTCTTGAGACTTGATGGAATGTGATGCCAACAGTATGTTGTGTGTACAATCATAGACGCGACACAGTGCTTTGTACTTTTATGACATGACTGACACAGCATTTTGTGCGCTGCAGGTTACGTGTACCTAGTTTCAGAGAAGTGACACAGTGTTTAGTACTTTGAGGGCGTAAGAGGAGCCATATTTAAATAGCCAAAACCTCTTAAACAGTCAGAGGGAGAAGTAAGCTGTGGGAAGCGATATGATTCTCCAATTACAGTCAAGAGAATTAACGGCCCAGAAAAAAGACATGGCTACTTGCTCTGCCCTGTATGTAGTTCCGGCTGAGGAACAATGGCATTTTTAAAATATATTTACTTTCATTTGATTTTTGCAAAGTTAGATTTTTTTTGGGGGGGGGGGTGGAGGAGGAAACTGGATATGCACAATGGCAAGAAGCCTGCCACCAATACGGTCGCTGTGAGTTCAAGACCAGCTCATGCTGGCTTCCTCTCCGGCCGCTCTGCCCGGTTTCCTTCCACCATAGTGCTGGTCGCCTTCGTATAAGTGAAATATTCTTGAGTACGGCGTAAAACACCAATCAGATAAATAAATAAATATTGAATTATTTGACTGGTGTTTTACGCCTACCCTAAGGATATTTCACTTATACGATGAGGGCAAACATTATTTTGAAAAGAAACCGGGTAAGACGATAGTTGAACTTGAATTCACAGCGACAGCATCCATTTCTAGCGCCTAAAGCCTTTAAATAGCGCTAGGAACAGAAGAAACCAAGGAGGTAGTGATGTGTGAGGTAATCTGATTGATCACAGTATATCCTTTATGTGACGGACTCAAGTCAATAAGGCCAACGGTTTCCGCTCTTTATTTGAGTGAACATTTTCCTAACTGCCAATATTTTCAGTTTTACAGCCAGGGCAGCCGTTGCAATGTTGCCACTATCGAACATTTAGTGAAGCATGACAACAATAGCTTATTAAATAACAGGGTATTAGTTCCTTCTCAAATATATTCGGCACATAATGCTACTTGTAACGGATTCCTTTCATCTTAGCGAACAACATTAATTCCATAACTCTTCAATCTGTCAGTGCAATTTGACAAAGTGGACAGCCAACATTCGGGCCGATGTCTCTTCTCCTGTCTTCCCTCCCCACTCGCTTAACTAAACCCGATTATAACATTCCTGGGGTGTCTCAAACAGCTGAATCTTGCTGCCAAACTAAATCCAAAAATCTATTTAAACATGATGCTATATTCTTTACAGACAAAACTTCGGCGTATGGTCTGAACCCAGCTAAGGCCCACAACAACCGATATTGCTGTTTCAAGATTTGACTTCTCCCTGCGCACTCCAGAGATGAAGTGGACAAGTTTAACACTCAAGGTTTTCGATGCCGACATAACTCGTTGACTGCAAAGAACGGGAGGTGAAAATAATGTGGCAGAAAACATACAAATGCTTTTCCATGGCTTCCAAATGGCGTTAAGCCTGGAGATAGTGCAAAGGGCTTCCAAATGGCGATAAGCCTGGAGATAGTGCAAAGGGCTTCCAAATGGCGTTAAGCCTGGAGATAGTGCAAATGGCTTCCAAATGGCGTCAAGCCTGGAGATAGTGCAAATGGCTTCCAAATGGCGTCAAGCCTGGAGATAGTGTAAAGGGCTTCCAAATGGCGTCAAGCCTGGAGATAGTGCAAAGGGCTTCCAAATGGCGTCAAGCCTGGAGATAGTGTAAAGGGCTTCCAAATGGCGTCAAGCCTGGAGTTAGTGCAAATGGCTTACAAATGGCGTCAAACCTGGAGATAGTGCAAAAGGCGAGGGCAACCCCAGTATTCACGTGCATTTTCCATCGACACGTGCTGGTAACTGGTTCAATACTGGGGTTATATATCAAAGCCGTTGACAAAAATACCTTAATAGTTATCGGTTTAGTAGTCAGTTTCGACACGAAGGGTTCGTATTGTAAGAGGATGAATGTATCCAATTGCTTTATCCTTATCCTATCCAGACTTTTCAAAATCTGGGTGTTTAGAACATGGGCCAAAAAATGGTGACTGCCCCAAGTTTGTATGTTCACAGATTTTAAACAAAGCAAAATTAAAAAATTCAGACAGGATTTTGTGTGCAGATGAGAAACTTATTCCGCAATCAATGACTTGCTCTTCAAACATATTAAAAACTCTCTCGCAGCTGAATATGGGCAAGGAGCTATTTTTATGTGCAAATGAAGTAAAATACATCTTCAAAAAGACCTTCTTCAAAAAAGAGCTTCAAAGCTCTTTGATGGTGATATCGGCCAAGACGTTGCATAATTCATCACCTTGGAAGATTGATTGCGCATTGTGCTAAATGCTTGAATTGTACAACTGTTGCTGCAGAATGCTGACAATGTGCCCAGGCCACATGATTCATGTCCTTGGTTTTAATGATTAAGACAATTAATAATTTTTTGAATTTTTGACCTAAACAAAAGGCGAATTCAGTTGGCAGAGGGCTGTATAAGCAAGCAACCTATAAAAGCTTACGGTGAGTAACATCTACAATGTAAAGTTGCTGAAAAAAATGTTGGAACCAGGCTTTTTTAGTTGGGGCCGTGTCCTGTAATAAAACCAGCTGACATGGTATGGCAGCGTTTCATTGATTTATTCTGTTAACTTGTATGCCAGGAAATAAGCGACTAACTCGCGGGTCAGACACGCCTATACCCTGACAGTGTTTGTGGATCATAGGTGGCTGTACCAGTGCAGTTTATCAAAGAAGGAGTAATTATTTAGAAATACGAATTATATGAATGTCATTCACATTTATTCATTCAAACTTGTATAGCGAATACTATAATTTTGGACGCAATTCCTTGAAATTCCAAAAAAAAAAACGGCCAGATATTTAGCAAAATATAGGCTTTTGTCTTTCGCAACCTAAGAATCGTATGACGATATAAGTCATGTGCCCTGCATATGAAAAGCTTTGACCAGTTTGGATCAGTCTTAATTGGCCTGCTCTGGCTACTCGCTAGAAAACTTTTTACCTTTGCAAAAACATGCTGATTTCAAACGTAAACTGATGTTAAATCGCCGTATCAGTGGTTGGTTATTTAGAATTCAAATAAGCCATTACTCATTTACCCTTCCTTAGTCTCAAAGGGGTTACTTTGTGCCAAACAATTGTGGAGACAAATAAAGATTGAAGGTGTTTCAATGTAATCTAGGCAGTATTTTAAGGATTTGTCAATGTTAAAACTCTCAGAGACTCTCAGTTTCCTCATTCCTACAGCATCTCTGATTAGCTTTTCTTTGTACACCAATAGAAAACCTTACTTAATATCTGCTAATGGCACTTGATGGTACACAAGTCCTTGACAAGGCTCAGGGAATGGAATTGACCCTTAACCTCTGTTTGCATTTACGACTGACCCTATTCCGTCAATGCCAAGTTCTTGAATTGTGCTCAAATGAAAACGTTATTATGTGAGCGATCCTCCACTGCAAGAGAGTCTACTTGCTTTAACAATCCAGAGGGGGAAGATATATGAAAGCAAAGGAGTCAGATCATTGCTTCAGATATTATTTCAAATAACATGTCAGTTGCAAGTAGTGATTTTTCTTTCACCTCGCAAACATTGTCGTTCACCAAGAGTACACTACACATTACATGGTATCTGTGTTTCCATTCCCAAAATCAAATAAAGTATCTTTGGCTACCTGCTGAAACGAACACCGAAAGCTAGCTATTGTCACTCTTGCGTCGCGCTTGACTACTCTTTTGCCGTAAGCTTTAGACAAGTGTCTGGTTTAGGCCCCTTCACCAGGTAATCGAAGAGCCATGATTGGTAGGCAAGCTTTGTCCCGACCTGTTGTGGAGCTGACTGAGCAATAAGGGGTACGAGAAGTTGTTTACAACAGTTTCTCTTTTCAATTCTAAATCCAAATTTTTCGATGATTGTCATTAAAAGTTCGGCAATGTATATGTTGGCCAATTAAACTAATGCTGACCCGTTCTCGAATTATGCCTGAAAAATTGAGCTTGTCGGATAAATATCCATCAACATTTCTTCGAATCTGACTGAAAGGCTAACTACAGCGTTGAATTTCAGGACAAATTTGAAGTCCTGATTAAATAGAGGCAGAAAATTGCTAAATTTCTTCATTGATTTAAGGCCTGTGTTGAAAGTGCAATCGTGAATCAGGTCACCACTTGTTCTTTTAGACAAACGTGGGAATTAGTAAGCCTGTAGAGTAAGTTGCGCGTATTCTTCACACGCATGTGGTTTGCCGGCGAAATCGCCTACTACGTCCATTGTGAGGTGCCTGTAGTTGAATGCCACGCCACTTTCTGTGTCGTTTAGTTAATTAATGCAAACACTCTTGTGTCAAACCAAGGAGACAAACTTCTGCAGGACCAATGGAAGTAGCAAACCTTTTTCTAAAGCTGTGTAACAGGGACGTGAAGTTGTTTAATTTAGGACTACAGTAAAATTACAGGTAGAAAAGCCTGACAACAAGCTGCCAAGTGTTTTCACTGTAAAATTTTAATGGACGTAATATCATCGTGTAAAAATAATATGTGAACCCCACACAGATCTCATGTTTGCGTGTTTTACCCTAAAGCGTCCATGGTGGTTGAACTACAGGAGTTGGTGTGATAAACGCACGGACTTTTCAACATGGTACCTGTTTCCCATATTTTTACGGCCTGAATAAGGAAATAAAAGAGGCACAGAGAGAGAAAAATCACAATGGATAGTGCCACAGGAGAAATGAGGCAAACATTTTTTCACTGCCCAGCAAATATTACGGTAATTTCCGGAATGCGTTATACGTGTTCCATTATCAACACAAAAGTGAAAGCCAAAACGTTTGACAAATTCTGACATTGTGGAACAAAACATATGCCCACAACGCACTGTTTTTGGTGATAGAAACGCAGCATGGCCGCGGAGGAAACTCGCCACACCTCGAGACCAGGTGAACGAAAGGAAATCGCCGTCGCCACTGTGTTAGGTGAGAAACTAAATACTCTCGATAGTCTTGCCGTTTCCATCCACTCTATTACAAATATATACGGGTTATATTAACAACAGGCACTAATTGAGTAACTGAGTACTTAATCGATACATCGATCACTCAGCAATGAAGCCGAAAACTTATGCGGAGTGTTAACTTAGGTTCTGACCCATTACGAATCTTGAAAGGTTCAAAGGTAATGTTGTCGCCGCGAGGGAAACAAACCTGAAGCGTTACGTATAGTTCATATTCATCAGTGTGGAAGTTTTGCGGTGATAAGCCGCGTCTGCCTGTATTACATAATACCTCTTTGCAGAGCGAAAACGGAGAGTGGGCTTGGTTTAAATGTATCATGATGTAAATCTAGGTAACTACCCATTTAGCGTGATAGAATTGCTGTTCCTCACTCCATCCGTTTATCTAAACCTGGCGCAGTCTTACCTGGCCACGTAGCCAGGTATATTGTTGCAGATAATTAAACGGGGGAGGTACTTTTTCTTACAGGAAACCAATTGATCGCTACCAACGATCACGTGATACGTGAATGTGCATTTCCAGTTTTATCGGTCAAATTTTTTAAATTATGAATCGTGTGTTAAATTTCGGGCAACAAAATAGATAACATTTAAAAAAAAACAATTGTTGCTTACAGAGTATGCAGAATAATTAAATACATTAAAATTAATATACGGATTTTTTAAATAAATTTTAGCTTAGATTTTGTTGTAATACCTCATCAAGAAAAAATAGTAGTATTTCATGATTAATGCAGTAGAAAATTAGTGTTAAACGATATAAATAGTGATGTAAATAGTCTCTGTCGTAGCCTTATAACCCTCATAACAACTTCCGACGTCATTCCGCAATTCATGTCGAATTTGAACTATTTCTCGTTCTCACACATTTGAGACCACATTTTACCGAGTTTACCTTTTTATTTATTCATATTTTCTTTCCTGGCAATTTTTTCATCTTTTCGATCACATAAATTAGTTGCGCTTGGGCGAGTCTGTTCGTCCCTCATGCCTTGTAGCTATTGTGCAGACATTTGTTCAGATCACCTGGATGAAGCGACACTGATTGGAACGGGCTTGGATTACAGCTGCTACTGCAAATTCTTTATCAAAGGGTATGATTTCTGCCAGCGGATTTATGGAGTCGTAAATCTTGCACTAATTTTTGCCCTTTTGGCCAACACACCATGCACACCGAGTTGTTTGAATTGTTGACAGCCAACATGATCAGCCGAGCTCTGAAGAACCCGTAAATGACACTTAACAGAACAGATTATGATCTGGCGAATCAATAACAAATCATTCTCGAGTGCAGGGACACTATTTGGTTAGTCAGAATCTTGGCGTGATTTACACGTTTGCGTTGGGATTCTATGCATAGCTGTGATTGCAAGTCCCGAGACGACATAAATCAGGTTCGCTTCTTGGGGCACCAAGGAGATGGTACTCTTTCATCTAAGTTCTAGCTACTATGCCCAACATTTCTGTCTTAAATAGCAGTCTTTGTGCCTAAATTTGGTTATATAAATAGCCATATATACCGTGGTGCAAAATGGCTACCACCCAGAGAAAGATGCTGTATCCTATGTCTGTGAGAGTTGTCGTTTTGGATGAGTGTAAACCGTATGGCCAGACTGAGCACGTGTTGTCTAAGCAGGACTGAATGCACGGTGCTGAAAACAATGAAACATAACCATTGTTAACGGGCTTCATTTTTCTCTTTACAGGCAATGTGCTGGAGAAACAGATGTTGGCTAAGTGGCTATAATTCTGGGTAGGCCATGTACTAACTCAGACTGGCTGTAGCTATTCCTTTCACGACTCTCGGAGTTGACGTCAACTGCTTGAATACCTGGATTGTTGTGAAGCCCATTCAGTCCTGTGGACCAATAGCCTAACCCTGGTCTTGGAGGTCCTACGATGGTGTTGAAGACTACACTTAATCATACGGCAGTTGTCAAATGTTATTGAATTTCAATAAATCAAGCTTGCACCTTTTATCAACCGTCGTGTGGTTATGAAGCTGGAGCTCAGTTTTGTTCGATTTTTGAGGATATTAAATGAGGATGAAAATGGTATGGATAGCCATTAAAATTTTCCCAGGATACACCTATGTTTGTGTGAAGACATGAATCATTTGATTTGTTATATTTTGACCAGTTTTATTATTTTTCAAAAAGTAACTATTCTTCAGAGTGATGCTATTGGGAAGTTTCGATACTGGTTCATTTTGAAAGACTTCAGACTGGTTTTTATTCATACGTGAGACACTAGTGAATTGGAAACAATATGACGTCACCGGCGATACAGCTACAAAAACCTTATACATTCCCAAATGCTTAAAAAATAAAATTAATTTTCCTTCGGGCAAGTTACACTTTTATTCATATTTTAACACCATTCTAGTCATCTTTCACAAACTAATTTTAATGTAAGAAATTGGTAATTGTGACCGCCAATGAACCTAATTCTGAACCTAATTTATGACACTTATCTGTGTGTATGCGACACATACGTACATGATGATCTGAAACGAGACACACGGTACCAGCAAGTCTAACAGCTAAAATAAAACACCCTCTGTTACAGTCTGGAAGATGTAAATCTCTGGTAACGTAAGTCTTATGAGAGAACACAGTTATTTGAAATGTTGGAGAACTCAGATCTTGCACTGCCAAGACGTGGTGATGTCGCTGATGCCCAGACTTTTAGTACATAGTATATGTGCATTGTGCATCGATACTGTGTTTATGGACGGGGGTATTACTCCTCCCAGTTTAAAGGAAAAGTGTAGCATTTATGTGGACAAAACAATGTAAATGCATTCCTGTTAGCAATCATTTAACACTGATCTTCGTCTCTTTCCAGAGGCTGAAAAATATTACTGTTATATCAACCCTGTATACCTCGTTTGTTAAAAAAGATGACAATGTTTTGCTTACGTCATTTAACTTGATTTGCCTTTTACAAAAATATGACCATTAGCTACAGTAGAACAACCTTCCTCATTAACCACTGGCGATTGCTCTGACAGGATTAGAGCTTGTGGCAAAAAGAAGCCATTTCCATGGCATAAAGCCTTTAAATAGCACCAAGAACAGAAGGGAGCCAAGGAGGTAGCGATCTTTGAAATAATTTGATTGATCACAATATATCCTCTGTGAGACGGAGTTAAACCAATAAAGCCAACGGTTTTTGTTAATGAGGTTTCCGCTCTTTATTTGAGTCAGTATTTTCCTTATCTCCGGTATTAAAGTGTGTAGCTTTACATCGAGAAGAGCCGTCACTATCGAACATTCAGTGAAGAGTGCCTGCAATGGCTTCTTAAATAAATGGGTATTCGTTCCTTCTCAAATATGCTCGGCTCAGAATGCTCTTTGGATCGGGTTCCTGACAGTTTAGCGAATAACAGTAATCCCATAACTCTCGAATCTGTCAGTGCACTGAGACCAAGTGGACAGCAGACATGCCGGCCGATGTCCCTTCTTCTGTCTCCTCTCTACACTCGCTTGTTAAACCCGATTATAACATCCACGGGGTGTCTGAGAGAGCTGAATCCCACTGCCAAGATAAATCCACAAATCAATTTAAACATAATGCTGTAATGCTGTCTTTAGACGAAAACAGTTCGGCATATGTTCTGAACCTAGCTTTGACCCACAGCAAATACTATTGATGTCTCAAGACAGCTTATTTATTTATTAATGTGTTTGATTGGTTTTTAACGCCGCACTCTAGAATATTTCCCTTACACGACGGCGGCCAGCATTATGGTTGGAGGAAACCGGACAGAACCCGGCGGAAACCCGTAACCATTCGCAGGTTGCTATCAGACCTTTCCACGTACGGCCGTAGAGGACGCTCGGATGAACTGGGCTTGAACTCGTGGTGATCACATTGGTGGTTGGCTTCTTGGTCATTACGCTGCTCTAGCGCCCTAACCAACTGAGCCACGGAAGCTCCGCAATACAGCTTTAAGCGGGGACGATGTGAATTGAGAGATGAAAAACTTTCCTCAAAAGGGGGAAGGATTACGTGAG
Organism: Acanthopleura granulata; assembly: GCA_016165875.1. NCBI lineage: Eukaryota > Metazoa > Mollusca > Polyplacophora > Chitonida > Chitonidae > Acanthopleura > Acanthopleura granulata. The sequence goes on along the minus strand of JABBOT010000001.1, from coordinate 13,559,699 downwards.
AATAGTGGGATAACAATGGGCAAGTTAAGTACTTAAGGTTTTCGATCGGGACATAATTGACTGAATAATAACGGGGGGTTGAAAAATGTGACAGAAAACTTGCAAGTGCTGTTTATTGTCTGCTAAATGATGTTAAGCCTGCAGAGGGCGCAAAAGGTGAAAGCAACGCCAGTATTCCGGCACATTCTCGATCGACATGTGCTAGTAAATGGTTCAATGCTGGGTCTATATCTCAAAGTGGTTTAACAGTGGTAACAGTGGTCAGGTTTCATATTGTATGTGGTGTCACATGAACTCACGCATCCACTCCGTCGATTGTTTATTGTCACCAATTTTCGAAGGCACGCTAGACTACTTAGTGCCCTCACGCCCCAGACCATTTCGTCGACTGTTTATTGCCACTGTGCCCCTGACCTTTTCGTTGACCGTTTAGTGTCACAAATTCCCTGGCTGTCCTGTCGAGAGGTCATTGTCACCATGTCGCCTAAAAAGAGTGTAATCGAGAATTTCAAAATTCTTTCTTTGAGTCGAGTAGGAAAACAATACAAAACGAAACTGTCACGAACATTTTAAGTGTACTTTCCATTCGTCGGTATAGATGCATATAGTGTTTGCATGCTTCGGCTTGTCGATTTCGATTGTCATAAAACATCTTTACGCATTCTTCTGGGTAATGAGTGTAGAACTCCACGCCTTCATAGCTGTTTTTGACAAAAGAGGCCAAGAATTTAGTTTTCGTCACCGAACAGGTATTTTCATCCTGTCTGATGTTTCCAAAAGTTTGGTGTTTCAAATATGGGTCACAAAAATCCCAACTCTGCCAAGTTCGTATGTCCATTGTTTTTTTTAACAAAGAACAAATTAAAAAAAATGCCAGTCAGGATTCTGTGTGCGAATGGGTACCTAATTTTCCATCAATGGCTGGCTTTTGAAGATATTTCTTCCTTTCTCAGCTGAAGCGCATAAATTTATATGTAAATGAAGTAAAATGTGTCTTTTGATAAGAAGAGTTTCAAAGCTCTTCGGGGTGCTACTGGCCAAGACGTTGCATAATTCGTCACACTGGGAGGTTGATTGTGCACTTTGCTAAATGCTTCAATGGCGCGACCGTTGCTGAAATTGCTGAAAAGGTGCATGGGCCACATGATTCACGTCCTCGTTTTTAATGATTAAGTCAGTTAATGCTTTTTTGAACTTTGACATAGGCTAAAAGAGAAAACAAGTGAAAGAGGGGTGATTAATGACTTTCCAAGCAAGATGTAAATGTAAAGCTGTTGTTTTTGGTTACTTCCGTGGCTTGTAATAAAACTGGCTGACAGGGTATTGTTACGTTTCATTGATTTGTTCTTTTAAACTGTATGCAACGAAATAGGTGACTATAACTCGCGGAACAGACACGCTCACATCATTACAGTGTTTGCTGATAACAGATGATTATAACAGTACACCTTATGTAAGAAAGAGTGTTTAGTGTATTCTAAGTTTTTGGACCGAATTCCTTGAAGATTATAAAAAAGAACTTCAGTTATACAGCAAATTACAGGCTGATATCTCTCCTTACCTCAGTGTCATTTAATCCTACATAGATGTAAGTCATATGCACTACCTGTCAAAAGGTCTGCCTAGTTTGGTTAGGACGTGATTGGTCTTCTCGAGCTACTCGGATCATGCAACCACTTATTCACCTTGTTAAAAGTTGGGCTGAATCTTATTGTAAGTACACTTGCATCTAAAGCTACTGAAGTGGTTCAGCTCATTACGATTGCAGTTATTCTGGAAGTTATGGTCAAAACAATTTAGGTAATATTAATTGGAAGAAAATGCAATACTGAGAGTAACTTCATCAACTTTCCTAGCGAAAGGTGTGTTGATTTCATCGTCAGAGAACATTTAACTTTTACATAATATATCGATTTCGAAGGTAAACTAGTCCTCGGACGCCATAGCAGTTGCTGACTATTTAGAATTTAATTAAATAATAAATGATTTATCCATGCTCAATCTCAAAGGGGTTGCTTTGTGCCAAGCAAATGTGGAATGTAAAGAAATAAAGACAGAATGTTTCATTGTAATCTCGGCACCATTTTAAGGATTTGTCATTATTTATAAGTTAAAACTCTCGAAAGCTTGACTACAGGACCTTTACTGGTTAACTTTATTTTCTTTGTAAAGGGGATCATAGCCTATTCAATTCCTGCCAATGGCACTTGATGGTCAACAAGTTCTCGCCAAAGACTGAGAGGCTTGAAGTGACCAACCATTTGACCTCTGTTTCCGTTTACAACAGGCCGTATTCCAATGGCTGAATGGCTAAGCTCTTGAATTGTGCTCTATTGAAAACGTTATTACGTGACCCTGCAATATGAAAGAGACGACTTGTCTTTCGTCAGATCACGAAAGCAAACAGTCGCTTGCAGCAAGTGTAGGGGATCACCTCCCTGAGGGGACGGAAATATGAAAGCCAAGGAGCCACATCACTGATTCAGATATTATTTCAAATAACATGCCGGTTGCGAGGGACAATTTTTCTTTCACGCCGGAATCTATATCGTTCACCAAGAGTCCTGTTTACACAAGATATTAAGTGATACCCAGGTCTCCATTCCCGAACGCAAATAAATAGCCGTTGGTTAACTGCTGAAGTGAACTCCAATACCTAGACTTTAACCAAGCCATTTAGGTCCGTTCAATCAAAAGGTCATCATTAGTAGGCAATTTTCATCCCGACATGTTGTAGAACTAACCAAGGAATGAGGCGCACGAAACGTAGTTTTCTCCCCAATTTCTTTTCAGTTCATCGGAGACAAAACATCCATTCAGTTCACTTTTTCTTGTTTTGAATTTTTTTTGGTGTGAATTTTTCGATTACTGTCATTAAGGGTCCGTTAATGTATATGTTGGCCAACTATGCTAATCGGGGCAAATTAAGCTTGAAAACCCGAGCTTGTCAAATAACTATCCATCAACTTTTCTTGTGAGTTCTGATCTGCCTGAAATCCTAAGTTTACCATCTAATTTCAAGGTAATTTTAAAACACTGGCAAAATTAAAACCTTCTCTTACTTGTGATTAAACAGAGGCAGAAAATTGCTCAAATGTTTTGTGTATTTAAATGAAATGGCCTTCATAGAAAAATCAGCAGTGAATCAGTTCACTACTTGTTCGCTAACCTGAGTACAGGTAAACCTATAGAGAAGGCTGCGCGTATTCTTCAGTGACAAGTGATTTGCAGTAGTTTTCTTTATCGTTTGGTGAATTCCATGAAAACGCCCTGGATGATAGCAGCAAGGACAGAAGATATTGCTCTACCAATGCAGGTGAAAAACCTTTCTGAAAGTATGTAATAGGGTAGTAAAATTGTTCAATTTGGGACCACTTTTTCCCTACATTTGGACGAGCTGAGTATGGAAATAAAAGAGGTAATGAAAGAGGACAAAAACAGTGAACAGTGACAGGATATTTATTATTTATTTGTTTGAATGATGTTTTACGCCGTACTCAAGAATATGTTACTTATACGACTGCGGCCAGCATTATGGAGGGGAGGAAATCGGAGAGAGCCCTGGGGAAACATACAACCATTCGCAGGTTGCTGGAAGACCTTCCCACGTAAGTCGGGTAGGATGTTAAAATGAGCTGGACTTGAACTCGCGCCAAACGCATTGGTGAGAGGCACCTGGTCCATTACGCCGTGCTGGCGGGCTAACGCACTGAGCCAGGGAGGACCCTGTAATGACATGAAGAAGGCCTTTTTTAACGGCATGGTAAATTTTACAACCAAAGCACGGTGATACGGTAATTTTCAGTATGCATTATACAAGACAAACCATTGATACCTGTGTAAGGGTACCATTATCGGAGAGGGGAAATGATAAACACGAAGACGTTTAACCAAGTTCAATTCAGATATGTATATATATATATATATGTGTGTGTGTGTGTGTGTGTGTGGGTGGGCGTGTGGGTGTGGGTGGGTGGGTGTGCGTGTGTATGCGTATAGTTTCTTAGTGATGGAGAGCGTCCAATTCCAGATGGGATATTCCGGCTTCCAAAGGCAAGTAAAGCCACGTAAATATAGAATCCACAGTCCTTGGGAATTCTCAAAGGATGGCTGTCCTGTAAGTGACAAACAACAAAGGACACGGTACGCCGACGATCGTATATATCAACTCCCTGGCATGGTTCAACTCTCCTGGGCGGACCAGTTGACAATAGTGTCTGTGATGCCTAGCTGGCGAGGTATGTTTCACCCCTTGGAAATACACCAAATCACTACACTGGGATGAAATGTACGTAATCGCACATTGAGCGATACAAGCTCCAAATAACGCCTCACACAAAATAGCAAGTGGAGAAACACAAGCTCACACCGTACTGAAAAATGGGGTACAAATTGACGTATAGCATGTCGAATAGCATATGTCGAATAGCATGAAAACCGATATCTCCAAATCCCATGAAATCTTTCTCAGTGGACGAGAGTAAATATGACTGCTCTCAAAAGAACTTGATTAAAAGTCTGCTCTCAAAATGGATATGAGTAAAAGACCGAAATTTGCGAGATACGTCAACTTGTACCCCATTGTTCAGTACGGTGTAAGCTATTGTGTTTCGCCACTTGCTATTTTGTGTGAGGCGTTATTTTGGAGCTTGTATGGCTCATTGTTTCTTTGTACGATTACGTACATTTCATCCCAGTTTACCCTGAAAGTGGCTTTGTGTATATTTCCGAGAGTTGAAACATCGCCAGTTAGGCATCACAGACGCTACTGTCGACCCGTCCACCCAGGATAGTTGCACCTTGCCGAGGAGTTGGATGTATACGATGGTCGGCGTACCGTACCCTTTGCTGTTTGTCTCTTATAGGACTGTCATACTTTGATCTGAGAATTCCCACGGACTATGGATTCTATGTTTACGTGGACTGACTTGCCTTCGGAAACCGGATTTGGACGCTATAATCAGTAAGAAGCTATATATTTTTCTAATTATCTGTATTGTTTTTGTATATTATTGGCAGTTGTGCTATTTGTGTATTGTGTTCAAATACAGGTATTGAACGTATTCAAGCGTCTTCGAGATTCTTTTAACCTTGTGTAAGGCCTATTGCTCCCTGAGAATTAAACAAGCCATTTGTTTATCATTTTTCTTCTCCGACAGTGATACTCTTACAATATCGTCTGTAGCAAAGAACATTATCTTTTATGCCATCGTTGAAAAAAAAAGTAATACCCTTGCAGTCTGACAGAGTAGTTTTACAGTACATTGTCATAACAAACATCACAAAATACCAGAGCTACAAAGGAAGAAAACACATGACGACAAAGAGCTGTATTTGGCGATACAGACCTAGTATGGCCCCGGAGGAAACCTGCCACACCTCGAGGGTAGGAGAGCGGAAGGAAATCGCTGACGCCACTGCGATAAGTGTAAAACCAAAAACTGTCGATAGGCTTGCCGTTTCCATCCGGTCGACTGTAAAGTAATGAGAGTAAGAATAACAACAGCAGCTAACTGATCATTGGAGAAATTAATCGATATATGGATCACTCAGCAATTTTGCCGAGAATTTAGCCGAAAAGCTGACGTCAGCTCTCACCCATAACGAAACTTGACAGGTTCAAAGGTAATGTTGTCGTCTCGCAGGAAACGAACCGGAAACGTTACAAACAGTTCATGTTCACCAGTGTCCAAGTTTTGAGGTGATAGCCGACAGCCTCGTCTGCCTGTATTACATAATACCTCTTTGAAGAGCGGAACCGAAGAGTGGGATTTGCAGATTTAAATATATCGTGGTGCAGTTCTCCGTAACCAGTTATTTAGCGTGACAGAATTGTTGTTTATCGCTGACCCGTTTATCTAAACCTAATGTAGTCTAACCGGGCGTTTTTGGCCTATGCTGTTAAATTTACAATTCCCCGTAATCAAGCAAACGTAAAGAGGCAGCGCATTAAGATTTATCGGGTTCTGACGCCATTCCGATACAGGATATGATGAAATCTGCCGTAAATATGGCAGAATCACATTTAGTAAGAATATAATGGAGTTCATGTCAAAATCATCGATTCTGATTCAGGCTTGACAGTCCGGTCTACGTCAAATTAAACGGTAAACTGTGGTGAAAAATTGCGCCATGCATGATTTGCACCTGGCCTTGTTTCCTTTATGATGTTTACCAGGCATACTGTTCCATTAACGTATGGAGGTACTTTTCCTTTCAGGTAACCAATTGATTGTATGGAATTTGAGAACGTTATTTGTATACAATGGGCTATTTATTCCATTAATGTCGTGCGTCAACCCTACTAGCGATCAAGTGATAACTGTGCATTTCCAGTCTCATCGATTCCCCCGAACATTTTTACAGATTACAATGGTGTGTAATGCCAATGTAACAGTGTGAATGTAACATGTAATACTGCGTAGAAAACACATGGGGCTTACATTTTGCGTTGTAAATAGCTCCCTGGGATATTCCATAAATCTGAGCACCATTGTGTAAGTGAAGTATTCTCCAGCGGAGCCTTAAGAAGCCCTAATCAAATGGTTAAATAAAATAAAATTATCATACTGATTTTTGGAAATGTTAGAAAAGTTGAATTGTAAGCAATATGTTATGATGGAGAAAGTAAGTGTTAAAAATAAAATGTATACTGATGTTGAAAATAATCTTTACCGTGTTCTGAAACTTGATAACAACCTTTAACAATGTTAAACTTTTTATTTATGAATTTTTGTTTTGTTATTCGTGTTTATTTTACATTTATTTTATTCGTATTTTAATGAATAAAGATATTAATATAAGAAATTGATGACTGTGATGACCATGGTGATTTGCACTACTTGTCTTTGTATACACAACACTTGGGCACTTGATAATCCTAAACCAAAAACATGTTATCCTCAAACCTAGTAGCTTGCATACGTTACCGTCTCTTACAGTATGAAAGATGAAAGATTTTATTTCACGTTTTTTGTATCGGTAAATCTCTAGTAAAGTAAATTCCATGAGAGAATACAATGTCTGAAATGTTGGGTTACTCAGCACTTGTGTCCCCAAGACGTGATGATCTGGCTAATGCCGAACCTTTTAGGACACAGTTAGTGCGCATTCTTCATGGACATTGTATTTGTGAACCGGAGTATACCCCCATGACTGAAGACAACTTGTGGCAGTTATAATGACAAAGCAATGTAAATGCACCACTGAGGGCGTTCTATCAACTGCTGTTTGGGTCGCGTTAGTCAGACTGGAAAATATGGCTATTTATTCCACTCTGTATATCTTTCCAAGAAAAGATGACCAAGGTTTAAGTTTTTCATGTTGTATAATTTGATTTGTTTCTGTTTTCCTGAAAAAATGTTCATTCATGTAATGGCGATCAGGTGGATAAAACCAGTGCAATTCTTGTGGTAAATCTCCAACCGAGCCACCAAGAGCTGCTCTCGAAAGCCCTGCCTCACTGACCAATGACTATTGCTCGAAACTGAGCTGCATTTAGGATGTATACCACTATATTTGAACGTCGCTATACCTGTGGAGTCTTTCATTTAATTTCCGGTGCCGGAGTACTGCCGCTTCGCAACTCAGCCACGTATCTTGTGTCTCCTGCCAAAGTACAGGCTCTCGCAAACATGCGCGCTACAGTTTCGGCGATCTCACTTTCATTATTCAGGAGGTGATCTGGCCTAGAAGCTCATCGCTCCATGTTTAAACAAAAAGAACGCCATGTTTATGGCGGCACTTCCGTTTGTAGCACGTAATCATTATACATGGTGTCGATTTTGATTTAACAGGTACTAAAATCCATGGGGGGGGGGGGGCATTTCACCTTCTTGGACAGTCCAGAGATGGAGCAGTTTCCACAGACAGTAGAATGATTTGGAAATTACACAAAATTTAAAAGTAGGATAAGATTTTTGATAAAGACGTAATTGACTGACGGCAGGTTAAATGATGTGACAGAAAACTTGGCTTCTAAATGACGTGAAGTCTTGAGGTGGTGCCACCGTCGAAGGCAACTACAGTATTCCTCCACATTCTCCGATGAGATGTAAGTAAAAGGTTCACTACTGAGTTGATGTATCAAAGCGGTTGACAATATTGCCTTTATAGATATCGGTGTCGGTACTAACCTTCGACACGACAGGCTGTTGCTGGACAGGTGTGTGCTTGATAATGTCCCTCAGTAGTGTCATAAGAATCATTTCATAGCGTGAGAGGGTTACACATGAACTCAGGTCTCCACGCTCATTGGCACCAAGATCCCGACAATTCTGCTGCACCAAAATATTACGTTTGATAAAGAAAATTATTTCAGTTTGTTTCAGTCGAAATGCTCAGGGGAACTCAGTGTTTAGACCACTAACAAAGTTTACCGTAAACTTGCGGAAATAGTTCTTGCATACTTGCACCAGTTTGTGTTCGCTGCACTTTTTTCAAGCGCAATAAATATTTTAACAACCTATACAATGTTTCTGAATATTATGTCCAGTGTAACAACATCTTGTTAGAATTGGCCAGAATTTGACTCCAAGAATATAGTTGCGAATAAAGATACCACAAAGCCCGTGATCTGTTCTCCAGTTATTCGGGAAAACAATGCCAAAAGAATTTGTTTTTTACCTGGAGGAAATTGCGCCACTTGGTTGTTGGCAACACTCAGAGTAAGATGACTAACAATTTTATCAAGTTTTCGGGTGTGACTGATTTCGTTGTTGGAGAAATTTTATTCTTCGCAAAATACATGGATTTAAAAGGTAAACAAATTCCGTGACCTCATTCCGAGGGTAATACGGTGTCCAACAGCATGAACAAAGAACTTGCACATAAATACAGAATACAGACAAACGCAGACACAAAGTTTCAACTCCATTTCGGAAAAATGATCAGGATTTGTCACTGTTTGTAAGCAAAATTACTGTTTGGCCGCCACTGAAAAGAATCTTTGACTGATTTATTTCTTTTCTGAACCGGATAATAACCTTACGTTTTATTGGTACTTGATGGTAAACAAGTCCTTGGCAAAGGCTCAGTGACCTGAAAAGAACAACCATTTAACCTTTGTTTTACCACAGGCCGTATTTCGTCGATGCCTAGCTTTTGATATTGTGCTCTGTTCAAGCCCTTAGTACGTGAGTGACCCAGCAATGCCAGAGAGTAGGCTTGTCTTTAGTCGGATCACGAAAGCAAACATCTGCAGCGAGAGTTGAGGATTAACTTCATAAGGGAACGGAGATGTAAAGGCCAAAGAGTAAAATCATTGGTTCAGATATTATTTCAAATAACATGCCAGTTGTACAAAACCATTTTGCTTTCATGCCGGAATCCATATCGTTCACCAATAGCCTTGTTTATACAAGATATAAAGTGCGACCCAGGTCAGCAAAGAACTCAAATAAACAGTCTTTGGTTAACTGCTGAAACGAACTCAGAAACATAGCTACTATCACTCCTGCGTCGAGCTTCACTCTATTGCCCTAAGCCTGTGATAAGTGTCTCGTTTAAGTTCGTGCAATCAAAGGGTAATCGTTGGTAGGCAAACCTGTTGTAGAAGTCAGGAAATATCGTAACTGTTGATACTAGACAAAACATCCGTCCTGTTTGCATTTTCTTTTTTCAAATCTTTTCAATCCAAATTCTTCGATTACTGGCATTAAGGGTTCGGCAATGTGTGTGTTGGCCAGTTACGGGTTCGGTAAATTGTATGTTGCCCAGTTACGCTAATCGTGGCCTCTTCTCGAGTTAAGTGTGAAAAACTCAGTTTGTCAGATACGTAGCCGTAAAAGTGACCTGATGAAAAAACATTATAAACAGAAAAAATATCAACGTTTGTTGATAGTGTTAACGTTTCACGTATGTTTTTTTAATAAGTCGTACTCAAGAGATAAATGACCAACAGAAATGCACAATTATTTCGTTAGCACGACTTAGTAAAGATCTAGTGTGCACGACATAATAAAGATGTCGATAGAGATAATTGTTATGTCGTGCGAATGACTTAGCCAAGATGTCGTGTGCATGACTTAACAATTATCTCGTGCTCGCGACATCTTTATTATGAGCACGAATTGCTTACTAAGTCGTTCTCACGAGATAATTTTGCGTTTCTATGAGTCATTTATCTCGAGAACACGATTTCGTGAAGATGTCGTGCACACGACTTATTAAAACACACACTCACAGAAAAATTTAGATACTGTGTTTGTTTTTAATTACCAATATTTTTCTTTTGGACCATGTCATTTTTACGGCTCCAGAGTCAGAGAACTATCGATCAACTTCTTCTGAGTTCTGATCTGACTGAAAGCCTAAGTTTACCATCTAATTTGAGAGTAATTTTGAAACACTTGTAAAATTAAAGTCCTCTTTCACTCTGGAAGTTCTGATTAAATAAAATCAGAAAATTGCCCAACTGCTTTGAGTATTTAAATGAAATGTCCTTCATTGAAAGAACAGCAGTGAATCAGGTCACCACTTGTTCGTTTGATTACAGGTGAACCCTTACAGAAGGCTGTTGTATTCCTCACAGTCATGTGGTTTGCAGGCGAAATGGTTACTTTTGTCCGTTGTGAGGAACCTGCAGTTGACTACATTTTCTTTGTTGTTTAGTTAAGTTTATGAAAACGCCATGAATTAGGAACAAGAACACAGAATACTGCAATATCAACGCAAGTATCAAACCTTTTGCTAGAGGTGTGTAAATTGGCAGTAAATTTGTTTAATTTGGGACTACCTGTTCCTCATGTTTTTACAGTCTAAATAAGGAAATATAAAGATGTAAAAAAAGAAAACAAAAACAATGAATAATGTCACAAGCGAAATGAGGCCCACCGTTTTCAACAGCGCGGTAAACTGTGGAATTAATACCCAGTGTTTCTGTAACTTCTGGTATGCATTACACAAGATATATCACTGCTAATTAACATCGTAGGTTGGTTTCAAGATAGAGCTGTGGATGTCGTTGGAGTAAGTTTTAATTTTAGTGAAAACTTCAGCGTGATCTCTATATGATATAAACAAATACCTGTTCAATCGTGAACACAAAAAATACTAAAAAAAAACGTTTGACACGGTCTTAAATTTTCGAGTATGTGCTCCTTTTTGGTTCAGTTCTGGACGGGAGCTAAACATGTGATACTCCGCTTAACGATTTTGCTGGCTAAAAAGTGGGAAGAAAAACCAAAGTTGGTTGCATGTTACATAGAGCTTTGTGAAAATGAGCACGGTGTCATGACAGCTCATCGATAGGCAGCAATATATAATATATTACCCCCACTGGAGTCGTGGTACGACAAGGAGACACACTCTAAATACTATAGTCTGTTTCTGTGAACTCGTCGCCTATGTTCAGAAACGTAACATGGCCGCGGAGGAAACCTGAAACTCCACGATGCTAGGAGGACGGAAGGAAATCCTCGCTGGAACAGCGATATGTGTGGAAACAAATACTGTCGATAACCGTGCCGTTTTCATTCACTCGATTGAAAATATATACGTGTGAAAGGGTACCACTATCGGGGAGGAAAAATGATAAACAACTGGGGTGTTCAACTCGATAGACAGCGATAGGCCTTACACAAGAGAAAACAAAGAAACATGATGACGCTTGAATAAATTTAATTCATATGTTTGAACAAAATATACAAATAGTACAACTGATAATAATATACAAAACAATACAGATAATTACAAAATATATAGCTCCTTACTGATGAAAGCTTCCAAATCCGGACAGATTCCAAAGAAACCACAGTTCTTGAGAATTCTAGAATGGAAGGATGACAGTCCCGTAGTGACGAACAGCACTGGGCACGGTACGCAGACAATGGTTTAAATATCCAACTCCCCGACAAAGTGCATCTATCTAGGACGGGCGAGTTGTCAATAATGTCTGTGATGCTGAGTTGGCTATGGATGTTTCAGTGCTCAAAATCATACACAATAACTTTCAGGGTAAACTGGGATGAAATGTACGTAATCGCTCAAAGAGACAATGAGCGACACAAGCTCCAAAAGAACGTCTCAAACAAAGTAACAAATGGCGAAACACAAGCTCAAGTGCAACGTACAGAAAAATGGAGTACAAAATGACCTATGTCAAATGGCATGAAAGCCGATGTCTCCAAATCCCACGAAATCCTTCTATGTGTACGAGAGTAAATGCACTCTCAAGTGGACATAATTGAAACCACTGCGAACTTTGCAAGTTCGTCACTCATATTTATAGACTAACGTAAAGAAAATGCTGGATAATTTGAGCATAAACATCTTTACAACATGGGTACATCTTTCCAGAATGTACGCTCCAAGTACAATGACACGAAACTCATGAACACAGACGTCTCGAGAATGCGCGACTGAATTACAGTGCAGGCTACAACTTACATAGAGGAAAAAATGTAGGTCAGATACTGACCTAGTTAACGCAAAAAGAAATAAAAAATATAATACGATATTTTAAAGACAGGGTTCGTAACACTTCAACACCTAAAGAAAAGATAACTGAACAGAAGTGAAGACGGGGTGCATAACATAGCCAGGCCTTCTGTGTGGTTTACACGTGGCCGTCCGAGTTGTGTGCACAGCTATGACTGCAGTTCTGGAAGCCTCTCTTCCAGCAGAGATGATATAAATCTGACCTCATTGTTGAGTCACTAAACAAATGCTTCTCGTTTGATTGAGTCCTACCCACTACTTCGTACGGTCTGTATCTCAAATATCCGCCATTTTGCCTAAATTGATTATATAATGTGCAACTGATACCTTAGTGCAAGATGGGTGCCATTGAGTTGAGAGATGATGCTATAACGTACTCAACTCTCGTTGTAGTGGAGAACTCTCGTTTGGGGAAAGTGTGCAATGGTTGAGTACTCGTTTTCCAAACTGAATTGACATATGACTGATTGCACGCTGCGCAAAACATCGAAACATTGTCATTGTTAACTGGGTTTATTTCTTTCGTTACAGGCAATGTGCTGGAGGAACAGATGTTGGCTAAGTGGCTATAATTCTGGGTAGGCCATATATTAACTCAGACTTGTCGTAGTTATTCCTTTCACGAGCTCTCGGAGTTGACATCAACTGCTTGAATACCTGGACTGTTGTGTAGCCCATTCAATCTTGTGGACCAGTAGGCTAATTCTATTCTTGGAGATCGTACGATGGTGTTGAAGACTATACTTAATCATACGGCAGTTGTGAAAGGTTATTGAATTTTAATAAACCAAGCATGTACCTAAGCACCACCAGTCGTTTAGTTTTCAAACCCATGCTCTGCTTTGTTCGATTACTGAGGATATTAAATTCCAGGCTAAAAATGGTAAGGATAGCCATTAAACTCAAGAGTTCCTTTGTTTGGAGACAGAAGTCATTCTCACTGTCCGATTTTCCTATGATCTTCTGAATTTTGTATTAGTTTTCTTGGGTTTTTAAACACAAGTTTTTTAAACTAAGGGGAAGATGTTGTTGGAATTTATTTATTTATTTGATTGGTGTTTTACGCCGTACCCAAGATTACTTCACTTATACGACGGCGGCCAGCATTATGGTGGGAGGAAACCAGGTACAGCCCGGAGGAAACTCACGACCATCCACAGGTTGCAGGCAGACCTTCCCACGTACGGCCGCAGAGGAAGCCAGCATGAGCTGGACTTGAACTCATAGCGACCGCATTGGCTAGCGCGCTAACCGACTGAACCACGGAGGCCCCATGTTGTTGGAAAGTTGCGATACTGTTTTGACCTGAAGACACAAGTACAATGCAATTTTCTTCATTTAGTACGACATCACTTTCACATTGGTTTTCCTTTATTGCCTGAAAGGATTGGAGAATTGAAAACGATATCATTGGCGATGTAGATGATCATTGGAGAGCATGTGCAACAATATTCCATTTTCAATTTCTTCATTTGTGTTGAAAATATAATTAATTTGCCTCTGGACATGTGGCGTTTTTATTTGTATTTTGCCACACAAGTCGAGTCATTTTTCATAAAACTGAATTTTCTCGTCAAACATTGATTGTTTGCGCCCACAATATGGGTAATCTTAAACCAAGAAGGCGTGTACTTATGTCAGCTTCCTAAGGTCACTCTCTCTTTCAGTGTTGGAGATATAGGTTTCCCTTAACGTTTTTGTAGATGTAAATCTCCGGTGAAGGAAGTCTTATAAGAAAACACAGAGTCTGAAGTGTTTGGGGAACTCAGCATTGGTGCCCTCCAGTGGTCATGATCCTACCAATACTGAAGCTTTTTGGACGCAGTAAGTGTGTATTCTGCATGGATATTGCGTTTATTGACGGAGTATAACCCTTCAGCAAAATGTTGGCATTCTATCCACTTTAATGTTAGTCAGGTTGGCAAATATGACTACTTATTCTACATTGTGTATCTTTCCAGTGAAAATGGCCAAGGCTTAATTTTTTTCATGTTATATGATGTTTCCTTTTTTCTTGCGAGGCACTGAGAAATATTTGCTGATATAATGGCAATCAGGTGGATAAAACTAGAATAAATCGCGTGGTAAATCCGTAACTGACAAATGACAATGGCTGTGAACTGAGCTACATGTAGGATATAGTCCGCTACAGTAGCAGGAGCTTCTGGCCCAAAAATCCATTTCCATCGCCCAAGGCCTTTAAATAGCACAGGTAACAGAAGAAAACCAAGCTGGTAGTGATGTTTGAAGTCATTTTACTCATCACAGTATATCCTCTATATGACGGGTTTAAGGGGCAATGGCTTTTGTTAATGACGTTTCCGCTCTTTATTTGAGTGACCATTTTTCTTTTCGCTCTTATTGAATTGTTCAGCTTTACAGCCAGGACAGCCGTGGCAATGTTGCCACTAACAAACATTCAATGAAGCGTAGCAACAATGGCCTCTTAAATAACTGGGTATTAGTTTCTTCTCAAATATCCTCGGCATAGAATGCTCTTTTGGTCGGGTTCCTGACCGTTTAGCGAGTAACAGTAATCCCATAACTCTTGAATCTGTCAGTGCATTGCGACTAACTGGACAACCGATCTGCGCGCCGATGGCTCTTCTTCTGTTCGCCTACCCCACATACTTAGTAAACCTGATTATAAGATCCACAGGGGTGTCTCAGAGTACTGAATCCCCTGTCAGGATAAATCCACAAATCGATTTAAACGTAATGCTGTACTCTTTAGAGGAAAAATTTCGGCGTATGTTCTGGACCCAGGTAAGACCTACAGCAACCACTTCAGCTACTTCTCCTCGGACAAACGAGAAATTGAGCAGTTTCTACAAAAGGTAGAATGATTACCCGAGAAATTATACAAAGACTAAAAGTAGGATAAACGATTGATCCGGACATAATTGACGGAGTGCAAAGAACGGGATTTTAGATAATGTGACAGAAAACATGCAAATGCTTTTTCTTGAGTTCCAAATGATAGTGTAGCTGCAGATGGTGCAAAGAGAGATGGCGCCTCCAGTATTCCAGCACAATCCCCGATGACATGTGCAGGGAAATGGTTCAATGCTGGGATCATACAACAAAGTAGTTGACAATGCCGGCTTAATTGGTATCGGTGTAATAGTCACACTTAATGTCATATAAGCTCATGTATCAAAACTTATTGTTATCATGTCCGCACTCGTTGTCACCGTGTCTCCAACATTCTGTCCACCGCTTACTGTCACCATGTCTCGAGCATTCTGTCCACCGACTTATTGTCACCATGTCTCCAACATTCTGTCCACCGCTTACTGTCACCATGTTTCGAGCATTCTGTCCACCGACTTATTGTCACCATGTCTCCCACATTCTTTCCACGACTTATTGCCACTGTGTCCCCTACCGTTTCGTTGACTGTTTATTGTTATCAATCCCCGAAAACTCCGTCGATTGCTTATTGTCACCAAGTCACCGAACATTCCATCGAACGTGCATTGTCACCAATTCCCTGATCGTCCTGTCCACAGCTCCTTGGCACCACACTTCCAAAAAAAAGAGTGTAATCTGGCATTTCGAAATTCTTTCTCTGAGTCTGGGACTGAAACAACCCAAAAGAAATCCATCCAGAAAATATAAGATGTACTTTCGATCTGTCAGTATCCATGTCTCTACATGAAATGCATGCAAGTCTCGGCTTGTTCCATTTACTTAAGTTGGTTTATTGGTGATTTCTATTGTCATGATACATCTACGCACATTCTTCTATGTAAGGGCTTTAAAAGTAGACGGCTTTTTTTACTGTTTGTATAAAAGGACAAGCAAATAATTGCTGTTATCGAACGGAATGTAAATGTGTGTAACAATAGTTTTTATGATAAATGTATCCTGTTGTTTTTTTCCTTATCTTGTCGAGACTTTTCAAAACCTGAGTATGTGAGTGAAATGTGGGTTAAAAATCATGACTGTGCCAAGTTCAGATGTCTATAGTTTTCTTACAAAGCAAAATTTAAAAATGTCAGAGAGGATTTTGCGTGCAAATGAGTACCCAATTTCTCATCAATAACTCGCTCTTGAAAGATATTAAAAAACTCTTGCTTAGCTGAATATGGGCAAGCAGCTATACTTTTATGCAAATGAAGTAAAGTGCGTCTTTTAACAAGAAGAGCTTCAAAGCTCTTTGGGATTATATCGGCCAAGACGTTTCATAACCGTGGAGCTCATTGTGCTAAATGTTTGAATCGCACAACTGTTGCTGCAATATGCTGACAGTGTTCACGGACCACACGATTCATGTCCTTGGTGTTAATAATTAAGTGTGTATTCTATATTTTTAGATCTAATTTCGTGAAATTAAAAAAACAACACTCCCGATATACAGCAAACTACAGACTGAATAACTTTCCTTGCCCAAGAATCATTTAATCGCATTACCATGTAAAGCATCATGTTCCTTCGCGAAGTAGTCGAGTGTGTTGATTTCATCGCTTGAGAACATTTAACCATTACATAATATATCGATCTCGAGGGTAAACTAATTCTAGGACGCCATAGCAATTGTTGACTAGGAATTCAATTTAACCATAAATGATTTATCCATTCTCAGTCTCAAAGGGGTTTTTCGTGTCAGACAAATGTCGAATATAAACGAATAAAGACAGAACGTTTCAATGCAATCTCAACTCTATTTGTCAATATTTATAAGTTAAAACTCTCAGACATGTCTACAACATCTCTGATTAACTTTATTTTCTTTGCCAACCGGCTAATAGCTTTGCTTAGTACTTGTTAATGGCACTAGATGGTCAACAAGTCCTTGACAAAGGCTCAGAGACTTGAAGTGACCAACCATTTGACCATGTTTGCGTTTACATTAGACCGTATCCAGTCAATGCCAAACTCTTGTATTTTGCTCCATTCAAGCCGCTATTACGTGAGTGAACCTGCAATGTGAGAGAGGCGACTTGTCTTCAGTCGGATCACGAAAGCAAACAGCTGCACCAAGTGTTGGGGATCACAGTCCCGAGGGGACGGAAATATGAAAGCCACGGGGCCATTGCTTCAGGTATTATTTCAGATAACATGCCAGATGCGAAGAACGACTTTTCTATAACGTTCACCAAGAGTCCTGTTTACGCAAGTCATTTGGTGCTATCCAGGTCTCCACTTTCTAACTAAAATTAACAATCTTTTCCCGAGACGAAACTTTACATTAAGCTTGACTACTCCATTGCCCTAAGCTTGACGTTTAGTGTCTCGTTTAGGTCCGTTCACTGGGTAATGAAAAGGCCATAACTGGTAGGCCAACTTTGACTCGACATGGTATAGAACTAACTGAAGAATAAGGCACACGAGACGTGGGTTTTTCTCATTTCTTACGTGTTCATCGGAGACAAAACATCCCTCAGTTTTTCTTTTCTCGAATCTCTTTAGTTCAAGTTTTTCGATTACTATCATGAAGGGTTCGGTAATGTAAATGTTGGCCAATTATGCTAATCGTGACCTATTTTCGAATTAAGCCTGTGAAACAGAGTTTGTCAGATAACTGTCCATCGCCCATTTTTCTTTTTCCTTCCCCGATGAAAAGTCCACCCTCTAATTTGAGCGTATTTTTCTTCAAGTTCTTTGTCGTTTAGATAGTTTGATGAAAACGCCATGGATTAAGAGCAAGAGGCAAAATACTGCAATACAATACAAGTAACAGATTTGTGGAGAAAACTATGTAAAAGCGTCGTAAAAAGTTTTGCGATTACTCTTTCTACACACTTTCACGGCCTGAACAATGAATAAGGAAATAATGGAGGTAAAGACAGAGAACAAAAATAGTGAATAGTCCCATGACATATAAAAGATCCTTCGGTAACGGACCAGTAAAATGAAGAATCAGTGTGCAATGTTAGGGTATAGGACAACATTGTAACAGATAAACATATACGTGTTCGATTGTCAGCACACAAGGAAAAGAAAAGTCGTTTGGCAAGGTCCTATTTTGTCGAATATGGGCCCCTGTAAAAGGTACGAATATCTGTCCTGCCTTCTTGGTT
The DNA here is from genome assembly GCA_016165875.1 of Acanthopleura granulata. Lineage (NCBI taxonomy): Eukaryota > Metazoa > Mollusca > Polyplacophora > Chitonida > Chitonidae > Acanthopleura > Acanthopleura granulata. The sequence goes on along the minus strand of JABBOT010000001.1, from coordinate 13,541,235 downwards.
CAGTTCTTGGGCGGGGAGATATACAAAATTAAAACTGTTACATTCTGCCCAATCATTTAGCTGAAAAATATGTGGATTCTTGATGTCTACAAAATGGCAGCCCAGCGATGCAGCAATATATAATGTATTACCCCTCTGGAACCGTGGTAAGAGTAGAAGACACACTCTAGATACTATAGTCTTTTTCAGTTAACTTGTCATCTACATTCAGCTCTGTAAAGTTCAGTATCAAAATTGCCTTTAGTCAGTGACATTTACAATGTACATTTTATCATTATGAATTAGAAAAACTATTTTAACTGCATTTTGTTTGTTGTAATGTGGACGTCTATCCCATCAATGTCTACGATACTTTTACGATGTTACATGTCACTGACTAAAGGTGCTTTTGGTAGTAAGTGTAAGTGCCTTTACAGACAGCCTTAACATAGAACTACGTTTTCGTGATGATACTAGAGCAGATTATGTTAACGTAACAGACTATTACGTTTTGGACAACACAATATTCCAGTACACTAACGAACGTTCTGTTGGAAAAAGAGAAGAAATCAGGGATACAACATGATAATACCAGCAGTGCTTGGCTGTAGTAACATGGTCCCCGAGGAGACCCTCCACACCACGAGGCTAGGAGAACGGAAGGAAACCCCCGCCGGCACTGCGATAGGTGTGTATCCAAACAGTGTTGATAGTTTTGCCGTCTCCAGCCTCTCGATTCCATATGTATACGTGTGATAATAACAACAGACAATAATTGACCATTTAAGTATTTCATCGATACGTCGATCATTCAGCAATGATGCTGAAAAATTTAGCCTAAAATCTGATCTGGGCTCTAACCCTTCACGAATCTTGAAAAGTACGAAGATAATGTTGCCGCCGCGTGGGAAACGAACCGGAAACGTTACGTATAGTTCATGTTCATCAGTGCCAAAGTTATTATTATATAATACCTCTTTGCAGAGCGAAATCGAAAAGTGGGATTTGCAGACTTAAATGTATCATGGTGCAGTTCTCCGTAACCAATCATTTAGCGTGACAGAATTGTTGTTTATCGCTGTCTGGCTTTTCTAAACCTAATGTAGTCTAACCGGGTGTTATGGGCCTATGCTGTTAAATTTACAATTCCCCGTAATCAAGCAAACCTAAAGAGGCAGCGCATTAAGATTTATCGGGTTCTGACGCCATTCCGATACAGGATATGATGAAATCTGCCGTAAATATGGCAGAATCACATTTAGTAAGAATATAATGGAGTTCATGTCAAAATCATCGATTCTGATTCAGGCTTGACAGTTCGGTCTACGTCAAATTAAACTGTAAACCTTGTTGAAAATTTGCGCCATGCATGATTTGCACCTGGCCTTGTTTCCTTTATGATGTTTACCAGGCATACTGTTGCAGATAATTACACATATTGTGGCATTTTTCCTTTCAGGACAAAAGTTGATATTGTTACTTGTCAACCATGGGCTACTTATTCCACTAGTGTCATACGCCAACGCTACCAGAGACCAAGTGATTACTGTGCATTTCCAGTTTAATTGATTCCAACGAGCATTTTTACAGATTAGAATGGTGTGTAATATACTACTGAATAATATACTGAATATAAGGCAAAAATAACGGACAACATGTAATACTGCGTAGAAACGTTTGATGCTTACACTGTATGCTAAAATAGCTCCTTTGGATATCCCATAAACCTGAACACCATTGTGTAAGTGAAGTTCTCTCCAGAGGGGCCTTAAGAAGCCGTAATCAAATAGTTAAATAAGTTAAAATAAGTATACGTTTTTTTGAAATGTTAAACTAGATTTTGCTCTGATACCTTATCATTTAAAAAAAAATAATTGTAAGCAATATGCTATGAAGGAGAAAAGCAGATGTTAAAAATAAAATGTATACTGATGTTGGAAATAATCTTTACCATGTTCTTAAACTTGATAACAATATTTAACAACGTTAAACCATTTATTTATTTTATTTTTTGTTGTTTTTTATTCGTGTTTATATTACGGTCGGTTTTTTATGCTTATTTAACAAATGGTGATTATACGGAAAATAAATTCAATTGACCTAATATGTTATAAAAGACTTATTGAAAGGTAAGTGAATACTTTGAATATATCTAACACGGTTCCAACAGTGTCTTTATTGCATTTATCCGTCTCATAGGAGTTAGGTAACTGGGTTTTGACATATACATCGTGTAACAACTATACACACAGTTATTCTGAACTTCGGAATCAAATCACTGTGATTGGATTTGGCTAGGACTGCAGCAGCTTTTGAGTGTTCCATATCAGGGGGTGTGAGATCTGCCAAGAGATTTATGGAGGCGCAAAATTTGCACTGATTTTGCTTTTTGGCCACACAACCCGTCAGCTGAGTTGTTTGCTTTTTGGTGGCCAGCATGAGCAGCCGAGCTTTTAAGGTCCCGTAAATGACACTGAACAAAGCTGATTATTATCTGGCGAATGTATAAGAAACCATGCACAAGTACAATGATTTTATTTCGTTCGTGTGAACCTAGGTGTGATTTACATGTCTCCGTCCGGAATGTGTACACTGCTATGACTGTAACTGTATGATCGTTTGTTGAGTCACAAAACAGCTGCTTTCTTTCATTTGAGTCCTACCCATTACTTCGTCAATCTGTATCTTCAATAGCGGTTATTTTGCCTACATTTGGTTATATAAATACGAGTCAAAAACACCTTGATGAAAGGAGGTTGTCAATGAGCTCGGAGATGATGCTATAACGTACTGAGCTGTCGTTTGTCGAGGGCAACTCATGCCAGGGTTGAGTACTCTGCTACACGGAATTGATATATGACTGCAAGGTGCTCAAAACAAGAAAACATTTCTCTCTTATACGCCATGTGCCGGAGGAACAGATGTTGGGTAAGTGGCTATAATTCTGGACAGGCCGTGCACTAACTCAGCCCGGCTGTAGCTATTCCTTTCACGATGTTCGGAGTTGACGTCAACTGCTTGAATACCTGGATTGTTGTGAAGCCGATTCAGTCTTCTGGCCCAGTACACTATCTCTGTTTCTGGAGGGGCTGATATGGTGTTGAAGACTACACTTGATCATACTGCAAGTTAATTGAATTTTAATAAATCATGCACGAATCTCGAATTTTTACGATGTTAAATCCAGCATCAATTTAGTATGGTTACAGATTAAAATCACAGACCTACATTTGTGTAAGTCAGGAGTCGTTTTTACTGGTTGAGTTGCTCTCAATGTTACTCTCAATTTTCGATACTGGTTTTGCTCTCGATACTCGAATGTACAATTTTGTTCATTTTGAAAGACATCACTTGAGACTTCTTTTTCATTCATGCGTGAGACGTTGGTGAAATGTAAGCGATGTGACGTCAACGGCGATATAGCTGATTATTGAAACCATTATTGGTGCAACAACCTCATACATCCTCACTTGGTTGTTTTCTTTGAAAATGTAAATGATTTTCGTTCGGAGAAATTGCATTTTTATTAGTATTTTCTAATAAAATCTGGCCGTCTTTCAGAAATTGAATTTAAATATAAGAAATTGGTGGTTCGAAATGTGCTGTTAATTTGTTGCCAAGTGAGTCTTATGAGAGAATACAATATCTGAAGTGTCGGAAAACTTAGCGCCTGTGCGGCCAAGACGTGACGATCTTAGGACATAGTAAGTGTCCAGTCTTCATGTCAAATGTACTTATGGAAGGGAGTATAACCTGCCTGGATGAAGGAAACGTGTAGTATTTATGTTCGCAACGTGCAGTACTTATGCGCTCACAGTAATCATCTTGCTCAAAGCAAACATGCATCACTGTTGGCATTCTATCAACTTTTATTTTTGTCTCGTTTGTCAGAATAGAACAAAATAGGTATTTATTCCACTGTGTATATCTTTCCTGTAAAAATGGCAAAGGCTCAGTATTTGTATGCTTTGTGATGTGATTTTTTTCTGGCATGCTTCTGAGAAATAGTTTGCTAAGATAATGGCGATCAGGTGGATAAGACCAGCCCATTGGTGAATCCGTAAACGAACCAGCATGGCCTACTCTCGGACGTCCTACCTCACTAACCAATGACTATTGCTGTGAACTCAGGTACATGTAGGGTAAAAACAGCAGCCAGACCTTATGGCAAAAATAATCTATTTCCATCTTATTTAAATAGCACGGAGAACAGAAGATAGCCAAAGAGGTCGTGATGTTTGAAGTAATTTGATTGATCCTCTATATGACGGGAATTAAGGGCAATGGCTTTTGTTAATGACGTTTCCGCTCTTTATTTGAGCAAACATTTTTTCCTTTCGAATGTATTAAATTCTGCCGCTTTACAGCGAGGACAGACATAGCAATGTTGCCACCATGGAACATTCAGTGAAGCGTAGAAACAATGGCTTCTTAAATAACTCGGTATTAGTACCTTCTCAAATATCCTCAGAACAGAAAGCTCTTTGGATCGGGTTCCTGACAGTTTAGCGAACAACAGTAATTCCATAACTCTTGAATCTGTCAGTGCAATGAGACAAAGTGGACAACCGATCTGCGGGACCATGCCCCTTCTTCAGTCTCCCGGCCACGCTCGCTTACTAAACCCGATTGTAAAATCCTCGGGATGTCTGGGGGTACTGAATCCCATTGTCAAGATAAATCCTGAAATCGATTCAAACGTAATGCTGTACTCTTTAGACGAAAACAGTTGTATATATGTTCTAAACCTAGATAAAACCTACAGCGACAACTGCTGCTGTTTTAAGACAGCTGTAGGTGGGGCCGATTTCACTTCTCCTTAGACAATCTAGGGATGGAGCAATTTCCCCAAAGGGAGAATGATTACGTGAAAAATTATACAAAAGTGGGATAAGCGATGTAATGGACAAGTTACGGTTTTTGATCTGGACATGATTAACTGACCGTAAAAAATGGAAAGTTAAATAATGCAAATATGCATATATAATTTTGGTTTAAGAAATCATGTTTTAATTATAATTTTTAACAAAAAGCAGATTCCTGCAGTTTAAGATTTTCCTGACGGAAGAAAATCATAATATAAAAATGACTCGGGAACCAAAATTACGTGTGCATAATTCATATCAAGGCGGGGTGTTTCAAGCTACTCGAAAGTGTCATGATTGTACACGCAATCATATTTTTGTAAACCGAAAGTTGATGAAGTATTTTCTGAGATCATTGAAACTTTACATTTACCATATAAGATCTTGCTTTGTAGCTCCCCATTGTATGCCGTATCTCACGCGGCACATAATCTGGAATATGAGAACAGGAGCTTGACTTCCACCATTGGTAACGATCTTTTCGTTTTCGTGTATAACATGTGTTAGCTGAAAAAGGATTAAAACAGGTAAGAAACAAGTCTTTCTTGCTTATATTTTGCAAAGCTATGTATTATAAAAGTTTTCAAATACAATAAATAAGCAGGCACGGTGCATCTGATGAAAGCTCAATGCAGCCTTAAATATGTCCGTTCTGTCCCCTTTGTCAGTTTACTCGGGTGTGTCGTGTGGCGGGTGGCACCAGTTACATCTGTTTGTCGGCTCACCTTCTTAATGAGTGTCCTATAAAGGCCTAGATATATAATCACGGTACAGTTCGTAGTGCAAAGCTAGTTTCAAATCCATTTCCGGGAAGAAATGTTCGGCGATGTGTTAAAAGAGAGGCACAGTCGGCCCATGGTTACCATGTATTTCATTGGCTATACCTGTTATATAACAACTTCAACCGCATACCACGTCGTTCCACGGAACATCTGTAACTGCGAGCTGGTTGGTAATCGGCCTGAGCGCCAAGGGGAGGATTCCCCAACTATAGTTGCAATGGGTCTTATCATCGATTTCGAAGGTAAACCAATTTAAGACGTCATTTAAGTTGTGCTACTTAGAATTTAAGTAAACCATAAATAATTTCTCCAGCCTTCCTCTCAAAGATATAGGTTTCTTCTCCTTAGATAGGGAATACACAAAAGACACTACCATTTCGGTCCTATTTGATTTGAAGAATTTGTCAATATTTGTAAGTTACGATTCAGACTATTTTAATCCTGTTTTACAGGATTTAACTTCAATTACCGTGAGCTTACTCAATACCTGCTAATGGCACTCAACGATAAACAAACCTCAAGAGACTTGATGTGAGCAACCATTTGACCCCTGTTAAATTTGCAACAGACCGTATTCTGCCAATGCCAAGCTCTTGAATTGTGCTCTATTCAGACCGTTACTACGTGAGTGACCCCACAATGCGAGAGAGTAGCCCTTTCCTTAGTCAGATTCAGGAAAGCAAATAAAGTCAATTGCAGAGTCGCGTATCGCAATTCTGAGGGGAAGGAGATACGAAAGCCAAGGAGCCAGATCATTGCTTCAGATATTATTTCAAATAACATGCCAGATGCTAAGAACGAATCTTCCTTCACACCAGGATCTATATCGCTCACCAAGAGTCTTGTTTACACAAGATATTAAGTGCTATCCATGTGTCCATTTCCGAACTAAACTAAACAATCCTTTCCGCAAACCTAGCTTGAATCGGGCTTGGCTATCCCACTGCCATAAGCTTGAGATATGTGTCTCGTTTACGTCCGTTCATTGGGTTATGAAAAAGCCATGATTGGTAGGCAAACGTTGTCCCGACCTGTTGTAGAAATGACTGAGGAATAAGACGCACGAGACAATGCTTTTGTTTTGTCATTTCTTAACAGTTCCTACGAGACAAAAACCTCAGTTCAGTTTTTCTTTTTTCGAATCTTTCTGATCCAAATTTTTCGATTACCATCATTTAGGGCCCGGTAATGTAAATGATGGCCAATTATGCTAGTCGTGGCCTATTTTCGAATTAAGCCTGAAAATGTGAGCTTGTGATATAACTATCCTTCAAATTTCTCCTGGTTTTTAATTCCATAAAAAACCGTTCCAGCGTGTAATTTGAGGGTATTTTCAACACTTATATAATCAAAGTCAAGTTTTCCTCTGGAGATTCTGATGAAATAAAAGTAGAAAATTTGCTAAAATTCTTTTTTATATAACAGAAATGGTCTTCACTGAAAGAACAGCTGTGAATCAGGTAACCACTCGTTCGTTTACGCAGATGTGAGTACAGGTAAACCTTTAGAGAAGGCTTCCGTATTCTTCACTGACACGTATAGTTTGCTGGCGAAATGGCAAGCTACACCCTTTGTGAGGAACCAGGAGTTGAACGCCAGGTCATTTTCTTTACCTTTGGTTAAACTCATGACAACGCCATGAATTAACAACAGGGGCACAAAATACTACTATACCAATGCAAGTAACAAACCTTTTCGACACAACTATGTAAAAGGGTGGTAAAATTGTTTAATTTGGGAATACTTTTTCAACATATTTTGATGGCTAAAATAAGATATTGTCTCATGTGGACTCTTGTAAAATTTGCGGGCATCTGTCCCGCCTTATTGACTCAGCCCTGGATCCAACCACACAAAACTAAGACTGAGACATTTGGCTTAATCATTTAGCCTAGTAGAGTCTAGAGAAGAGCTCAGTGTTGGTTGCATGTTAATAGGCTGAGTGAGACTGACTACGGCGTTATTCTTGTCTACAATATGGCAGCCCAGCGAGGCAGCAATATATAATGTATTACCCCTCTGGAACCGTGGCAAGAATAGAAGACACACTGTAAATAGAGTTACTACTTCAACGTAGCATTATCCATCTATGCTCGAATAGATGGTAGGTTACTACCAATACTGTTGTAACAACAGAAAACTTCTTTAATATATCAGAAAATATTGTCTGTAGCGAAAACATAATTTATTTTTCCATCGGTCAAAAAATGATATTTCAGTTTGACAGTAGATTTTACAGTGCATTGTCAAAATAAACATCATAAAGTGGACATTTCGCAGAATTCCAGAGCTACAAAGGAAGAAACCGCATGCCGACAATCCCCTTCAGCGATAGGTGCGAAACCAAATACTGTCGATAGCCTTACCGTCTCCATCCAGTCGACCGTAAATAAATAGGATATAATAACAACAGGCCCTAATTGAGCATTTGAGTACATAATCGATGCATCTATCACTCAGCAACGATGCCGAAAACTTAGCCGTAGCTACCGTAGGCTGTGACTCACGATGAATCTTGAAAAGTTTAAAGGCAATGTGGTCGCCTCGCAGAAAACGAACCGGAAACGTTACCTATAGTTCATGTTCGTCTGTGACGAAGTTGTGGGATAATGGCCGACAACCTCGTCTGCCTGTGTTATATTATACCTCGGAGAGTGGGCTTTGGCGTCTTAAATGTGTCATGATACAAATATCCGTAACCACTCATTTAGCGTGATAGAATTTCTGTTTGTCGCTGATCCGTTTATCTAAACTTGATTGAGTCGAGTCTAAGGTATAGGCCTATACAGTTAAATTTAACATTCCACGTAATCAAAAGTAAAGAAGCAGCGCATTAAGATTTATCGGGTTCTGACACCATTCCGATATAGGATATGATGAAATTTGCCGTAAATATCGTAAAATGTTTGCGATAGTGAAATTAAACAGGTCACATTTAGTAAGATTTTGACTGATTGTATGTCAAAACCATCAATTCTGATTCAAACCTGACAGTTACGTCAAATTAAACGGTAAACCTTGTTAAAATTTGCGGCACGATTGGCACCAGGCCTCGTCTCCTTTATGAGAGTTGCCAGGCACACTGTTGCAGATAATTAAACGTATGGAGGAACTTTTCCTTTCAGAAAATCAGTTGATATTGAATTTGAGAACGTTGAAAATGGCTTTAAAGCATATCAGGGTTGTATCGTAATCACAAGGGAAACAGCTGATTTAACACTACTTTTGTATGGCAAAGTTGTGAACTAAGTACTGGTGACATCACAGCGGAAACAGATGTCTTTTCGGGTCGTAGAAATATCTCGCCCTTGATTGGTTAAACTTGAGAGCGTGGCGGCCCGTTCGATTTTCACCACGTGGGCGTTTTTCCTTACTTAGAACTGCGATATTTCTGTTGTCATGCATAACAAAAGTAAAAAAGTGACGTTTTTTTTGAACTGTGAATAGGATTCATTATCGATACATATATATATCTGGTCTAGTGTTGTCTTTTCTTTCAAATTTCGAGCAGATAAATAGATCACATTTAATACCGCAAGGAAATAATCGGCGCTTAAAGGGTATGTTTATTCTTTAGTACGGCGTAAAACCCCAAACAAGGAAATAAATTAAAAAACCGAGTATGTTGTAATACATCACCTAAACAAACCTTAATCAAATAACTAAATACATTTAAATTGATATACGGATTTTTGTAAATTTTAGCCTAGATTTTGTTCTGAGACCCTTGCAAGAAAGGAATTAAATATATTCAATAATTAATGCATAAGAAAAGTTTGTGCTAAACAATAATAAATAGTGATGTTGTAAATAGTCTCTGCCTTAGTCTTAACACTCATGAGAACTTCCAACGTCAATCCGTAATTGATGTCGAACTACTTTTTCACACATCTGAGACCACATTTTACCGAGTTCACTTATTTACTTATTTATTTATTTATTTAATTTTTCAAGTTTTCTTTGCAGGCAGTTTTTTCAACTTTTCGATCACATAAATTCGTCGCGCTTGAGCAAAGGTGGCTGCGTTCTTCTTCCTTGAAACTTTTGTGCAGATATTTGTTCAGATCAGCTGGAGGAAGCGACACTGATTGCAACGGACTTGGATTACAGCTGTTGCTGCAAGTTCTTTATCAAAGGATATGATTTCTGGCAGCGGATTTATGAAGTCGTAAATCCTGCACAAATTTTTGCCCTTCGGACAAGTACACCCTGCACACCGAGTCGTGAACTTCTTGACAGACAGCGTGGTTAGCCGGTCTCTTAAGAACCAGTAAATGACACTTAACAGAGGCGATTATTACTTGGCGAATCAATAACAAACCATTCTCAAGAGCTAGAACTGTGTTTGGTTCTTAGAAACCTAGATGTGATTTATATGTCCGCGTGACTGTAATTACCATAGCTCTCCTACCGCAGAGATAATATAAATCTGGCCCACCCGTTTCCTGAGTCACCAAACAGACGACATTCTTTGGTTAAGTTCTATCTACTGCGCCCGACAATCGTATCTTAAATAGCAGCCATTTTGGCTCAATGGCTGCCAATGAGTTCAGAGCAAATGCTATGGCGTATGTCGGTGAGAGGTCTCGTTTGGAAGGAGTGTAAAACGTATGGTGCGGTTGAGTACCTGTTGTCCAAGCAGGATTGATGTATGACTGCACGGTGCTCAAAAAAATGAAACATAATCATTGTTAACTGGGTTTATTTCTTTCGTTACAAGTCATGTGCTGGAAGAACAGATGCTGGCTAAGTGGCCATAATTCTGGGCAGGCCTTGTATTAACTCAGATTGGCCATAGCTATTCCTTTGACTACGTTCGGAGTTGACGTCAGCTGTTTGAACACCTCGGCTGTTGTGAAGCCTATACAGTACTGTGGTCGGACTACACGGAGGTCGTACTATGGTCTTGAAGACTACACTTAATCATACCGCAGTTGTCAAAGGTTATTGAAGTTTAATAAATCAAGCATGCACCCTTTAACATCAGTGGTGTATTTATGAAGCTGTTGCTCAGTTTTGTTCGATTTTTGAGGATATTAAACCAGGATGAAACTGGTATGGAGTTAGTCACAGTTTTCCTTGGATACGCCTATATTTGTTTGAGGACATGAATGATTTTTTTTGATGATATTTTTACCAGTTTTATTAATTTTTAAAAAGTAACCACTCTTAAGGGTGATGCTAGTGGAAAGTTTCGATACTAATTTGTCCTGAAGCAATACAGTTTTCTTCATATTGAAAAACATCACTGCACACTGGTTTTCGTTCATGCGTGAGACATTGGTGAATTGAAAACGATATGACGTCACTGACGGTATATCTAATACTTGAAACGTTTACCGATGGAACAACCTTAAACATCCTCAGTTGTTTAAAAAATATAATTAATTTTCCTTCTAACACCAATCTGGTCATCTTTAATAAACTAAATTTTAATAAAAGAAATTGGTGGTTGTGAGCGCCATGTGGATTTATGATGTTTATCTGTGTACGTTAGATGTGATAACCCTAAACAAACAGAAAAAAAAACATATAATATTGAAGTTTACATAAGTTAGCGTATCTTTCAGTACGGAAGATGAAAGATTTTATTTAACGTTTTTCTAGCTTTATATCTCTGGTAAAGTAAGTCTTATTAAAGAACAATGTTTAAAGTATTGTGGGACTAAGCGCTTATGTCCCAAGACACGAAGATCTGGCTGATGCCGACGCTTTTAAGTTTATGGACGAGTGTATAACCTGCCAGATTTAAGGGAAAGTGTAACATTTATGTGGACAAAGCAAGAACGCATCCCTGTTGGCATTCAGTCAACTTCGTGTCCTTCTTCAGGCTGAAGAATATTCCTCTAATATCAACCCTGTATACCTCACCTGTTAAGGAGAATGAGATTTCTTTGTGTTTATGTCATTTAATTTGGTTTGTTTTTCACGAAACGTTGAGGAATGTGTCACCTAAAACCTGCCGCAATTCACGTGGTAAATCCCTAACCTAGCTGCACCCGATATACCCTGTCTCACTGAGTAATGTCATTGGTCTGAGGCAGGATGTAGAGCGCTCCACCGACGATAGCTCATGGCAAAAGAATCCACTTCTAGTGCCTAAAGCCTTTAAATAGCTCGAAGACAGAATGGGGACGAGAAGGTAGTGATATTTGAAGTAATTTGATTGATCACAATATATCCTATATGTGACGGACTTAAGACAATAAGGCCAACTGTTTTTGTTAACGACGTTTCCGCTCTTTATTTGAGTGAACATTTTCTTTATCGCGCGCATGAAAGTATTCAGTCTTATAGCGAGGACAGAGGTGGCAATTTTGCCACTAAAGCACATACAGTGAAGCGTGGCAACTATGGTTTCTTAAATAACTGGGTTTTAGTTTCTTCTCAAATATCCTTGACACAGAATGTTCTTTGTATCGGGTTCCTGTCAGTTTAGCGAAAAACAGTAATCACATAACTCTTGAATCTGTCAGTGCACTGAGACTAAGTGGACTGCCCATATGCAGGCCGATTGCCCTTCTCCTGTCTCCCCTCCCCAATCGCTTACAAAACCCAATTATAAAATCCCAGGGATGTTGCGGGCTGATGAATGTTGCTGCCAAACTAAATTCACAAACTGATTTAAACATGATGCTCTATTCTGTACAGGAAATATTTCTGCCTATGTTCTGAATCCAGCTAAGGCCGACAACAACCACTATTGCTTTTTCAAGACAGTTGAAAGACTTGTCTCTACGCAAAACTTTTCCCCGATTGTGAGAAGGATTACGTGAAAAATAGTGGGGTTTGTGGTATAATGGACAAGTTAAGTACTGAAGGTTTTCGATCCGGACTGCAAGTAATGGGAGGTTAAACAATGTGACAGAAAACATGCAAATGCTTTATCTCGGCTTCTAAAAGACGTTAAGCAGGGAGATGGTGCAAAAGAGCGAAGGGAGCAACAGTATTTCTGCACATACTTTGATGAAATGTGTTAGTGAATGGTTCAAAAGTGATGTATGTATAAAAACGGTTGACAATATTACCGTAATAGTTACCGGTGTAGTATTAACCTTCCACACGTTGCTAGTCACGTATACCTGAAAAAAAGTTACTCAGTAGTGGTGTAAGAGTAGTTTCATAGCGTGAAAAGATTACACATGAACTCCGCTTATTGTCACCCATACCTCCCACATTCTGAACTCCGCTTATTGTCACCCATACCTCCCACATTCTGAACTCTGCATATTATCACCCATACCTGCCATAAATCTTACGTTTTATAAAGAATTTCACTTCAGTTTTTTTCAATCGAAAAACTCTGACCAACTCAATCTTATGACCACTAACAAATGTTATGAAAAACTGGGGGAATTAGCACGTGCATACTGGCACTTGCACACCATATTTTGCTTCGGTCACTGGGTTTTATCCAAGCGCAATAAATATTTTAATAGCCAATATATAATGTTTCTAAATGTTGTGTCCAGTGTGATAAAACCTTGTTAAAATTGGCCAGAATTTCATTCCAAGGATATCGTACCGAGGGAAGATGCCACAGTGCACTTGATCTACCCTCTGGTTATTCTGGAAAACAATGTCAAAACAATTTGTATGATATTAACTGGAGGAAATTGCTCCTCTTGGTTGTTGGCAACACGCAGAGTATGTTGAATAACAACTTTAGCATATTTTCTCACCTACGATTCAGGTGTGACTGAATATATTGATTTAATAGGCAAACAATTCCGAGTGTATTACGGTGCCCAACAGCATGCAGAAAGAACTTGCTCTTAAATATAGAACACAGACAAACGCAACCACAAAGTTTCAACGCAATTTTTGAAATATGTTAAGGATATGTCACTGTTTGTAAGTAGAAAATCTCAGGCTGTTTGGCCGCCACTGCAAAGCATTTTTGGCTAGCGGTAATTTATTTATTTTGTGAAGCGGATTACCCCATACCTGTTAATGGCATTTGACAGTAAACAAGTCCTTGACAAAGACTCAGGGACTTGAAAAGATCAACCATTTGACCTCTGTTTGCATTTACAATAGGCCGTATTCTGCCAATGCCAAGCTCTTGAATTGTGCTCTCTTCAGACTCTTATTACGTGAGTGAATCTGCAATACGAGAGAGTAGGCTTGTCTTTAGTCGGATCACGAAAACAATCAGAGTCCGGTCTAGCAGGGCTTAAGGGTTACTTTCCAGAGGGGACGGAGATAAAAAGGTCAAGGAGCCAAATCATTGGTTCAGATATTATTTCGAATAACATGCCAGTTGCGTAGAACGATTTTGCTTTCGCGCCGGAATCTATATCGTTCACCAAGAGTCCTGTTTACAGAAGATATTAAGTGCTACCCAGGTCTGTATTCCCCAAATAGAGTCTTTGGTTAACTGTTGAAGCTATTATCACTCTTGCGTCTAGCTTGACTCTCTATTGCACTAAGCTTGAGACAAGTGTCTCGTTTAGTAATTGAAAGGGTAATAATTGGTACGCAAACTTTGCCCAGACCTGTTTTAGAACTCATAAATAAGGCTCACGAGACGTGGTTTTCTTGTTATTTCTTAACAGTTCATCGTGGATAAAACACCCCTTCCATTCACATTTTCTCTTTTCCAATCTTTTTAGCCAAAATTTTTCGATTACTGGCATTAAGGGTTCGGTAATGTGTATGTTGGATAATTATGCTAATCGTGGCCTATTTTTGAATTAAGCCTAAAAAACTGAGCTCTTCAGCTAACTGTCCATCAATTCTGATGGATTACCATCTAATTAGAAAGGTTATTTGGAAACACTTGCATAAAAGAAAACAAGTTTTACTCTGCAGGATATGATTAAACAAAAGCAGAAAATTGCTCAAATGCTTTCTGTATTAAAATGAAATGGCTTTCATTGAAAAAACAGCAGTGAATGAGGTCATCACTTGTTCATTTACGCAGATGTGAGAACAGGTAGACCTGGTAGGCTGTCGTATTCGTCACTGTCATGTGGTTTGCAGGCGACATGGCAACATTTATTCTTGTGAGAAACCTGTAGTTGATTACCAAGGTTGTCTTATAATTACTTGATACAAACACCATTATGCAAAGGGCAAGGACACAAAATAGTGCATGACCACTGGAAGAAAGAACCTTTCGCTAAAGCTGTGTAAAAGGGCCGGAAAATTGTTTAATTTGGGATTACCTTTCCCCATATTTTTACAATCTGAATAAGGAAATAAAAGATGCAAAGAAAGAGAATAAAAACAGTGACACACCTTTTGCAACCGCCCGGTAAATTGTACAATTAATTCCCAGTGTTACTGTAATTTCCAGTATGCATTATGTTTCAAGACAGAGCTGTGGATGCCCTTGGGGTGGGTGTTCATTTTAGACAAAACTTCAGAGTGATACCTATACGACTTAAACAAATACGTGTTCTATTGTCGACACAAAAATATATTATCGACTATGCACTCTTGCAAAAGGCACGAGTATCTGTCCCGCCCTCTTACTTCAGTTCTGAACGGGAACTAAAACTATGACATTAACCATTTAGCTGACAAAGATGTGGGAAGAAAGCTCAAGGCTTGTTGCATGTTATGTAGAGCTAATCGAGACTGGGCACATTGTCACAACATGGCAGCCCAGCGATGCAGCAATATATATAATGTATTACCACTCTGAAACCGTGCTAAGACTAGAAGACACACTTTAAATACTATAGTCTCTTTCAGTTAACTTGTCGCCTATATTCAGCTATCTGTAAAATTGCTCACACTCGGTACCAAAATTGTCTTTAGTCATTGGCATGTAAGTTGTACATTATGGATTTCATCATTATGCAATGAGAAAAATTATTTTAACTGCATTTAGTTTGTAGTAACGTGGACTCCTAACATATGGATGTGTAGATCATGAGGTGTAACGGGTCACTGACTAAAGGCAGTAGTGAGTATGGGTGGCTTTACAGAGAGCTTTAACATAGCACTGAGTTTTCCTGATGATGCCAAAACAGATTCTGTTAATGCAACCGACTTTCACGTTATGGACAACACAATATCCCGGTACACTAACAAAAGTTCTGTTGGAAAAGGAGAACAAGTCACTCATACAACATGAGAATACCATGCAGCAGTACTTGGCTATATAAACATCTCCCCTGAGGAAACCCACCACATCACGAGACTGAGGAGAAGCAAAGAAATCCTTGCCGGCGCAGCGATAGGTGTGAAACCAAATGCTGTCGATAGCCTTGTGTCCTCTATCCTTCCACTCGTCTGCAAATATATACGGGTGATAATAACAACAGACGCTAATTGAGCATTTAAGTTCTTCATGGATACATCAAATCACTCAGTAATGATGCAGAAAACTTACGCGAAGAGCTTAAGCTTTGACTCATGACGATTCTTGAAAGGCAATGTTGTCGCCGGGAAACGAACCGGAAACGTTACGCATACTTCATGTTCATCAGTGACGTCAGCCCTTATTATATAATACCTTCTTGTGGAGCGAATCGGAGAGTGGGCTATGCAGGTTTAAATATATCATGATGTAAATCTCCGTAACTACTCATTTAGCCTGAGAGAATTGCTGTTTATCGCTGATCTGCTACTTTAGCTGATTTGCTACTTGTCGCTCTTCCGCTTATCTAATCCTAATGGGGTCGAGTCGGAGGCATATACTGTCAAATTTACCAGTCCGCGTAACCAAACAAAAGCAAACAGGCAACCTATTAAACTTTGTCGGGTCCTTCCCACACAGGATATGATGAAATTTGCCGTAAATATCGTAGAATGTTTGCGATAGTGAAATTAAGTATATCACATTAAGCAAGAATATAACGGATTCCATGTCAAAACCATCAATTCTGATTCAAGCTTGACAGTTACGTCAAATTATACTGTAAACCTTGTTGAAAATTTGCGGCATGATTGGCACCTGTCCCGCCTTCCTTTATGTTGGTTGCCAGGCGTACTGTTGTGGATAATTAAAAGTATGAAAACACTTTTCCTTTCAGGATATGCAATTTGAGAACGGTATTTGTCAAGAAGGGGCTACTTATTCCATTAGTGTCATGTGACAAAACCATCAGCGATCGAGTGATAACTGCATGTGCATTTCAAGTTTCATCGATAGCATTTTTTTTATTTGAATCCTGTTTTTAATTAAATTTAGGGCAACGAAATAGTTAACATTTAATACTGGTAAAAGAACAATTGGTGCTTACAGAGTATGTTGTAATATTTTTCTTGGAATTCCCGTGAAATGAGCGCCATCGCACAAGTGAAATATTGACAAGAGGGGGTTAAACAAACCTTGGCCAAACAATACATATGTCAAAACTGATACACGGAGTTTTGTAAATTTTAGCCTAGATTTTGTTCTGAAACCTTAACAAGAAAGGAATTAAATATATTCAATAATTAATACAGGAGAAAAGTTTGTGCTAAACAATATAAATAGTGACGTTGTAAATAGTATCTGTCGTGGTGTTAACCCTCATGTTGACAACTTCCAACGTCATTCCGTAATTCTTGTCGAGCTATTTCTCGTTCTCGCACATAGGAGACAACAATTAAGCCAGTTTACCTATTTATTTATGTATTAATTTTTTTATTTTTTCATGTTTTCTTTGCTGGCATTTTTTTTTCTTTTCGACCAAATAAATTCGTCCTGCTTGACTGCGTTCGTCTTCCACTCCTTGCAACTATGTAACGTTGTAACATTTGTTCATGTCAGCTAAGTCAAACGAGACTGATTGGAACTGGCTTAGAACAGCTGCTGTTCCTAGTCAAAGAGTATGATTTCTCGCAGCAGGTTTATGGAGTCGTAAATCTTGTACTAACTTTGGCCCCACCGCAGTTGATTTGTTGACTTGTTGACAGTCAGCATGATCAGCTGAGAACTTAAGAACCCGTAAATGACACTTAACAGAGGCGATTATTATCTGGTGAATCAATAACAAACCATTCTCAAGTGTAGGGACAGTATTTGGTTCGTCAGAATCCAGGTATGATTTACATGTCTACTTCCGGATTTTGCGCATAACTAAGAGTGTAATTTCCGAAGCTCTCATACAGCATAGAAATCTGGTCCACCCGTTTTCCGAGAGCCTCCAAACAGACGGTACTCTTTCGTTTAAGTTCTATCTACTGCGTCCAACAACTTTATCTCAAATAGCAGCAGTTTTGCTTAAATTTGGCTATATAAAGAACCATATATACCTTGGTGCAAAATGGCTGCCATTGAGTTCATAGAAGATACTATAGCGTATGTTGCTGAGAGTTCTCGTTTGGGATGAGTGTAAAACGTATGGCCGGTTAGGGTACGTGTTGTCCAAGCAGGATTGATGTATGATTCCATTGTGCTCAAAACAATGAAACATAACTATTGTTAACTGGGTTCATTTCTCTCGTTACAGACCATGTGCTGGAGGAACAGATGTTGGCTAAGTGGCCATAATTCTGGGCAGGCCTTGTATTAACTTAGATTGGCTGTAGCTATTCCTTTGACGACGTTTTGAGTTGACGTTTGAATACCTCGACTGTTGTGAAGCCCAGTGAGTTCTGTGGACAAGTGCGCTTCCTGGAGGCCGTACTATTGTCTTGGAGACTACACTTTTGACATGTTATTACTTTTTGAAAAATAACTTCTCGCCATGATGATGCCATTGGATAGTTTCGATACTGGTTTGGCCTGAAGACACGAGCACAATACAGTTTTCTCTATTGAAAGACATAGCTTCACACTGGCTTCCTGTAATGCGTGAGACATTGCTGAATTGGAAACGATATGACGTCACTGGTGATATAGATGATAACTGAAACCTTTATTTCCGCAAAAAGGTTATACATCCTCAATTACTTTAAAATATAATCAATTTTCCTTCTGGCAAGTTGCACTTTTATTCGTATTTTAACATCAAACTGGTCATCTTTCATAAACTAACTTTTAATGGTGGTGGTGAGCGACATGGTGATTTGTAATACTTGTTCGTGTGTATACAACACTCGGGCGCTTGATAATTCTAAACAAAAATTGTGTTACTTTCAAGCCAATTAATTTACTTAAGTCAGCGTCTCTTACAGTTTGGAAGATAAAAGGTTTTATTTAACGTTTTTCTAGCTGTAAATCTCTGGTAAAGTAAATCTTATGAGAGAACACAGTGTTTGGGGTGTTGAGGGATTCCGCACTTATGCTCCCAAGACGTGATAATCTTGCTGATGCACAGTTTTTGGGACACAGTAAGTGTGCATTCTGCATGGACATTGTGGTTATGGACGGGAGTATAACCCGCTAGATTAAAGGCAAAGTGTAGCATTTATGTAGGCAAAACAACAATGTATCCCTGTTGGCATTCAATTAACTTTGATTTTCGTCTCTTTCGGCAGGCTGTCAGTGGGAATAAATAGGGAATAGGAAGCCGCTGCGTGTGTTTGGCAGTGATGTATGGCCATTCCCCCGGCCTTGATAAAACCGCCGCGGAATAAAGCATCGGTTTACGGAAATCACACGGCGGTATTAGCCGGCCTAAATGCAATCGGCGTGCGACCGGCGAAGGCCTTTGCCTGGAAGAATTACTAGGTGCTAGCAAACACTCGGGGGTTGCTCCGGGTAGCGGGCGCGATCGTGCTGGGAAAATGTTGACGTAGCGCTCTCTTTTGCGACCGTGCTCCACGGGACCCTAATACGCGCCAGGTAAATAACTGAATTTACTCTCATTAAGGTCGAAATTAAGTCGTTCTTTTCTATTTGTCAATAACAGGAGACGTCGTGGCGGTAATTAATGCTATTCCGTGTTACAGTCTTCAATCTTTTTCTCCCAGTAATGCTGAACAATACACGGGGACAAAACCTTAGCTTTAACGCCTACTTAAATACAGCAGTCTTCGCTTCATCATGATTATAGGTATAATAGTCTAGTCAGAAGCTGTGCCGGTTTTCTTCCACATGGGAATACTAACCACTGTTACATTCAACTCCCGATTCTTACTGCAAATGAGTAATGGCCATATGGAATCTATCACGCACCAAGGCAACTGCATGTTCAAGTAATGTAACTGTAGTTAAGTAGTTTTGGTTGTAGGTTTATCTTGAATTTTTTTATAGTTGTTTCACGTCATTAACAAGAATTCGTCTACGCTGACATGTAGCCAGTCTCTACCGTCCTTTTAAACGTATAACGCACAGATATAAATATACATGCAGGGACATTAGTGGTATGATCCTATCAAACATTCTACAGCACAAACAGCCACACGGGCTTCGTACAACGTGCCAAGAGAGATGCTGACATCCACAAAGTCAGTACTCAAGATCGGGAGCGAACTCACAACTCTTGTGTTCTAACAGTCGAACTATAATTAGCCTTCTTAACCACACGCCAACGATCGGCTCCCCGTTTTGTGTCTTCACGCTTTATCTTCGCTAGATCTGTAATATTTAGGCACCTTCCCAGTTAGGAATCGTCTGACTTTCTGCAGCACATGTATGCCCCTTCCTAAATTAAAGATCAAACGTGTTTAGAGAAGTGTGCGAATGTCATTTTCAAAGCAACAGCAAACACTGAACTCGTCAACCGACCTGCCGCACGATAGGCCGGTAATAAAGGCAGGACATTTTGTTCTGAGCGATACAGAAGTGTTACAGTCTAATTGCGGCTGAAGTACTGGTCATCCTTCCCTCGCGGGTGAGACACACCTCTGTCATCTACTACTGAAAGTTTGAGCTTATCCTTAAGACTGCTTGAGTTGCTCCTGCAGTTAATAAAGAATTATGCTTAAGTCTGAATTAACGCCAAAAAAGAGTTCGCCCCAACGGTTCCAATAGATCTACAACAAACGACTGTATTCTTTGTTCTAGATTCGTTTTGGTTTTCCTTGTTCAAAATATTTGACAATCTGGACCGAATACCGAGAGATTAACCAGTGGATTTATTAAATGGAATGTAGCAAAACGTTATTCCATTTAGTTTAGTGATGATTTGACATATGGAAGGCTGATAGTTGTAGGACGGCTATAAGGCGACATCATTAGGACTTGCCTACATTGTGACTTCTCTAGGGCTTGCCTATTTGGCCTCAGTAAGACTTGCCTACAATGTGACTTCAGTACGACTTGCATACATTGTGACTTCAATATGACTTGCCTACAACGTGACGTCGGAAAGACTTGTCTACAATGTCTACAAGACGACATCAATGTCCAAAAATCGACATTGTTGGAGCTTGCCAACAAGTAGGACTTGCCTACAAGACGACATGGATGGAACAATTGCGTACAAGTCAACATCATTAGGACTTTAAGGCATCAATAGGACTTGCATACAAGCAACATCACTCGGATTTGCCTACAAAATGACTTCAATAGGTCTTGGTATTAAATAAATCAGGCTGTATCGCTTACACGGAGTTGTTTCGCGTAAAAACGTGAGTGCTTATCTGTTTACCCATAGGAAGAGCTTTGTGGCAAAATAAAAACTATCGAAACGTTGATATATTTTTATTTTATAGTAAAATCAACAGTCCCTTGATTACATCAAGGCTCCAAAGTTTGGACCTCCACATTGGGTATATGCTGTGTTCAAATGTAAATAAAGTATGGTTTTAGTCATATATTAACTTAACGTCTTGCTCAACTGACAACACAGGGACAGACCAATCCGATCTGACGCCTTATTTATTGACACGTTGCCTTGTTGACGCGCCATCTCGACTTTGTCATGTTATCCAGTGACAAGCTGTTGATACATCGCCTTTAAAAATGGTAAAGGGTTGGAAAAAGGAATTAATGCTCTTCATTCAACAGAAAAGAAGATTAACTGATAAAAAAAATGAGACAAAAGAGCTATGTGTGTCCAACAATGCATTTCTTCCGTTTAATTTTCCCCGCGATTATCTCATTATATGTTGTAGTAATCTCCATCACAGTCCGTGTTTTTTGCCTTATTTCTCGTTTCCCCTAAAGCCTGTACGATTTTTTTTATAAAAGAAAGCTGTAATGACTCCAAAAAAAAACTTGCAACACTCTCAAGAGTGTCAAACATTTTTTGGGCAAACAACTTATCTCGTGTCTACACACAAAATGCTCAAGATCTGTGCATTTTAAAGGATATATATGTAACATTTACGAACGCATTCTTAGAAGCGCGACAGGAGGACAAATGAAACGTTAATATCCCTCTTTGTCAATTCACTGACGTAAGTTATAGGCATGTCTATGCTAAGGTGAATGATATAGTACACTTTTTAGGTGAAGCCTGCCAAAAGAGGAATCTTTAGTCTCCTTTGGTCATAAATAAGCATCAATTCACTTTAGTTAATTTTATTTTAAAATCAATTTGGATGAAAAAGAAAAAAAACGGAAGGAAAATGTACCGATTCATAAAATCCACTATGGGAATGAATTTTTGATGTGCAGTGAGTTCGATGTTATTGCAGGTACTGATCACTTCAATCATGGGTTTCAATGTGAAGTCGAAACAAAATAGAAAAAAGATCGGAGTTAGACCTTGGGAAGAAATCGTCACATTCTCAGTGAATAACGGTCATTGCAAATGATTACGCAATCAGCTAATGGGGAAGAGGGATTAATATGAAATTTACATCATTGTATAGTGTCACGTTTTGAAGTTATCGATTTTTATACTGCGAGAGAGCATTGTTTGACCTTTGAATATGATAACTTCAGCTAATAAGTTAATAAAGCTAATCAGACTATGACAATGATGATCTAGCTGTCTAAACCCGACTTCAAATACGCCAAAAACAATTTACTGCCACCACATCTCTGTCTGCTGTGTCCGCCATAACCTAACCCCTCTGATAAGTCTCTACTGATTTCACACGGTTCCAAGACATCCTTCGCTCACAGAGAAGTAATACTTTCAATTGCCGAACAGATGCGCTTCAAGATGGGTAATGAGCTGTATGGGCCATGCAATAAGGCCCGAAATGCTTAGGGAAATATTTGCTGATTTTTATGATACCTCTTTGGCCGTGGACTGTTGAACGAGATTTAACGATTTTAGGTGAGGTTTGCTTTGTTTTCGCCGGAGACAAGCCTTAATATTATTTTGGGGCTGATCGCGAGGTTAACCCGTTATTACCCAGCTTATTTAAATAGCTTAATTGTCTCCGAGGAAAACCATATTCCAGCAGAAGTGCTTTAATTGGACTTCTCTAGAGTAATCTAAGATGAGCTTCCTATGTAGTGATGAATTATCCCTTGATTTCCTAATTTACTCACAACGCTTGACGACGAAAGTCTCCCATATAAAGAACACGGGACCGCCACTAGAAAAACTTATGTAATAATAAACCTCATTAGAAAGAAAAGAAGGCCTATTTTATGTAATGCTGAGAAGCGATAAGTTTTCGTGACATTATTCTATTACATTACCAAAACTACAGTATGTTGTTATTTACTATATATACTCCCCAATCACAATGATTCAGAGATTTTGTCGTCCGGCACCAAAGACAATGATATAATACTTGATTTGTTTGATTGCTGGCTTCACGTCAGTGTTAATTTATCTTTATTTAATAATGTTTATATGATGGTGACGTTGAGGCGTGATCGTTACGCTCACTGGACGGGCTCTTGAATGACTTGGACATCGAAGCGAAATTATAATAAGCAGAATTAATACTTGGTCGTTAATATTTATTATTGGCTTGCGAAAACTGGGGAACGTATGCAAGCGTCGGATACCATGTTTGGAGATAATTCGTTCAAGGGGAGTGATTCGGCATTGGTATAACCAATCGTCTCCCTTGGCTGAAACGGGTCACACTTCGAGCAACGAACATCAGAAGACAGCGAGTCATCTCTATCGGCGGTGACGTCATCTCACTAAAAGATCAATGTTCTCTCCAGCCAAATGCACGATGTGAATAATTGCGGCACACAAAACGTTACACGATGGGAGTGTGTCACAAATTACACTATATGGGAGTGTAATAGTAATTTTTGTTTACACGATGAGAATGTAACATTTATGTAAACTTTTTGTGCACATAGCCTCTTTGTCTTTTTCAGATAAAGCCTTCCCCTCTTTCCATATACCTGCATATCGTGATATTAAGAAAAAGATAACGATAAACGTGTATATGGAATTGGGTGGTCCAAGGTTTTATTTGAAAAAGACAGAGGCAAAGGCTATGGGAGTGTAACACTAATTTTTAATTACACAATGAGAGTGTAACATTTATATACACTTTCGTGACACATATCCTCTTCCTCTGTCTTTTTCAAATAAAACCTTGGCCCTCCCAATTCCATACACATGTTTATCGTTGTCTTTTTTTTTGCTTAAACTCGTTTGTTTCATATCAGATGAAAGGAGGAATGTCCAGTCCCAACACAAGCTCGGTGCTCATGGGTATTGATGGGGTGTTCTAATCAGTTTTCGGGTGATACATGACAATAATATGTCATTTCACGAAGCATGTCAGATTAAATAACTGTCAGTGTCGTCTGAGGCGAAGGCCATGTGGGGATTTGGACGGGATTAAGTGGAGTTGAAAAGACCCATGTGGGATTATCACATTATTTCAACACAACATGAGGTGGACAATTCAACAACACATCCTTGTCAAACACATTCGCTTACTTGGTAAATACTCCTTCTAAAAGACCTGCAGAACATGATCTTGATGATCTCGCTAAGTGGTTCAGTTTTATTTAGTCACTTTTGGTACAGTGTCCAACAGTCGGCTTGGATCTATTGCTAGAAGAAAAAGTCCAGAAGATTTCAGGGATCTCGCGTTTAACATTGGCAAAGTCAACAAAAATCGCATCATGGCATATTTCTACCATAATCAAACAGTAAGGTACTTGGTGTGTGCTAATTTTTATTTCATTTTTATTATTATCATTTATATTTTTTATTTTTTTTTAACATACCAATGTTTGGAGCACAATATCTTGTTTGTTTCCATCATGGTTATTTACTCAATTTTGTTTTTCCGCTATCACTTAAATTACCTTCGATACACTGTCAAAATCATATAAGGGTCGAGATTCAGCCCTTAAAAACCTCGTTGATTTTCTTGAATTAGTGAGCACAGGTATATATGTACAATTCCAGTGGTCTTCAGATATTTAGCAATTGAAGTCGGCTCCAAAATGTACAATTAAATCGCTTCAAGAATTTTTTACAGTGTTGTGCAGCAAGTGCGTCTTCATAATTTTTCAATTATGACTGCATTTAAACGCCCCAACGCTAGAAAACTTGTTAATCCCAAAACAGTTCGTCCTCGTCCTCTAGTCCCTAGTCCTCTGAACTATCGTGAGATAGGATCCTCCTATTTCTTCCTATTTTCAAGACACTGGTAATAACAAAGACACACGATCGTTACGATTAACACCAAGAGTAAATGACAAAATAAAAGATGTCAGTTGAGTCTAAAGAGTTTCGAATCACAATGAAGTGATTAAAGCGGGATGAGCTTTGTTGCCAATGTGTCTTCTGGTTCAGAGTTCTTATAAAGGCATAATTCAAGCAGAAAATGATGACTCCTGAATGAATTTTTGTACAGAGTCAATATATTTTAGCTTTTCGCTGATTTATTACTACATTCGTTCTAGAGGGTAATACAGTTTCATGTATGTCTTCAGAGAGAGACTTTGAATTGCTTATCAGGGAACTCTTTAGGAGAGCGCAGAGAAAGGTCAACTAATATTGCAAATATAGGGAACACTGGGCTTAAAGCTCTCTTCCCGATACCCATAAAGCAATGGAATTAAGCATTAATGATTACGCATTTCCATCTATATGACATCAGATACCGGGCAGGCGTGGTAGGAGGCAGGTCTGTGTCGCTAGTTGCAAACCGAGGTGGTAATAGCGGGTCGCATTATGAAATCATTAGGCGGGGAGTTGAGTTGACCCAGGCCAATTTCAGTATTTATGTGCAGTTGCAAGGTACTAGCCCTCAACGTAGTCTTTCTTTCGCCAGGGGAGTGAAAAGATCCAAACAAGGTTAATTTGGTGTCATTGTAACAGGAAACCTTGATTTAAAAATCGAGCAGTTAAAAACTACAGCAGTAAAAATACCTTTGGGATTTTACTACATGTGTCGCAAATGACCTCAGGAGAAAGTCATAACACAATTTAGACCCGTGCGATTAATGAAAAGTTAAACAGTTGACACATAAAAGTACGTTGATTTCAAACCTGTCGATTAAATTATAGTTATATGTGTTTGCAATGTAACAGTGTTTGGGTATGTAGGCGTTACACGAAAGCTGACGTCTGAGTTATTGATAAATGGATTAATATGAAATATCCACGACCTCACCTCGGGAGTCTTTACATGTTTGGTGTACGCATTGGTTGTTTCTTCCGAAAGGACTTCAACAGACAGTCAGTTGGATACACATCAGTCATTCAGTCAATCAGCAGTTCAACCAGAAAATCAATGAAACGCTTGTTTCAGTTACTGAGAGGACGAATTTCATGTGTGTTTATTATATTTGGCGTGTTAATGAATTCGTGACTCTATAACTGAAAAATTACTAAGTTAAAAAGCAATCAGGCAATCAGTTTTAGTCTCAGTGGGTTCACAGCACTCACTTCTCAGATCAACGACGATGCATACATACAAACGCTTCGTCAGTAGCGTAATGTGTATCTTTGAGCTTAAACAAGGGACTCTAAAGGCTGAAGCTCCTGTTAATACGTTTAGTGAAGACACGTTCATCTTCGTGGAGAACGATGATTATGTGCGATATGGAATCCACAGGAGGTAGTGACCATCACTAGTCATGGTGCCTCTACATTCTCTATGGTAGAAATTATCGCATACAATTCTTGATTACCGCGTAAAACTTTAATCAAATAAATAGTAAATATATAATTGTATCGTTTACGGTAACGTTCCCGGTTGGTATGGAAACATAAAGAATACAACTTAAACACCTAGTAGTTCGAAGATAATTTAAAGGAAAGCTTCCACTTCCCGTTTCACAAGATGTTGTATCAGTAAGAGACTTTCTAACGGTTTTATAATATTTGAGTAGTCGAAGAAAATGAACGAAAGTTCAGTTCTATGAAGGAATTAAACCGAAGCGAAATGAAGGTGATTTGGTGTTGTTGTCATCAGAAGAAAAGCACTCCAGCCTTATGCTTTCGAATAATGTGTAATAAGTTCCATGTTATGTTGGCGATATTTATAAAAAAAGTTAGAATGTAAATCGACGACGCGTTGAACCATTGGAGCCATTTAGCTAACAACAAATATCACAAACGATTACAACTAAAAGAGGATGTACATCCATGGAGGCTTAGGGGTGTACATCAAAACACTCGTTCTAGAACATCATGATAATTTCACTTACAACAAGACTTTAAAGCTATTTTCCGCTAGGGCCTAATTGGAGTGTTTTTCGCTGTTGAATTTAGCGATCAGATAGAGGGTATGCTGTGAGAGGGTGTGACTGAGAACATGGTGAAATCTATCACTTTCGTGGGTACAAAAAATGTTGGAATCTGATTCGGTTTTTCACGATGAATGTGTGTTACGGATGGGAGTAAAATAGCAAATAATGGTTCTTGCGGAATGAATCAATAAAAACAATTTTCCCAAGCAATAAAATAGTGTGTAATATACACACATTTCCTAAGAAACTGCATAAAGTGACAATGGGCTTCAGCTGTCCTTGACTATGCACGTGTCTGGATAAGATCGCATATTCAGGTAACTGCCTGTCAGTAAGCGACATTAGTCAGACAGTAATCTGTGTCAGATGTATTCTGGGGATGTGAGTGCTCACACGATCAAATAGAGATATATTTATTTATCTATTTAATTGGTGTTTTATGCCGCACTTATGAATATTTCGGCCGCCGTGAAGTACAGACTTAAAAAGCATTATAAATTTTATCTTGTTGCATGGTTTTTTAGCCAAACTGGTGAATATTCCACTAACACGACGGCGATCCGGGGTTATAATGGCAAATGAAAGACGTCAGAGATTGCAACGACGTGTTGAGTCTATTTACTCAGCTTTATAAATGTGTGAGCCCCTCCATTACCCGAAATAAACTAAAAAGCAGTAAGGTTGATGTAAAACAATCATAAACAACCAAATGAAGTATCATTAACAACATCTTTGGCACCGGAAGGCAAAACGTGAGAATTATTGTTGGCGATAAGTCAAATACATGTTAAACAAGCTGTAACATATTACCATTTAATGCAAAGAAATGCTATAATATATAATTTGGTAAATCATAAAATATTGCAGGTTTGAAATTTGAATACTTGAAAAATTATGGGTTCTCGGTATTACGTAGTACTTATTCATCATTACTAGTATTTATCATCAGATATACCTTGCCAGCGGCCCATCAGTGTATGATAGGCGTCGTGGAAAGAAAATGAGAAAATTAATCGATAATTCAATACTGTACAAGACGATCATCTTTGATTACTCAACAGATGTTCAATCAAAGCACATCTACTGGAATATGGTTTTCCTCGGAACCAATTAAGCCACTTAAATAAGCCGGGTAATAACGGGTTCCTCTCGGAATCAGACCCCAAATGATACTAAGGCTTGTCTGTGACAAAGACAAACCAAATCTCGCCTAACATCGCTAAATCTCGTTCAACAGTACACGGCCAGGGAGGTATCAAAGATCAGCAAATATTTCACTAAGCAATATTGCATGGCCCATAAAGCTGGATACCCATCTTGAAGTGCGTCAGGCAATGGAAAACACGGAAGTGTTGAAGCCCCGTGAAATCAATGCAGGAGTATCGGAGGGGTAATGTCATAACGGACACTAGAGACGGAGACCAGATCTAGGCAAACAGTTTCCGCGTCTTTAAAGTCAGATTTATGTCGAACTAGCTAAATCAGCATCGTAATTGCCTGATTAACTTCTCTAATCAACCAACTGCAATCAAATGT
The DNA here is from genome assembly GCA_016165875.1 of Acanthopleura granulata. NCBI lineage: Eukaryota > Metazoa > Mollusca > Polyplacophora > Chitonida > Chitonidae > Acanthopleura > Acanthopleura granulata. The sequence goes on along the minus strand of JABBOT010000001.1, from coordinate 13,512,715 downwards.
TATACAATTACATAATAATCTAGACTCTCACAGTAGAAAAACATACCTTTAAAACGGAAGGCTCTGCTATGTTTATTAATTTCAAATTAATCTCTTTGTCTCATTGGCTAATTGCGTAATCTCATGACAAGGACCATTGCAGTTAACTTGCAGTGATTTTTGTTCACAGTAATTTATAGGCCTAACCATTTTGTCTGATGTTTGAAGTTTATTCCATTTTGTTATCGACGTCACGTTGCAAACCAGCCGTATACTTTCCACCAAGCACGCATTTTTTTAATGAAATAGTCAAATGAATTGATCAGTGGCTGCAATAACATTGAACTGATTGCACATCAGAAACTTATTCCCGCAGTCGATTTTATGTGTCAATGTATTTGTTCTCTGGCTCTTTTGCTGAGAATTGATCTTAAATTAAATTAAATAAACTGGATTGATACTTATCTGTTGGCAGTCGAGATCGGTGAAAACTTAGAAAAAATTTCATGTAAATTCCAGTGGCGTAAAAAAATCACCTAATGTAGCCATTATTACACTACGGGTAGTACTTGCCTTTAGAGGTCCCTGTTAAAACTCAATGACACTATCTTGCCATTTCGCCCATACTGACGAGGCGTTTGTATCTCCAAATGGTCACTGAGCTAAGAAATATGCGCTCTGAATCTACTGAGGCTAACTGATTAATTGTTGTTTAAAACCAAACTTAGCAATCCTTCAGTTATACGTAGTTAAGAATTCATTAACTTGCCAAATATAATAAACACACATGAAAGTCTTCCGCTCGGGGACTAAATGAACTCTTTCATTGAATTTCTGATGGACTGGATGATTGTCTGAATGACTGACTGAGTGATGAAGAAAATAAACAATGCCTACACCAAACATGTGAGTCTTCCCATATCAATCCGTTTTATAATAATTCAGACACCGGGTTTTATTTATTTATTATTTATTTATTTATTTATTCATTTGATTAGTGTTTGATTGGTCACGAATATTTCACTTCAACGACGGCTTCAACTAATGTTTTCATAATGCGACACACCATTGCCACCTCGGATTGAAATTAAAAAATCAAAAAGCCCCAATCGGCTTTTAGCCCACAGGCCTCTCTCCCACTCTGTATCTTATGTCACATAGATCGAAATGCTTAATCATCAATGCTTAATTCCATGTCTTTATATCTATAAGGAAAAGTCGTCTAAATGTAGTGGTTCCAATGTTTGTTGCATTAGTTGATCTTTCTCCGGGCTTTTCTAAACATTTCTCAAATAGTTATTAGGAAAATCTAAGAAGGTTTCAAATTCTCTCTGTGTATCGTCTGTAGACGTAAATGAAGGGAGCGGTAATATCCTATAAACGAGTGTAACAATAAATCAGCGAAAAGCTGAAGTATATTGATTCTGAACGAAAATTCAAGAGTCGTCAATTTGCTGATTGAATTATGCCTTTATAGGACCTCTGAACCAGACGACACATTGGCTACATAGCCCATCCCGCTTTACTCACGTCATTATGATGCGAAACTCATTAGACTCAGCCGACATTTTTGTTTTGCCATTCACTCTTAGTATTCATCATAACAATCAGGAGTAATGTTTCTGTGTTATTACAGGTGTCTACCTTTCTTACAGAAATAAGTAGGTTCCTGTCTAACAACAGATTTGAGAACTATGGACTGGCCTTTTAAAACAGGTGGGAACAGTTTTAACAGATTTTATGGAGATTACAGCAGACCACAAATCCGACGGAACCGCCAGAAGTCTGTGCAAGGAGAGTCTCAGTCCATAGAAACAGAAAACTCCACAGTTCTTGTGAACTCTAGAAGTCCCTTGCCAGGCACCAGAGATTCAGCTGGGTTGACACAAAATGACCTGAGGTCAATGTCAATTCCCCTGAAAATTGAGATAAAATGAACCGACGGGTAAAAGACTGCAACTTGCCTAGCAAATTGGCTGTCTTGTGCTACTTACTGCACTTTCTAGAAGATGAACTGTCAGGTCTCTGTAATGGTGAACATGTTTACAACACGGGTATTTCTCTCCAGAAAGGGCGGCCTATCTACACAGACGCTAAAACTGATAAATAAAAGAACTTTGAACAATTACATGACAGACATTTATCCAGCTCAAGCTCTAAGTCCGATTTTTATAACGAAGAAAACAATACAATGTATTACAGAAGAATTAAAAATCCACGAATAAGATTGTACTCAAAATCAATGAATTTTTGGAGGCCAGATCTGTCTCACTCATTGTAGCTGATGTCATACACTGTAAAAGGCCTAAACTATCGCCCCCAGAATGCACATTTTTCAACGCAAATAAATGCCATAAAATACTACTTTTGCAGCTGAAACATACATTTTTCCAGCAGTATATTTTCCCACCTCAGAAGCAAACTCCAAAACACTTTTTACTATCAATATAACCATATATAAAATATATAGAAATATAACCATTTTTTTCCAGGCCGAAATTTTAGATTATTTGATACAGATGGAAATAGTCTTCATTAATTGTTAATCCCAGGCATTGCGAGTATAGGGAACAGAGTTGTAAATCTAGTGGTCCTGATGGTTGTTTGTTGTGTTGGTTGACCTTTCTCTGCTAAACAATGCTGTGGTCCCTGACACACAATGCTGAGTAATCAGGAAAAGCCAAGAAGGTATCAAATTCTGTCGGTGTGTCGTCTGAAGACGTAAATGAAAGGACCAATGTTATCCCATGGAACAAGTGCAGAAATAAATCAGCGTAAACCTAAAGTATATTGATTACGAAAGTTCAGGCGTCGCAGAGTTGTTGCTTAACTGCTGCTTGAATTAAGCCTTTAAAGGGCTTCTGAACCAGAAAAGTATTGGTTACATAGCTTAATCATGTCATTTGATGCGAAAGCCATTAGACTTCATACGTGAGCGTGTGTTATGTCTTAATCTTGGTCTTAATCGTAACAATCGAGACTATTGTGTGTGCCTTATTACCCGTGTCTAGACACAGAAATGGACAGGACAAGAAATTGGCCTTTACAACGAATTCTTGGGAGTAACAGGTTTTCAATTAATGGAAAATGATTAGATGGGGCCCTCCGTGGCCGAGGGGGTAAGCGCACCAGCGTGACGTAATGACCCAGATGCCCCCGACCAATGAGGTCGCTGTGAGTTCAAGTCCAGCTCATGCTGGCTTCTTCTTCGGCCGTACGTGGGGATGTCAGCCAGCAACCTGCGAATGGTTGTGGGTTTCCCCCGGGCTCTTCCCCGTTGTCTCCCACCATAATGCTGGCAGCCGTCGTTGAAGGGAAATATTCTTGAGTACGACGTAAAACATCAATCAAATAAATAAGTAAAGATATTTATTTATTTATTTGACCGGTGTTTTTTAAATTTTTGCCTGTTTTTAAAATAACATTCTAAAACATCGTATAAATCTTTAACCCAGAAAGCATATGCCAACGTCTGCCCAAAACAAATGACACATGGAAGTTTCTCTTGCAGACAATAGCCTGGACAACGTTCAATGTGACACTTAGATTCGTCCAAATAAAGACTGAATGCCTAGTGGTCAAACATGTCTGCCTGTATCAAACAAAAGGCAAACGAAGTTCTCCAAATTTATTCCAATATTTAAAAACATGTGAAGTTTAATGCCACAGTTCACACAGTAACCAATATTACGTGACCTCTTGGGACGTATCCAGTGTACGAGGTTGAATGTAAAGGATTAAAGTTTCTCTCTTTTAGGCAGGACTGTTTATAAAATCCCCCAATATGTCCCCTGATGTGCTTTCAATGGTGAGATCCACCTAAAGAAGGTTGGGCTGATATAACATGACAAAGTTGATAGGGTTATAGCCTCGTTATTTTTCTTGGATAGAAAGTAAAAAATATCTATATATTGACTTTTTTCTTTAAATTCCTGATGTTAGAATAGAAATAAAAGTTTGATATTTTTACGTAAAACACCTTAGATATATGCAAGAAAAACGGATTGGCCAACTGTTTGAGAATCCTGCCTGCAGCCTGGTCCTCAAACAGTCGGCTCGTCCAGTTTCCTTGCACATATCAAAGGTATTCTACGCATAAAATTAAACCTTTATTCCTTAAAGGCAAGTTCATAATGAGCAGTTGTTCTATACACAGGGATAATTATTACATCTCCATATACAAAAAAGTTTTTGATGAAATGTTACTGTTGTTGGTTGCCTGGGTTCCAACCAGTTGTCAACCACAGTGTTATGTAGTGAAAAATTGCAGGAGTTATTGTGGGCAATATCTCAAACACGTGCTAAACAAGTTGTAATACATTACCATTTAATGTAAATGGGTTGTAAGTAAATTCAATCCTATTGGTTCTCACTTTTACATAACATGGGCTACTGTAGTGTTGTCTGTCAAGTTTTATTACTACATATGTTTTTCCAGCGACTGCACAGTGTTCAGTATCCGGCAAACTTCACAGACTTCAATTTTCAAGCGTTGAGAGTAAGAGAGGAAATCAACGGAAAATTCAATACTGTATAGGAAGCTCATCTTAGATTACTCAACAGAAGTTCAGTCTAAGCACATCTGCTGAAACATGGTTTTCATCGAAAGCAATTAAGGCACTTAAATAAGCTGGGCGACCAGACCTTAAATGATAGTGAGTCTTGTCTGCGGCGACAACAAACCAAATCTCGCCTAACATCGCTAAATCTCGTTCAACAGTACACGGCCAGGGAGGTATCAAAGATCAGCAAATATTTCCCCAAGCATTTCGGACCATATTGCATGGCCCATAAAGCTGGATACCCATCTTGAAGTGCTTGTGTCAGGCAGTGGGTAACATATCTTATCTTCGAGCGAAAGAACTGTTGAAGCCTCTTGAATTCAGTGCAGGAGTATCGGAGGGGTTAGTTAATAGCGGACACAGGAGACAAAGACCAGATCGCGGCAAACAGTTTCGGCGTCTTTAAAGTCAGATCTCTGTCGAAATAGCTAAATCAGCATCGTAATTGTCAGATTAACTTCTTTAATTAATCAACTGAAATGATATATCATAATCAAATGGCAAAAAAGACTCTCACAGTAGAAAAACAATCCTTTGAAACGGGACGCAATGCTGTGATATTAATTTCAAATTAATCTCTCTGTCCCATTAGCTGATTGCGTAATCTTACGGCAAAGACAAAACTCGCCGTGATTTTTATTTACAGTAATCTGTAACCATTTTGTCTGATGTCTGAAAACCGATTTTTTTCCATTTTGTAGTCGGCACGCTGTAAACCAGGCGTGCTTTTTCCTCGAAGCGCGCCGTTTTTTAATGAAATAGTCAGTAACTGAACATTTAACTGATTGCACATTAGAAACTTATTAACATTGTGGATTTATGTCTCAGTGTATTTGTTCTTTGTCTTTTTGCCGAGAACTGACCTTAAATTAAATTAAATAAACTGAATTGATACTTATCTGTTGGCAACTGATTAAAAATTCCGCCTTTCCTGTGCGTCACTAATGAGATGTATAAAATGCATTATGTTTTCCGATACAAGAGCGCTATATATACACACGTGATGTAATAAATCTCCTAATGTAACACTCATTACACTAAGTAGAGCCTTTAGAGTCCCCTGTTCAACCTCAATGACACTATGCTACCATTTTGTCCACGCTGACGAGGCGTTTGCATCTCCTCATGGTCACTGAGATAAGAAATATGAATTATATCCAGTTATACTCAGTGAAGCATTCATTAACTCGCCTAATATAATAAAGGCACATGGAAGTCCTCCTATCACTTCTATAGCTGACACTAACCCATCTGAGACATATGGTAAGTTACATAAAAGTTGTAATGCCGAAGACCATACTGGGTGTGAGTAAAGTAAGAGTACATAAAGGCCTTATAGGCGATGATCTGTCACTTATTTGAGAAATTTGTCGAGTAACAAAGTTTTCTTTTATCTTTAGTATTGTGTTTATGAGTTATTTTTTCTTATGAAAGTGATCTGGTGTTAAAAAACAAGACATCCCAATGTCATATAATAACTCACAGAAGGGTAAAATATGTATTTTAGCGGCAAATATTGAATTTATGAAAATTGAGGGCCTTCCACTTTCTGTAGAAATGGGAACTCTTCCTTGGATTACTCTGTATGTTCAAATGAGAATATGTGCAAGGTATGATGCTTTGCTCCGACCACTCACAGTCTCGACCTTAACCCACCGGAAGATAAACAGTTATATGATAAACAATGCTGAGTTATAAGGAAAATCTGAGACGTTTCAAATTCTCCCTCTGCAGAGCCCTTCCTTGAAGGGACCGATGTTATCCTATAAAACGAATCTAGTAATAAATCAGCGAAAAGCTAATCTATATTGATACTGAAGGAAAAAGAGTCGTCAATTTGCTGATTGGATTATGTCCTTAAAAGACCTCTGAACCAGAAGACACATTGGCTACATAGCTCATCCTGCTTTAATCACGTCATTATAATGCGAAACTCAGCAGACTCAACCGACATTTCTGTTTTCTTAGTTACTCTTAGTTTTATCATAACAATCAGAAGTTATGCGGTTGTGTTATTACCGGTGTCTACAGACTGACAGAAATAGGTAGGCTCCTATGTAACAAAAAGTCTGAGAACTGGCCTTTTAAACGAACTGTTTTGGAAACAGCTCGGCAACTGTTTTAACAGATTTTTTCTCCATGAAAAATAATTCCGTGTGATGCTTAAATGTAGTCATAATTGAAGGAAATAATTTCGGTGAACAACATCACTGATGGCTTTGTTCTTGCCCAACACTTTAAAAATGTTTCTGGGAGTGATACTCTTGTAAATTTTACTGCGCCAAGTTGAATCACTAAATATTTAGATACCACCACAGTTGTACACGTTTACCTGCATATCAAAGGAGGTGATGACCTAGATCCTGACCCTGGAGAAGCTTGATTTGACAAATCCTTTCAGAAAGAAAATATCCCCATACGATTTTGACAATGTATCGAAAGCAATTTCAATAGGAACATGAAACCAAACAAAATATTATGCGTCAAGGATTGGGATTGTAAAAAACATTAAATAGGGCTTAGCACATACCAACTAACTTGCCATTTGTTTTTGGCGGCCCACTCTGTAGGCCTATGGGATGGGTTGACTCTATCGTCTACTATTGCGCCGTGGGAAGTGCACCTAGTCCGTTGGATACAAAAAATCGTCGGCGTGCGGTATCTCTTACCGTTCGTCAGTTGGAGGCCACTGACTTCAAGAAACCAAACTTCAAGAATCAATCAGGATTTGGACGGTAATCTCCGCAAGACGCTATATTTTGTAACTATCTGTATTGTTCAATTACAGTATTGCAAGTTGTAATTTTATTTTGTTCAGCTATAAGTACTGAACTTATCCAAACGTCTTAGTGTTTGTTTGATCTTTGAAACGCTTATCGCTGTCTGAGAGTTGAACAGGCCATTTCTTAACCATTTTCCCTCTCAGATTAGCGATACCCTTCACATGGCAACAAAATATATTATTTTCGGAAGCTTGTTAGATTAAATGACCGTCAGTGTTGTCTGAGGCGAAGGTCATGTGTTGATTTGAATGGAATTAAGTGAAGTTGAAATGATCCATTGGGGATTACTTCATTATTTCAACACAACATGAGATGAACAATTCAACAACGCATCCTTACCAAACAAATTCGATTACTTGGTGCATGCGGCCTCCTAAAAGGCCTACAAACCATGTGTCATCTGATTTTGATGAGGTCGCTAAATGGTTCAGTTTCATTTATACCGTTGCTTTTGGCCCTGCGTCCAGAAGTTACTAGAAGTTACCCGTGGTTAGTCCAGAAGGTTTCAGTGATCTCTCGTTTAATATTGGCACAGTCAACATATTCGCCCCATTCCACAGGCATACAAAGATGGGCACCAACAAGTGGCAAGTTAGTATTATACTGTATTTAATGGTTTTTACGATCTTAAATCTTGACGCATAGTATGTTGTTTGCTTTCATGATGTTATTTACTCTGCTGAATAATTTTGTTTTACTGCTATCATTTATATTCGTTTCGCTACATTGTCAGAATCATATGAGGATATCATCCTATAAGTATTGTCTCGTGTGATGTGCTTGGATTAGTGAGTACAGGTATATGCATGTACTAGTCCAGAGGCATCTAAATATTTAGTGAATCAACTCGGTTAGAAAAAATACTATTGTACCGCTTCAAGAAATTTTTTACAGTGTTGTGCAACAAGAACGTCTTCAATTATATTATTTACTTCTTTCTTTCAACTGTGACTAGATTTGAACGCCCCATCGAATCATTTTTCCCTGATAGAAAACCAGTTATTCCCAAATCAGTTCGGCCTCGTTCTTCAGTCCGTAGTCCTCTCAACTATCGTGAGATAGGAACCTGTCTATTTTTGTAAGCCTAGACACCGGTGATGACAATAGTTTTGATCGTTACGATTAATAGCAAGAATAGGTGACAAAAGATGTCGGTTGAGTCTAGTGAGTTTCGCATCACAATGACGTGATGAAATCGGGATGAGCTTTGCAGCGAATGTTTCTCCTGGTTCAAAAGTATTAATAGGCATAATTAAGCAGAAAATGATGACTCCTGAATGAATTTTCGTACCTAATCTATATACCTCACCTTTTCGCTGATTTATTGCTACATTCATTCTGCGGGTAATACAGGTCCCTTCATTGACGTCTTCAGACGACACACATAGAGAATTTGAAACCTTCCTGGCTTTTCATAATAACTCAGCGCTACTTATCAGGGAACTCTTTAGGAGAGCGCAGAGAAAGGTCAACTATTATAGCAAACACAGGGAACACTAGACTTAAAACTCTCTTCCCCATACCCATAAGCCATGGAATTAAGCATTACTGATTACGCATTTCCATCTATATGACATTAGATAAAGGGTAAGAAAAGATCTGATTGATTTGAGTACAATTTATATCGTTGGTTGTAAAGCGAAATGGTAATAGCGGGTGGAATTATGAAATCATTAAGCGGGTAAGGGAGTTAACCTGGGGCAATATCTCTATTTACATGCACTTGCAAGGTGCCAACTCACAGCGCAGAGTTACTTTCACCAGGGGAATGGAGAGGGCCAAACAAGGATAATTTGGTGTCATTGTAACAGGAAACCTTGATTTAAAAATCGAGAAGTTAAAAACTACAGCAGTAAAAATAGCTTTGGGGTTTTACTACATGTGTCCCAAATAACCTGAGGAGAAAGTCATAACACAATTTAGACAAGTGAGAATAATGAAAATTCATTGGTTGGCGCATAAAAGTATGTTGCTTTCAAACCTATCGATTAAAGTGCAGTTATTCGTGTTTGCCACGTAACAGTGTGAGGCTATGTACTCGTTACATGAAACCTGGCGTCTGAATTATTGATAAATCGGTTGATATCGCATTTCCATCAATTCACCAAGGAGTCTTTGCATGTTTGGTGTGGGCATCATTTAGTTTTTTCGAAAGGAATTCATGATTCAGTCAGTATGATATGTGTCATTTAACCAACCTCCCAGAAAGCCAATTATTCAGTTTCTTTACCGGGAGGAACATTTTCATGGGTTTTTATTATATTCGGCGTGTTAATAAATTCGTCACTACGTATAGCTGAAAAATTTCTAAATTAAAAAAACAGTCAAGCAGTTCATAGTCCCACTGGATTCAGGGAATTCATTTCTCAGCTCAAAGTGTAGACATATAAACGCCTCCTCAGTTTGCGCGAAATGACAACATGGTAATGAGTATGTTTGAACTTGAACAGGGGACTCTAAAGACTGAAGTTCCTGCTAATAATTTCTAGTTTAGTAAAGGCATCTGGAGAACGATGATTATGTGTGATATGGAACCCACAGGAACACCTTTTCGCAAAGTGATACCCGTCGGAAATCTCCCAGACGACCAGTAATGTTTCAAGATGTCGGATGAACAAGACTATTCTTAGCAAGTCTTTGTGGGTTTTTTCGCCAGGAACAATACCACTCATGGTGCCTTTACATTTTATATGGTTGAAATTATCATAGACGATTCTTGAGTACAGCGTACAACTTCAATGAAATAAACCTATAAATAAGCACCTGTTGTCGGTCGGATCATATTCGGCTTTTGCCGATGAATGTGTCTTACGGGTGGGGGTAAAATTATAACTAATGGCTATTTCGCAATAAATCACTAAATAGTCAAAAACAAAAGACTCCAAACAAATACATTCCTATTTCCGTGTACCACACAAACATTACCTCTGCAGACTGCATAAGTCACAATACGCTTCTGCTGTCAATGACCGTGCACGTCTTTTGATCGTATATTGAGATAACGGCGGAGCAGGAAGAGAGATTAGCAATAAAGTAATCTATAAGATGTATTCTGGGGATGTGCGAGCACACAAAGCAATGAAAGCCAGTGTAAGTGAGTTCATGCACTTCATTCGGTGAAATACAGCTTTGACATATAGACTGGAGATCCGAGTTGTCGCCAGAGGAAAGATGTTAGAGGTTGGAAAGACGTGTTCAATCTATTTACACAGCTTTAAAAGTATGTGCGCATTAGATTCCCGCCATTATCCTAAATAACGTTAAAAGCATTAATGTTGACGCACACAAACAGAAACAACTAAGTCAAGGATCACTAATAGTGTCTTTGTCTCAAAACGCGACAATTATTGATGGCCATAAATCAAACACGTGTTAAACAAGCTATAAAATATTACCATTTAATGCAAACGAAATGACACTATATGTGGTATGGTAAATCTTAATATATTGTACGTTGGTATTTGAATACATATGATAAAAATTATCCGCACTCACCATTACGTGTACTTATTCATCATTACTAATATTTATCATTACATACGTCTTGATAGTGGCGGTCTAGTGTTCTTCATATTACGGACACAGTTGACAGTAAATGGGAAAATTTCCTGATAATTCATTACTATACAAGTCTTAGATTACTCAAGAGAAATTCAATCAAAGCACATCTGCTGGAATATGGCTTTCCGCAGAACAAATTAAGCCACTTAAATAAGTCGGGTAATAACGTGACCCTCGCGAGACCAGACAGTGAATGATATTGAGGCCTGTCCGCGGCGATGACAAACTCAATCTCGCCTAACATCGTTAAATCCCGTGGAGCAGTCCACGGCCAGGGAGAAATTACAAACATCAGCAAATATTTCTCCAAGAATTTCTGGCCATATTGCATGGCCCACAAACATGGATACCCATATAGAAGCGCATCTCTCAGGCAATAGAAAATATATCTTATTTTCGATCCAAGGAAATGCTGAAGCCCCGTGAAATCATAGCGGACACTGAAGACAGAGACCACATGGAAGCAAACAGTTTCGGGTCTTTAAAGTCAGATTTACGTCGAAATAGCTAAATCAGCATCGTTACTGGTAGTTAATGCTACCAGAAGTGCAATAATTATTACATCATCCATAACAATCGCCTGGTGCAGTCTCTTCAGTATGTAATGACCGGCAGTTGCTATATTCGTCAGAGGTAATATGTATTACACTAATGATCCATGCACGTTTATGAGGGTTGCATTGAGTTGCCTCCAATGTATAGCACACCGGCAGTCACATGAGATGTCCATTAATATTAAAGGCCCCGCTGCTCAGTTATGTTTTCTGCTTCCTTTCCTCAGCCTGATCAGGTAGGATGGACTTCATGTTTAAACTTGAGCAATCCCTAAATTCAAGAGCAAAGAATAGTTGTCCGGCTACACTTGTAGCAAGAGATTTCCCCTTTCATTTATGGGCAAAAGTGTATCGTTAGAGTTAAGCCCGGAGGAAACCTATGCACCTTCGCCAGAGACGTCACAAATCCTCATATGTTTGGGTAAGATCATAACATTACGGGTAGAATTGGCTACCCATTGTGTAAAAATTAATACATTACAGGATTTTATTGCGCTGTGGCATTTACAGTGCTGGAAAGACGTTTGAGTAGATCAACCTTACCACTAGTCCGATAATCCTCTCAAATTATTAGTATCTGTATTATAGAACACGTCATTTTAAGCATTGTATGTGTATAAATCAACTTGTTTGCCCCAAACAATTTAATAGGTTTAGGTTAGATTCCCGTGATTTTTGTTCCCACATTCAATGAGATGTTTATCATGCGGCTGTTCACGTCAGGAATGTAGGGATTACAAATATTGGAATTGGTTAATGCGGTTTTCTTGCGTAAACCATAGAACAAACTTGAGTACTAACAAAGAACGAGTAAACAACATCGACTGCTTCTGATGGAGATTGTTGACAATAAGATAATCGTTGGACAAATTAAAACATATCTTCTAATTCCTCAAAATTACGGCTTTCAGTAGTAAAGTCCGGGTCCCACCGGAAGCAGGATCACAGATGAATGGTGGCTCAGGGTAATTTGGTGAGTGCTTTCCTTATACTGAGGTACACGCAATCACATCCATTTTGTTGCTGTTATATTCCTTTAACAGCCGTGATCATTTCACAACAAAATCGTAGAAATTTGGCATCATGGGTCTATTTGCATCTATATTTCCCTTTACCTATCACCTCCTAGATTGTCTTCCGCACAGGCAGGAATTTTTCGGAAAGGGGTTCGTGTTGATTTCTTGTCACGCATAATGAGGGTTTTTCACGTGTCTTCTCTAAACTATTAGCAGGAACTTCAGTCTTTAGAGTCGCCTGTTCACACTCAGAGATACTCATTACCATGTTGTCATTTCACCCAAACTGACGAGGCGTTTGTATGTCTACATGGTCGTTGAGGTGAGAAATGAGTGCTGTGAACTCACTGAGACCAAAAGATTTACTGATTGTTCAATGTCATACTTAGCAATCTTTCAGTTATGCTTAGTGAAGAATTTATTAACAAACCTAAATTATAAGGACCATGAAAATGGCCACCTTGGTAAATGAAGCAACTGATTACTTGATTGTTTAATGGACTGATTGATTGACTGAATGACAGTTGTGTATGGACCGGACTGAGTGTTGAGTTTCTTTGGAAAAAACCCCCCTAAATAATGCGTACATTAAACATGGAAAGACCCGAAGACAAAACGGAGGAGAAGTCATATCAACCCATTTATCAATAATGCAGTCGTCAGGTTTGGTGTAACGCATATATGGCCTTGCAGTTTTGCAAACATTAATAACTGTAATTTAATCGAAAGGCTTGAAAACAACATATTTATATGCGCCGACCAATTGCATTTTCATTATTCGCATAGGTCTAAATGGTGTTATGACTTTCTCCTTAGGTGATTTGGGACACGTGTAGTAAACCCCAAAGGTCTTTACCGCTGTAGATTTTTAACTGTTCGATTTTTAAATCAAGGTTTCCTGTTACAATAAAAAGATTATCCATGTTTGGCTCTCTCGATTCTCCTGGCGAAAGTAAGGCTGCGTTGTGAGCTGGTTCTTTGCAACTGCATATGAATACTGATATTGCCCTGGGTCAACTTCCCTCCTCGCCTAATGTTTTCCTAATGCGACCAGCTATTACCATCTCGGTTTAAAAACCCGGGATATAAATTGCACTCAGATCAATCAGCTTTCGGAGCACAGACCTGTCTCGTGTATCTGATGTCATATAGATGGAAATGCTTAATCAATAATGTTTAATTCCATGGCTTTATGGGCATAGGGCACAGGCCTCTAAATCTAGTGGACCCTATGTCTGCTATATTAGTTGACCTTTCTTCACGCTCTCCCAAACAGTTCTCTGATAAACAATGCTAGGTTGTTAGGGAATGATAACAAGATTTCAAATTCTGTCTGTGTGTCGTATGCAGACGTACATAAAGCGACATAAAGTATTATCCTATAGGGCGAGTGTAGTGAAAATCAGCGAAAAGCCAAAGTATGTTGATTGATTTCTGTGCGAATTGATTCCGTATTTACTGCTTGAAGTAGGCATTTAAAAGGCTTCGGAACCAGCAGAACCAATGGCTACAAAGCTCATCCCACTTTAGGCGAGTTTAATAACTAAATATTGTCATATTGTACATATCTGTACTAGCACATCATCGGAAAACAGTGTTTATAGGGTCTGATTCTTGAAAGGGAAACCTAAGTTAACAAATCTTTTCAGAAGCAACTTACAAGGGAAGGTAAAGACAAAATTTATTAAGAAGGTTAAATAGCCACCATAAAACCAAACAAAGTATTATGTCCGAGCAATGAGATTCTAAAACACATCATAACAAAATTTAGCACACACTAAATAACTTTTGCTTATGAAACCCATCTGTGTAGGCCTATGAGATGGTGCGAATTTGTTAACTATGCCAGTATTAAAAGCCAAATTCATGAAACCTTCTGGATTATCCAGCCGTCATTTCTAGCAAAAGGCCCAATGGATGGACGATGGACCAAAAGCAACCAAGTGGAACAAAACCACTTAGTGACCTCATCAATGTCAGATGGCACATGCTGGTTTCCTCTCCGGCCGTAAGTGGGAAGGTCTGCTAGCAACCTTCGGATGGTCGTGGATGTCCGCCGGGCTCTGCCCGGTTTCCTCCCACCACAATGCTGGCCGCCATCGCATAAGTGAAATATTTTTGAGCACGGCGTAAAACACAAATCAAATCAAACCAAGTCATTACATGGCCTTCGTCTCAGACGACGAGCAGGTGTACTCCTCTTGGACAAATAATCTTCACGGAAGGGCATGCCAAACTCACATTTGTTCCTCAGGTTACATGGTAATAAATAACAATTAATTAATTAACGCATTAAGTCTGCTTATTATAACCTCACTGCGACGTGTAGGTCAAAAAGGTGCCCATCCCGTCAGCGTAACAGTGACACTTCGAAGTCAGCGTTATATAACCCTGTTAAATGAAATCAAATCGACATTGACGCTAAGCAAACAAAGAAATCAAGTGTTATTATCTTTACCTTTGGCACCGGGCGGAAAAACTGAGCATCAATGTTTGCGATAAATCAAACATGAGGTAACCAAGTTGTAAAATATTCCTGTTCAACGCAAAACGGATTGAGGGGGTATATGCAATTTTGCTAAAAATATAATGTTGTAGTTTTGTAAATGTACAAGACATGAAAAAAACTATAGATTCTCACCATTACATGATACATGTATACGCCTTCCTGTCTTATCTGACGAGGTTTAATGTTACATATGTCTTCCTGGTGGAAGTCTTGTGATCTTTATTTGGGGGACTTTTGTCTTCAAGTGTTTAGAGTAAATGGCTAAATAAAGAAATAATTCAATACTGTATAGGAAGCTTATCTTAGATTACCCAAGAGAAGTTCAACCAAAACACACCTGCGGGAATATTTGGGGTTTGCCTCGTAGACAATTAAGCTACTTAAATAAGAGAATAATGCGCTCCTCTTGCGACTAGAACCCAAATGATATTGAGACTTGTCTCCGGCGAAGACATACCAAATATCGCCTAACATATATCTCGTTCACCAGCCGACGGCGACGGGGGTATCTTAGTCAGCAAGTATTTCTCCAACCGTTTTGGATCACATGACACATAAAGCTGGATAACCGTCTGGAAGTGCGTCTGTCAGGCGCAGGAAAGCATATCTTCTCCCCAAGCGAAGAATCTCTTGACATCAGTGTAGAAGCATCCGCCGGTTAGTTCATAGTGGACACAGGAAACAAAGATCAGATAGATGTAGAAGTCAGATTTATGTCACAATAGCTATATCACCATCACCATTGTCTGATTAACTTGTTTAATTAATTAATTAATGATTATATTATAATCAAATGCAAACAACAGTCACCCATAGTATAGAAATCGGAAACTTTAGGACATGGCGCTGTGCTGTATGTGGTGGCAGTTTCAAACTAATCTCTCTGTCGTATTAGCTGACTGCGTAATTTTACAGCAAGGAACAAACTTACAATGATTTTTTTACAGTACTCTGTAATTTCGCTTCAGGTCGGAACAGCGACCTTTTTCTATTTTGTTTCGACCTCGCATTATAACCCAGCTCGCCCTTTCCTAGTGAAACAGTCAAATGAATTAATCAATAACTACAATAACAGGGAACTCATTGCACATCAGAAAATTATTCCCGTCGTGGATTTTTTTGGTCTCGGTGCTCATTCTTCGTTCGGTTTCTCCTCGAAATTGATTTTAAATTAAATTAAACAAATCGAGTTGATCCTTATTTATTGCCAAAGGCGACTAGGCAACAGGGACCAGAGATTCCGACTTTGCAAGATTAACTAAAATATGTACTGTATTATTCAGCTTAGACATGCTTACCTCTCACATCGCTTTTTCCTTCGATATGAGTGCAATGTATTGACAAAGAGAGATATAATCGTTTTCGTTCATATAACTACCTCACTTCTAAGAACGTGTTTTGTAACTGTTCGCTTTTTTCATATAATTATAACTCTTAAACGTTTTGTGTCCAGACATGATCTAACTTGTTTCAAACGATTGACCATTTTGAAAGTGTTACAAGTTTTTGTATTGGTCGTCACAGCTTTCTTGTTTAAAGGATCACACAAGCTTCAGGGAAAACGAGACAGATGATAAAAGGCATGCACTGTGATGGAGATTACCAAAATTGCAGACAATGAGATAATCGTGGGGCAAATTAACCCATCTCCTCTGAATCCTTCAAAATTACACCTTTCAAGGGTAAAGTCGAAAGGGTAACGCTCAACATGGGGTACTACCTACTAGAGGGCACTCCGAAAGTACTTCCGGGTTCTACCGGAAGTAGTGGTCAAAGATGGATGATGGCTTGGAGTTATTTTGGAGAGTGTCTGTTTTAGGGTGTGTTTTTAGGGGCACATGCTGAACAACACGTAATGAACTCCACTTTGCTGCTGTTCAATTCCTTTACAGCGTTGATAATTTCTACCATTTTGTAGCGAGGGGTAGGCACCATGAGTCGTCGCGTGTCGATCATCTGTGGCTAATAGATCCACGACGAGTTACAAGTAAACAACAAACTTGTTCATCCGGCATATTGAAAAATAACGCTAATCAGTGATTCCAGTTCCACACGGGTGCAGTTTTTTGGAAAGGTTTCCCTTTTAAATGCATACCATATTATTATAGAGTTCCACGAACTTAAATAAGCCTTTACTAAACATGCGGATTAGCAGAGGCTTCAGTTCAGACTTCTCTACTCAAGCACAAGGATGCTCATTACTACACATGCCATTTTGCCAAGATCTCTCCGAAACACCGTATTGCCTTGGCGCAGATCTTTTTGTATGTATGTATATAAACTGACCAGATGTTTTCTACCATCTGTTTGCTGACAAATGGGCGTTAAGGGCGCAGTGAGATTGATTGAATGAATGATTGTTGATTGATTGATTCATTCCTTTTTAACCCCATACCCAATAATCTGTTAGTTAACCTTATAATGAAGAATTTTAAACAGACTTTAAACACCAAATAAAAATTGATCATTGAAAGCCTGAAACTGTTTTAATTCATTGACTGACCGATTTCCTGATTGCAGGAGTGAGAATTACTTATTAAACCGATTTAGTGAAGAAAAGATAAATAATGCTTACGTGACAGATGTAAAGATTTCCCAGATGAAGTGGTGGATATCCCACACTAACCCATTTATCAATAATTGAGACGTTGGTTTTATGTAGCACCTATATAGCCTTGCACTGTTATATGGCAAACACGAATAACTGCAATTAAACCGGAAGGTTTGAAAACAACGTACTTTTCCGTGACAAGAATTTGAATTTTCATTATTTGCATAGGTATAAATCGCGTTATGACTTAATACTTAGGTGATTTTTGACAAATGTATTAAAACCCCAAAGGTATTTTTACTGCTGTAGTTTTAACTGCTCGATTTTTAAATCAAGGTTTCCCGTTGCAATGACTCCAAATTATCTATATTTGTCTCTCTCGATTTCCCTGGTGAAAGTAACGTTCCGTTGTGCAGCTAGTACCTTGCAGCTGCATATAAATATTAATATTGCCCTGGGTCAACTCCTCTCCTCGCCTAATGTTTTCATAATACGACCCGCCATTATGGCATTGGCTTAAAACACACCAAATAAATTATACTCAATCAATCACCTTTTGGTCCAAAGACTTGTTAGCCATGTGTATATGTTATAGGTGGAAATACTTAATCATTAATTCTTAATTCATTGGCTTTATGGGTATAGGGAAGAGAGCTTTAAATGTAGTGATCCTGATGTTTGCTGTATTGGCTGATCTTTCTCCGTGTTCTCAAGACTTTCTTGATAAACAAAGCTGAGTTATTAGGAAAAGCCGTGTGTCGTCTGAAGACTTAAATGAAAGGACCGGTATTATCCCATTGTATAGAAATAGGTCTGCGAAAAGCCAAAGTGCATTGATTCATGGAATTGTCGCTTGAAGTATGCCTTTAAACGCCTGGGAACCAGGAAAGCACTGGCTTCGTTAGTCATTCCGCTTTAAACACGTCATTGTGATGTGGAACCCTCGTAGCTCAACCGTCAACCTTTATTTTCTCATTTACTCCTGTTATTAACAATAGCGACCACGACTATTGTATTTGCGTTATTACCGATATCCAGACTTTCAGAAAAGGGTTGGTTCCTGTCTAACGAAACGGGAGTGGCCTTTGCAGCGAACCATTTTGAGAATAATCACCGAAAATCCTTTGGAAATTACAGAAAACGCCACGTAGCGCCGTGAGCGACGAAGTCCTTTATTGTACCCACTATAAATATTGCTTTTATTATGTCGTCATAACCGTCGTGTGTTAACAAAATGTCAAAGAATTTCAAATGACGTTCTTGATGTTCATCACATCGATACATTCCTTGAAGCACGCCTCTCTTAATTTTGGAACCAAGACGATTCACTAAATAATTACACACCCTTTGAATTGTACAATTATATCTACACTCACTAATCCATACACATCAACAGAAAATGTTTCTAAGACCCCTTCCTTGTGGGACTAATTTAATTTGACAAATACTATCAGAAAGAACATGCTCTGATTTGATATGGACAATGTCTTGATAGCAATTTAAATGAAAAGGGAGTAAATAGATAATCTTGAAACCGAACAAATTATTTTGAGAAAAGGTTTGCAGCTTTGGAAAAAAACTCGTTGGATAACATTTAGCACACATCAGGTACAATCCCGTCTGTATAGTTGACAAGGAATTAGTTGACTCTGCAAGTGATAAATCTTATAGATGGTGCTGCGATAATTTCTAAATAAGTATAAAAGACTACAGCATGAGTTGTAAAACCAGAGCAGGGAAGCCAGTGGGATAATTGATAAATGGTCAGGCGTAAAAAGGGAAATCCGTCCTCTTGTCAGTTTAGCTGAAAAAGTTTTTTTATTCTAACTGTTCAGGTGGTTTCTTAAATAGTACCAACTTACACCCTATACATCAGGGCTTACACAGAACTAGGGGGGAAATAATGCAGTGTCGAGTGTTACTTGCAATTTAACAGATCATCACTGATCTAGAATTACTCAATATGCTCTCTCATTTTAAGCCCCAAACCGGCTGCTGTGCTAACTAACTCCATCCCCCAAAAGAAATCATAAAAATTTATTACATGTTGTGGATAAAGTGTGAAATACTCGTAAATGTACCATTGCAACTGAAATTCTATCTCCAAGCCATCACTTAGCCTTCGTCCCAGACTACCTTTACTGTCAAGTAATCCGAAGTGCTTCAATTTATAACATACATGTACATTATGAGGTTACCTGCGATTAAAGGTTAAAAGTTGTGGCTGTGGCAATTTTGTTTTGATAACTGTATTGTGTTCCTTATTTACGTTGTAATACAGTCGGCTCCCACGCAAACAGTGTGCTGATGTTTTCACAAAGCCTAAAAGGAAGAAAACGATTTTTGTAATTACTTCCAAAGCACAAGGCATAGGGCAGCTTTCTTGTGACATTCTGAATGGCAGTTACTGCTGGTTTGACGGCTGTAATATCTTAGCGACGAGGATGGTGAATAGCTACTCTTCCTATCTGAACCCAACGACCTATTTATAACCTACCTCGTTAATAGTACAAGATGTTAAAAGACCAGAAATAATTCGTCGGCAAACAGTTCTGGAGAGATGTCTTAATACAAATTTTGGTAAAAGAGCAATTTGCCTGTAAGGTTACAAAAAAGGATGATTGAATGCTGATAGTTTTAAGGATGGTTGAAAAGAGAAGTTTATTCACGGAAAAGTCATTCTATTTAAGCTTAGTCCATGTACCATATTTATTTATTTGATTGATGTTTTACGCCGCACTTATACGACGGTGGCCAGCATTATGGTGGGAGTAAATTGAGCAGAGCCCGGGGGAAATCCAGGACCATCCGAAGGTTGATGGCAGACCTTACCACTTACGGTCGGAGAGGAAGCCAGCATGAGCTGGACTTGAACTCACAGCGATCGCGTTAGTGGGAGGCTTCGGGTCTTTGTGCTGCGATAGCGCGCAAACCAACTGAGCCACGGAGGCTCCCATGCACTATATGAACTGGGCGTAATGACCGTACATTATAGCCATGGTCTACCGTCCGGGTGGCACGAGAGTGTCCACAGCGAGAAATAACCGGTGTCGTTGTAATAGGACTGGCCACAGACTTGCTCATTTTGTTGGAATCTTGATCACTGGCCCCGTGCACAGTCGACCATTTCTACTTTATACTTTCATATCATACCAGTATATATTATCCTCCCAATGAACATGGCCTTGTTGCTAAATTTCAGAGGATCGGCGAAGTGAGGCGAGTAGGATTGTGTTATTATTATTATTTCGTTTTTTCGCAGAACAAAATCCTAATAACAGAAAGAGGGATGGTTTCAGTTCGATACGTTCCAGTCGTACACAGAAACACATGACGAATCCATGATTGGTGTAACCGCTAATATGTAATGCCAATAAGATATAATAAAACGCCTGAAGATTTGTGTTCAAAACACAAACCTGTGATTACCATCAGGGTAAATTTAGTGCACTGTTCTCCAATACCAAATTTAGTAGAGGATGTGAAATTCTTGTATGAATAAAAAAAAAAGTATTTCATGAAGAGTAACAATAGAGTTGCGACGACAGTGTGACACTTGACAAATCGGTAAATTTTTTTATGTTGTTAGGTGCCATTAGTTACAGTGTTTTATTCCAACAGTTGAAGTAAATGCTTAAAGAGCAGCAGCTGATAATCCGTCTAGCACCATGGTTTAAGCAGCAGCGGATAATCCCTCTAGCACCATGGTCTAAGCAGCAGCTGATAATCCCTCTAGCACCATGGTCTAAGCAGCAGCTGATAATTCCTCTAGCACCATGGTCTAAGCAGCAGCTGATAATCCCTCTAGCACCATGGTCTAAGCAGCAGCTGATAATCCCTCTAGTACCATGGTCTAAGCAGAACATATGCTAGTTGCCGACGGCATTTGGATGGAATCGCGAATTTGAAATTTCGTGTCTGTGTATGTTTATCATGAGCCGGAATTAATAGAAATGGCAAACACTGTTACTTTACTGTGAGGAATGCAAGCCATTATTGACAGTAATAGCGCAAACACGATGCATTTCTCAAGCCTGAGAGAGCAAAGCAAAAAGCACATGCAGAGTTATTGTATTACGTTATTTTGGTTAATAATTAACACTATTTACCCATAGGTTTTATAAATAATGTAATTAGACTGTATTGTATGACAACACTACTGTCATCACATTACTGAACAGTAATTGATCGTGTGCATGAGTGGCCGTCTTATACTAACCAATGTCATCACTGACCAGCGCATCGATTCCAGAACTCTGTATTGACGAGTATCTCCGTACAGCCATAGGCCCGACCTTACACTTCTGCATCTTGTCCATGTGATATTGACTGTGCTATTATAGTATTCTACTCCTTGTCCCCTGTCCATGCTGGCCATGCTGTCTGAGGAGAGTGAACATATTATCCACAGCCGCCAGGTACTCGGGGGGCCTAGCCGCTGCAGTCCTTGTCAAAGACGTGGTGGTATCCAACAAGCACGCTCTGCTACATATAGCTAGTTACTCGGCCAAGAGCTTGGTAGTTTTAGGTGCATCTTGATTGTACAATTAGTCCTTTAAAAATGAGGTATCTTGGACGTCTTCCTGAAAATGAAATATTTATGATACTGACAATCAAAGTGACTGAAATGTATAATGGTGACTTTTTGTTAACGACTGACTGGGTTTAAAGTTGTGGCATTTACAGCATTGGCCATATCGTGACGAGAACATGGTACAGGCGGGAAACCGGTGCGCTTCGTCAGGGGAACGATAACATCCAAGCGTAAGTTTAAACCAACTAAAATAAACACAAAAAATGAAAACAGTTAAAACTCCGTACATCACATATACAATAATCTTAGAAATAT
The DNA here is from genome assembly GCA_016165875.1 of Acanthopleura granulata. Lineage (NCBI taxonomy): Eukaryota > Metazoa > Mollusca > Polyplacophora > Chitonida > Chitonidae > Acanthopleura > Acanthopleura granulata. The sequence goes on along the minus strand of JABBOT010000001.1, from coordinate 13,490,351 downwards.
CATTAAATATAACGTTTATACAATAACCTTAAACATTATGGACAGTGTATAATTCGGAACCGTGGCTTAGCTTACTAAATTTTTCTGGTATATTTCTTTGTACATATAGCTGACAGCATTAGTTGACATAGATTTTCGTCTATATTATGTAAAAAAAGAATATTTAATGAAGAGGAAAGTCAAGTGTAACGTGAACTCTGCGAATCTGTGCCCACATCTCTGGGTTACATCTGCCGTCTTGGCCATCGAAAGTGCCACTATTGATAATTGTTGACTTGTATCTCCCATGTCAGTGTTTGCACAACTGTGTGAGGCCATTGCGCGGGTGAAGGACTAAGATACGTCTTTAGGGCTTATCTCTTGCCCACAAAACGAAACGGTTCTTGAGCAATTATGGTGAGAAAGGCGTCCTGAATCGTTAAGATACCTCGATGCAAGGAACCAATTCAAGGAATGGTGTGGTAAACGAAATAATGTTTTAATGTATTTATATGTCTATGATTTAGTTTAAAGCTCTGTATCATGCAGACATTCTTCTGTGCAACTCTTGCAGTAAAATATGGAATTTAGTCATTTTGAATAAATCTATTCAAGTTTCCTCCGCATTGAAAATGCTATTATGTTTTGCTCACATTACCCATTTCCTAGGTACTGCGACTTCGAATCATTTGCCAGGCATGTCAGTGAAGAGCTAAGTGAACCAAGGCTCTATGCACGTTACCACTCACCGCACCTTTCACTTAAATTAAAGAATCACCTTGGGTCTGTGTGATATAAACATCATATCAGTTGGATTTATTGCATATACAAGGAGATATTTAGCAGATCTTTCAGTGAAAACGTCTTACTACGTTTCTATGGACACCTGGTGACACTTATCGCAGAAATAGGGCACTGAGGAATCAAAAACTTCTGCTCAAATCCGGACTATGTTTACCGTTTTTCTCGTCTTCTTTTCTTTTTAAATGTCAAATGTTGTGTCATATATCGGTGGTTTAGGAAAACTGGATCCTCCTGTGCTTCCGTAGACAAGCATTATCCTGGTTATTGAGGAAAGCAATTGGGCTCTTTGTACATCTAACGGACTGACTCGTCTGAATCTGAATACAAACTGAACTCTTAAAGAAGCTCGATTTGAGGAATGACTCAGTACTCCGAGTGACTCTTTTGAACTTGAAACCCTTGCTCAGGATTCCAGACACAATGCGGCACAATGAACCTTTTCTACAGTCGTAATCCTGTAAACTGTATTATGTCACGAGTGAACTACCATACTATACTGCAACACAATTAATCCTATAGCCCACTGAACATTTAACCTCCTTAAATCCGACGGATTCTGTCAGTTCAGTCTTTCATATGGAAAGATGCTTTGCAGTTTTGTACCGTAAAGTGTTTCCCTGGTAGGCGGAACATATGGTTTGAGGCCACAGGATCAGACAAAAGAGGTTTTGTGGGGTAGATGTGTTGATGTTGAGTTGATGGGTTGAAGGAAATATTCCAGCGAAAGATAACTGAGTATAATTTTGAATATATTCGAGTAGAAAATACATACGGCCTAAATATGACACGAAAAACCCGATCGCGTACAATAGCACATTATGATCTGATTTCATTTGATTTGATTGATGTTACATGACGTTGAATTGGCTGCCGCAAGGGTTATTTCAGGGGTTACGTGTACCATTTGCCAACGACCGCACTGCTGACAATGATCAGATTTTGCTCGCGTATGATGTATTACCAGGTACCTGACAAATCTCTAGGCTTAAAGATGCAATGGCATCGACAAGGTCTGGATTCGAACACGAGACCTCATTGGCCAAGGACCTGACGGAGTACACGAACACGCGCTTCATTCATATTAGTCAGCGAGCGCCCTATGCATTATAAACTTGATACAAATACCTTTTCATTTGTTTACTTATTTTAACCATTTGCTTATTATTTACTCCTCACAAAAACTGTTAGACAAAATCTTGTAAAACTATGAAGTACATCTTGCCTCTATAATTTCTATACCAAAGGTATGGACAGATGATTTATGGCCAGAAGAAAAAGAAAAAAAAGTGAACAATAATGTATGTTCCTCACAGAAGTAACTGAAAATCCCCATGACAGCTCTAGGCTATTTTTAAGCTCTTGTCATCAAAAAGCTTTCATTTTTTGGCCTAGAAATTTTAAGAACAGCCCAATACAGGCATTGGCTCCGTATCCAAAATATTCAACAAACCTCTTCTTTTGGAAAGTTATTGAATCCTTTAAACGCTCTTTCAAATGTCTTAAATAAAGACTTGACTCTACGCTGAATACGCTCGAACAATCCAACGCCACAGCTATCAAGGATTTTAAAAGTTAAAGGCAAATGCTGTATATACGAAGTTTTTCAGAGACCAGAAATTCATATGAGTTTTCTGAATATGGGGGTGGAAGTCCACTCATGGTTTTTCTGACGCTAATGTCATTGTCTTTCCATCACTTCTCCCTCGCGACATGATATTTACACTTTTTTTTATTGAATATGTTTACATGGGCTCCCGTGAACTTGGCCTTCCTCCGAACACAGCTGCCTGTACGTGGTCGGATAGAGCAGGCTTTACAGGAATGCCGATATGCTACGATATAGCCCCCACCTAAAAATACCGAACACGCGATCCATAGAGTTTGCCGCTCTCTAACCAGATGGTTTCCATTGTGTGAAACTCCGGGTGTGGGAGACGTGAAACCAATAGTCTGCGTCTACTGGCAGACACGTATTCCCGTATTTGGGATAACTCGCCCACACGTTTATGTATAGCTGGAGGGGGGCTGTAGCCGCGAGCTAAAATTATCGATGACGTCATTAAACGGGCAATGTGGACAATAAATCATCTGACTTTTCCTATTGCAGCTTGTTCAGAACGTTTCAGCTGTCAGTGGGATTACCTATTATAATGAGGCTCGTAATCAATGTAGACCAAGTTAAAGCAAAGAGTCTGTTTAGATAATGACTGGAGAATATATGCACCAGTACTAAACATGACTATTTAGTGAGAAGTAGTAGACTGTTGTAACGACGGGAGCATGATTGAGTTTCTTCAAAAATAGAAAAACAGTGTCACAGATCAAGCTTATATAGTGTAGTTACCAATGTTACTGCCGTTTTGGGCATTTGGTGATTTAGGTCCAGTAAACGTGACGTGATGATGAGTTCTAGTCGCTCTTTTCAGCAAAATGACTGAAAATTGATGGTTGCAAATCAAATTCTTCAGATGCCATTAAAGTTTGTCATATAGAATGTTTACAGACGTGTGTTGAAAGTCGTTTCATTAATGTTTCTCAGGTTACCGATTAGGTTCGAATGAGATTATAGCAGTTTTTGACCGAGAATATCTTAGATATACATATACATTTGTACTACAACTACAAATACTTTAATTCTGATACAATCAATATAAGATCACAGTGATGTGAAACGTGACTATAAATCTCAGCTATAACCGAAAAGTTCTTAACACCTCTGTTTTGAGATTACATTTCTTAAAGGTTCTTGTTGTTAAATGAAAAAAAGGTAATACATAGACATGTCTGTATACACTTGCATTTTTTACCAGCCTAATACCATGTTTTACACGCGGGTGGAAATAAGTTCCTCAAGAATGTTTTTCAGTCATATGAAAAGGTCAGGTTTAGGCAGAAATATTTATTTATTTATTTATTTGATTGGCGTTTTACGCCGTACTCAAGAATATTTCAATTATACCACGGCTGCCATCCTTATGGTGGGGGGAAACTGGGCAGTGCACGGGGAAAACCCACGATCATTCGCAGGTTGCTGGTAGACCTTCTCACTGCCGGAGAGGAGGCCGAAATAAGAGGATCATTTAACTGGTTTGCGGAAATACAGAACTGTGTAACAGGTTTGACAAGTTTGCTCACATTATAAAGAACGTTAGACACATGAAGTTAATAACTTTATTGTTATTAAGTATATTGTTTCGTAATGTATACATGGTAAAATAATTCATTTTTGTGCCAAAATAAGAAAAATAAGAAATAGTAAAATTGGTGGTCTTATTATTCTACTAGCCCGTATAATTGTCGCAAGAAAAAGTTTGTCCAATTAAATATCTGTTCTACATTCCAAAAGAAAGTAGGCAATACAAATTCATTTCTAACGAAGACCATAACACATGCAAGACAATACGCCTCTCTTGTTGGTAAATGCGGGCGGAATGTTCAGAATCTCTTTATAATTGTGCCTAACCCGGGGCTAGGGACCTTACGTTCATCGTGTCGATTGTGATCGCCACGTTGGATATACGAACAGTTACAATCAAAGCGCAACTGAGACACATAGTTGATTATCGACACCACATATATATCAAAATGGTACTCGATTTGGATACTGATTTTATTCATCCCCCTAAGACACCCATTGCGTCTTTTCGTCATCATTGAAAAGTGTTGACTGCTTCTCTTTGCATGAATCCGCCCAAATTTTATATTTATATATTTTGTTAGTTCTTTTGGGGTTTGTGTTATTTGTCGTTTTTGGAAATTGGTTGTGCGATTATTGACCAGGAACGCCTACTTTGGTTGGGTACACGAATGTCGGTTTTCAAAGCCTAGATTTACACTAAGAAGAGACTTGTTTGCTGTCTTGTGTCTGTGGGTACCCTAATTAACAAGACATTACATCATTTCCACAGTATATATACGTTGTCACCGAAGATCTTGTAATGAATGAACACTAATCCCCTTTTATTGGTAGCTGACTTTCTTCTATGGTCCAATACGACGCCATGTTTAGCAGTAGTCTGGCTCCATCATCAGTAATACAGGCCCGCGGAAATCCTCTGACGTTCACTCCGGAAACTGTCCTGTAGAATATGGTCCAGGTTTTAGAAAAGAAGCCATTTTCCCTCAAGAGTAAAGTCTTCCTTTCATTTCAAGACGATTAACCATAATGCACAGGTTTCCTACAGAAAAATCAACATGTCAATCTGGTTGACAAATTCTGTCGCGATGTGCCCGCATCAAAGTTCTTCAGTGGTTGGAATCGGTGATATATGTCATTATATAAATGGCATGATTGTATTAACCGGACTAAACCCTGTTCGCCAAAGCCGCTGAAGTAAATTAAAGGAGCCGGTCAATAAATATGTTCTCCAGGAATAGTGAGACTTCGACTATAGCAAACGGACGTGGGTGGGTTCGCCGAGTGGGAGCTGACGTGACATTCGGGACAACGGATGTGGCCAACCGTCGTTTCCAAATGTTTATTCCTACGTAAAATGTTACAAAACACAGATACTTGTCTTTGAAACAAGGCCGGGTAGAGAAAAAGACGACAAAACCACATCTGATATGCGTTGTAAAATTTGCTAATTTACGATATTTCATTTCGTAACGGTAAGAGGACGCACGATTGGAGGAGAGACAATGTGCCTTCTCCAGTGCCATTGTGGTATTCTGGCGTGTTCTGAATAACCTCTCAGTCAATCACATCAGGAATTATTGCGTGCGTAAAACACCAGCGTACCTAGCAAGTTCTGGAATACTCACATATAGTAGAAGACAGTTCACATAAATAGGACCTATCATTCAATACAGGAGTAGCTGTGGATATGATTTCACATCAATTATAAACGGTGTGCATTTGCATTTCAGGCGAGATGGGAAGACGCCAAGACTGGAGTGGCACAAGAGACAAAGCCAACGAGCTGTAGACACGCCATTCCCGAAGAACCGAAGTCAACCGCTGCAAATGGCGCCTCTTTCCATTAAACATAAAGACCGTGGAGTAATTAAGTGTGCGGAAACGTATCTTCTCTACGGGCGGTACCTCGTGACCAGCGTGATTCGAGTATGAGTCTGTAAAAAGTGAACCAGTAAGTGATATGATGACATGCCGTCTTCTTTGATCCTGAATAAAAATGGTTATTAATAATTTGCTGGAATCGCTGCGCGTTGCAAATGGCGCAGTGGTAGTTGGACAGATCACTGTGGAGCTGTGGAGCACGCAATGGTAGAGGAGGACAGTTGCAAGCCAGGCTGTGATAACCTGGATGTATAGGCGACAAGCACAGCATCTGGTAAACATGGACGAATTTCCAAAATATCTTGACATCATGCTATCCTTTTTCTTGGGGAACGCTGTTTTACTTGTTAAACTGTTTGGAATTTTACAATGAGATTCTCTTTGAAAACCACTTTTTCAACTTTAGAAGTTTCAAAGTATTTTCACCGATTTTCAAGCAACTGTTTACATCAAACTTCTGACCAAATATAGGTGGTTGTATTAAATAATTAAGTAAAACTCTGATCTTGAAGGCCCCAAAATTCCTTCAATTTTGTTAGAATTTCTAACACCAGTTCTTTGAAAGCTGTAAAACTCCACATTTTAAAAACATTTACACCAATGGCTATTTATTTACTTATTTGATTGGTGCTTAAAGTCGTACTCAAGAGTATTTCATTTATACGACGGCGGCCAGCATTATCTGAATGGCTATTAGACGTGCTTATGGCCAAGGGTTTCCCCCAGGCAGTATCACTCATCCCCTCCCCTCATAACCATAGTACTGAGTCGTATGGGTGAAATATTCTTGAGTACAGCGTAAAACACCAATCCGACAAATAAATACATTTCTTTAATATCAATTCCTGCACAATTATGTAATAATAATCGCCTGCCTGGCCTAGTGGATAGAGCGTCCGCCTCGAAAACGGGAGATCCGGGATAATTCTCGGGTCGCGTCATACCAAAGAGTAAAACTGATAATTGTTGCTGAATGTAGTAGGTTTAAATTCGCAAACTGCAAGATGGGAAATCGATATATTTTCACTCTTAGTGCATCATCTGTATATCAACAAATGGCCTAGTTCGGTTGGGCAATGACTATAGCAGAACTACCTCTGCAAGAGTCTAACATCAAACAGCATGCCAACAGAAGATGCAAATCACACTGTTTGATTGTGTGCTTTTATAAAACAAGTTTGCGTAACGAAAGGTTATATGGCATTCCCAATGTCCAGGAAGTCATCACCTTATGATGACATAACTTGACATTTCCGTAGAATGCAGGAGGTCATTCGTGAACGACTTTGAAGTACCAAATGCGTTTGTGTTCCATAATACCGACGTGCTTTAGTTATTGTATTTCTATTCTTGGCCATAACATTTTAGATACTGTAAAGCACTTAACCTGGCATATGTTCCAAAAACTAGTTTAAAACTATGCGGAAGCTTCCTAAATCGAATAACGTATACCTTTTCAAAAATGGGCGAGAAAAATATTAAAGATTTGTGAAGCTAATGGTTGTGGTTTGTGTTATTCGTCAGTTTGGAAATTGGTCTTGCGATTAATGACAAGGAACTCCCATATTGGTTGATGGCTGGTATACGAATGTCGGTTTCGACGCCCAGCTTCGTATGTTTCAGACGTGGTATATCCACTGTGTTTAGTAAGATCGCTTCTTTGTGTGACAGGCAGAGTTATTTCCCTTGCGTAAAGTTATGTCAGAGTCATATGACGTCATGGCAGTGCAGCCATTTTCTTGAGAAGAGTAACATGTGGTTGGTCATTACTGTCGCAGCCTATTCGAGAGTTTCTCCTGTACTGCAGGTCTTTTGGTTGTTATAGCTGCCCGATCATAGTGAGTAGGCAGTGTCGCATGCACATTACGAGCTAGATCTGTTACTCTGCGACTCTGACTGATTGTGTACTCGCTCCGTGTTTGGTTGTTGTGCACGGTGATCAGCACGTAGTTTTGCATCACGCTGCCGTCCGGTTTGATTTATGAAATAAATTTGGATGTTGATAGGTTTTACTTAGAAGAAACCATGTTTCACTGGCAGTTTTCAGTAATTGCCCACACTCTGTGAGATGTTTGAAAGGAAGTACCTCCTGTGATTTTATAGTTTCCAACTTGGTTGCTCGTTGCCTGCTTCAGTGCGCAGACAGACTGTATTACACTTGCACTCGGTTACCTGTATCTTGCGCAATTCACATGCTATGGAGTCTGTTAATGATATTAGATTCAATATTCTGTTGGTTTAATTATGAACGAGAACTCTCCGTTCATTTCTCTTTTTGTCAGCGTTTATTGTTAGTTTTCGTATTTTCTTCGTGTATTGCTGCAGTAGCAGACAACTAATTCTCTTTTATTATTTGTTCATGGTCCGTATCTTGTTAAATACGTACATGTACATGCAGTTGTTGTTGTATGCAGCTTGTAGTAGACTGTGTATCACTTGTTCACAGGCCCGGTAGGTTAAGTACGATCAATCCATATGAACACCTGTTGACAGTTTGAACCATTCCTTGGCGGATTTGGGGATAAATATTATTGCTTGTTTGTAATAAAGCTATTTGTATGTATTGAGTATCTACCCCTTAGGTGACATTAATGTGCGTATTATAGGCGTGATGTTGTACTGTGGATGATCACTGTGACCACTGTAAGTCTAATTGCATATAGGTCTAAGTATATATTGCCGTTCAGCTACTTTGGTCTAGATATATGGCGTGTTTGATGTCAAATAATGGAAAAATATGTATTCGGGTGTATTCATGGAATATCCCTAGTATATACATGTATATCGAAATTTGTACTTGCACCATAAGCAATTGTTAGCCGAACTTACATCTGATTATCCACGCAAGTTAAGGTTTGTTTAGTAGTGCTGTATGTAGTATGTGATCAATAACCATACACACATACACATTACAAATGACGTCGACATATATCGACTCTAATAAGTGGTGTATAATGTGTGTGTATTGGCGGATTTTTTTTTTTTCATTCTTTAGGTGTATTCCTAATAAAGGCTACAAAGACACGTCAAACAGACTGGCTTCCGCTTTGCTCTGTTACAGTTGGATACATGAACAGTTGCAATGAAAGCTCATCTACGGTAAATGATTTAATTAAGGGCATTTTCTGGACAGGATAAACAAAAGTTTTCCGTGCCAAAAGGAAGTAAGTGTTAGTAAGTGGAAGTAAGTAAACTATATTTTTGCACTCTTTTTTGTCTACGTAATTGCTTAAGTGTATTTTGCTTTAGAACAAGAACATAATAGCTGTTGTTGCACTATCATCGAAAACTGGACCCTCCATGGGATTAATGCGCTTTCGATTAAGTTATACTCACGTCAGTAAAAATTGTAGTAAAAATAAGGAAAAATGCTTCAGTTGTTCTAATTCTTAGTCATTATCTGAGCCAATAAAACTCATGCTTTATGAGATCCTTTAGTTGTTTTTGGTAAATATTTCCTTTCGTCAAGGTAAAAATGATATAGCCGAGTCCAAGATGAGACACACAGCGACAGAAGGAAGTAACGGACATAATATATATATTATCCTAATATATTATCAATCCCAATATACATAGATTAATTGTCATTCTTGTGTTCTATAATTATAAGGTATTTCGAAAAGGCATACGGTGTTTATGTTTCTTTCCCAAAAACGGTGGTTTTGTCACATGCTCCCTTTTGCCATCCTGGGAGGGCAATAGTTTCCACATACTGACTCCTGCCATCAGAGATGCATCAATCCCTACGCAGTAGGCTGACGTCTTAATAGCTACCAAGCGCTGTTCTTCACATCTGACACCTGACATCAGACATAAGTCATTCCATACACAATAACGTCTTAATATCAGCCATGTATTGTTCTCCATATACTGACATCTGACATCAGGCATGCATCATTTCCTATTCAGTAACGTCCTCATATCGGATATGCACTATTCTCCAAATAGTGACATTTGACATCAGGCATGCATCATTTCCTTCATAGTAATATCTCAACAGAATGCACTATTCTCCTCATAATGGCATCTGGAAACAGACATGCAGCTGTCCACAGACCACATGTTAGTCTCACAAATCCAGAACAAAGATGAATGCAACAGTGGCACAGTGCTGCCGCAAATGGTGAGAATCGGAAAAGTATAACACTGGAATATGTAGATTGTCCATGTATGCATTGACTAAAAGTGATGAGACACAGGAAAATTGTCAGCTTTACATGTTCGAGCGAAAATACAATTAAGCCAATTGATATTCCAGTCATTAGTAAAGATCTATATTAGTCGAGCTTCCATGCCTTTGCAATGGTTATAAAAATACCGGGATGAACAGATATCATTGCATCTGTGACGTACAGTAACTGTTATTCAGGCACACAAAATTATGTTCTTATCCAGATGTCTAAATACAAAACCCATCAAGATTAGGAAAGGAAACGGTGGCTGTGTCCACAATTTTTGTCTCACAATCAAAGGGGATGTTGCTATTCAGCCTTTAAATTCAAACCGGCTTCAAGCACTTTTCCTGGCTGATTCAATAAAATATAACAAACCAGTGTTAGACCGAAAACAATGTCTCCTTTCATCTTAGTGGCTCCATGGGTTCATTCTTTTAGCGACTTATACAAAACAATTTATTAAGCAATCCCTTAAGAACGTCTATCTCCCAATTTATCTTGGTGCCTCTGATAGCCTTAAAACATGTTGCATCACAGAAGAGACAAGGCCACAGAATCTATGTTGACCCGTATTTAAGTGCTGACCGAGAAGTACCATTTATCAAAAGTAACGTAACAGGACAGAAATATCCTGGCATCAGACGAGTTACCAAGAAGCCAACTTGGCATTAGGGTTAGAGTACTGGAAACCTGAAAACGTATTGTACTGTTTAGTAGTATGGATCAGTTAAATGTTTTCAGACTCCCAAAACATGTCTGTCTTCCATTAGAATTTTTCATGAATGTATCAACAAAGTGGACGTGGGGAGTAAGTCTGAGGGAACCTGGTAATACGCCGAGATAACGACGGCCAAGTTAAGGTAACCTCGTAAAGATATACAAAAGCCAGTCATAAGAAGCTCGATTCAAACCTAGGTGAGCTATTAACTTGGCACATTACTTTACCCTGACGACTTCCAGATTGAGTTTCGGACAGATTGTCGTTTTCGGCAAAATATGACCATTTTGGACTTCTTCCAATAACAAGTTACAAATCAAGTTTGAGTTTTGCGCTTTTTCATTTTAAACAAAAGCATTGTCGTTTTGTCCCGTTATGGACTCAACGTCATTCTGACGCCTCAAACCGGAAGGGGACTTCCAGACTGCTTGTTTATCTGTTTAATTGATTGGTCTTAACATCCGCTCTAAACTCATTCACTTAGAGTACGCTTTCTCTGTGTATGAGCCTAGAGAAAACTGGGTAGAACCAGTGAAATCCACAAGCCTTCTTCAGGTACCTGACAAACCTCCTGACGTGAAGCCGCAGTCGAACCAATGAGATTAAAGTGCCACTCTGGTCAGAATACAAATTGCATTGAGATATTACAATGGTATGAAAGAAATTCTACGTAGTAAGCCTAACACCATGTTTCAAAAAGATTTTGACGAATAACACTATTTGAACCATATAACTGAAGATTCCGTGAAAAACAAAATCTTCGGCTGTGTCGGTAAAATTTTCCTGATGTGACGTGATGATTTTCCCTGTATGACGTCGAATTAGGCAGATGTGACGTTGAGTAAGGCATTTATGCTGGGATGACGTCAAGCGCGTTTGAAAGGGCAGCGTCATTTGTGGAACACGTCAGCGATTGATAACGTCATGTGTTCGTGTTTGACGTCACACCAGGCAAAGTGAAAGGAACAGAAATATTTTGTTTCTGTATACTCTGACGAAACGCACAATATCGGTTTTAATACGCTAAAATATTTTCACAATTTAGTAAAGCTTTTAAGACACAAATGTTTTAACAGCAAAGTAGCTCTTTAAGGTTTTTGTGGAAGTTTAACGGAAGTCATTAATAAATTGCACATTATTGACTTCATCAATTTTATTGACTTTTGTTCGCTTTTGTTAAAGGATAGAAAAAAGGTTAGTTATGTTGCGTTACTTTATCCACATATACTTCATGAAAACGCCTGAATAATGCCCTTCACAAATTGCTGCGATTTGTCTTAAGGCTTCCTGGTTTCCTTCTTTTGCTGAGCATCTGGAAAACACAGCATAAATCAAATATACCAAATATGCCCTGCTCTTGGTAAGACGTTTAAGAAATACACATTTTCATAACAATAAGAAGCGAAAGCAACGTATAGAGAAATTATCCAGTGGCTGAAAATGGAATCGACATGCTGATAGCCTGGAGATATACCGCAGAGGCATTTTAACAATCCAGGACTCATAATCGAGAAGCTCGTGTTGTATCGTCGATTTCCATTAATTCATCTCACTTTCAAGAACTTTTTACCCTCATAGCTAACTCTTGAGGCGCTGCCTTGTGTCACATTGCCCGTTCACCCCACAGTGTGTAACTGGTTTCGTTTCAAAGATATGACACTCCATTGAAGATAACTGTCTTGAGCATGTCATAGCACGGGCAATCGAAGCCCTCTGCAAATGAAAATACTATGTCGCGCGAACCGCTACACTTTTCCGTGTTTATCCAGAAAATTGAAACCATGTGCGAAAAAAATTAAAAAGGAGAAGAGGTATTGATGGCTTTATAGAGTAGAAGTCTTGAGCGACATTTCCTAGAGCATCTTTGCCCGTTACCTAAGCCGAGAAAGCCAAGTACTCCCGCACTTCCGGGGCGTCCATCGGTGCTTTTCATCGGTGCTGAGAGCAGTGGTGTGGACACTGCCACTCGATAATGTCTCCGGACAGTGTAAGGTTACAAGGATCAGGGTCGATCCCCAGGCAAACCTTATTCCCAGTGCTCCTTGAACTAACAGTGTTAATTGATGGAAAGCGTGACTAATACCAGTCTTCCTCCACGGCATTCGATAAGGAATCAATGGCGTCACACGACACAGCCTAACAGCATCTGAGTGTAAAGACCGTCGGTCAGTTTCTTGGACGGACGATGGGAATACATTTATACGTTTATTTGTGTAACGAACATTGCGCTAAATATACCAAAATGTAAGGTTTTGTTTTAAGTCCACCCTGTCATTTGCTACATATATTGCAACTTGAGAGCTGTCAGTGAAGAAGTGAAGAAGCTGGACCTGTAGAACTGTAGGTACATTCATTTGTAGACTGTGCAGGAAAGTTCAGATTCGATTTCTGAAATAATTTTCACCACTTGCAAAAATCACAAAAGATGATTTCAATTTTAACTAATCTACCAACGTAGACTTTAACATAAAGATGGTGGGTATCGATTTAACAATATTGACAATTTAACTGTCAGTAGCTTTTTCTTACTTTCGTAGCTAATATAGGCTTACGTCATAGTCAATCAACAGATTACATCAATAACTCGCGGTAAACGTCTTCAAACATCTTTTTAAGCCAATTATTCATATAATCAGTTTGTTTAACCATTATTCACTATGATCGTTGTGTATAATCCGTTGGTGAGAGAAGGGGGCAACAGTACGTTAGGACGGTAATCGCGATCTTGGAAGGGTAATTTCTATTGGTCAGTGATTTATTTATTTGATTGGTGTTTTACTCCGTACTCAAGAATATTTGACTGATACCACAGGGGTCAACATTATGGAGGAGGGAACCGGGAAGCGCCCGAGGGAAACCCACGATCAGCATTGGCCAATGAGGTCATGTGATAAAGTCATCTCTGGTTGGCTCGGCTAACGTTTCATATGCGATAAAGTTTATCAGCAACTTGGCGAGGCACAGCCAAAAGTAAACTGCGAATGAAGGTGAATAAAACTGGACAATACAGTATATTATTATCCGGTTAACACCCATCCAGGGTGACGCGATAAGCGAAGATCAACAACACAATGTAACAACTTCAGCATACGACTTTACAGCTCACTGTAGGCCTTGAGCCACTTACAATGGTTCAGATTTGAAATTACAATGTAAATAACTATACTATTCAATTGGGCACAATATGTAAATATACAACTTTATATTAGAACCTTCACTAAATCATGTTAACATTTTCAGCCAAACTATAGAAAATATTCAATAATGTTACGACGGACTTTGTTGTCAATATTTGCTGCTTTATGGTGTAATTTATTGATCCGTGGCTAGCACTCCGCATGTATGTAAAGTGCCGCTAAATCTATAGCAATAATAACTATAACCTGTGCTATTTAACTTTTCACAATAGTGCTTACAGCAATTGTTGACGCGTTGTTTTGCACGTTGTGTCGCTGACTGCACGCACTACCGCTCATGTTCGCATATTATATAACGGTGTACGGTTTGCTTACATTATCTGATCGGTAGTTTGAATCTAATTTTCTGCATATCTGGCAGGTCAAGAAAGATATACATGAATTTACCTCTTAGCCAAACTTTCTTCTCATTGAATACAAAAATTTAAATGAGCTTGGGTCCAGTGATTTGGAAAAAACTGAACCGATTCTCCGCTGAAAACGCCAATTTAGATCTACCAATATGTCATAGCAGTATACTCTTGTAGATTTCCATATAGGTACACTCTGGTACACCAGTAGCCCACGTGCTTTAGGGCGTGGTATGTGAATGTCGACCTGTGTTGTTTTCATCCTCGGAAGACTGGGTATCAGTCTGACAATGCGCAAGTACGGTGTTTCTGTTCACCGTTCACTCACTAATTTAACCAATGTCTTCCATTAAAACGAGCTAAATGCTGAGCAGCAAATGGGTCTTTGTTATAAACATACCCGTATGCTCATTCGCCCGAAAACACGAGTCGTTGGTTCAATCCCAGCCGAGGACAGATTTTTGCTATTGCTGCTATCTGGTGGCAGTAAGCTGTCAACAGCGCTGGTAACGATGATTATGTAGTCTTACATGAAGATTTTGTTAATTTTCTGTCTCAGAAACATCAGATGTACTATAATCTCTTTCAACATGAGGATAAAAACATCCGCATGTCACACACAGGAAATGATCTTGGTAGTTATTTCACTCGTAAAGCCGACCCTTGCATGAATCGTCATTACAATTTCTAAAGAGAATGGGAGACTACAGATAATTGTTGCTCTATCTGTAAAATGCTAGGGTCAATGTGGAGAATCTTTAGTCATTTATAACTAATTGTGAGTTAAATAGCGATAACGCAACATTCATTTCATTCCTTACCCGTCACTTTCAACTAGCAGCTAGCTGTGTTACAATGTAACTTAAAAATGTTTGGAACTTACTCATTCCAACACCCTCGGAATCAAAGATTTGGTGTGGATACAGCATAGTCTTTCAGAAAAAGGTGACATTTTAACTATGACATCCACCAGTTGGCATCCACTAATTACTGAGATTGCAGTGAAGGCGGGCTGAACGCCGTCACCATTACATACAGTATATATCGTGTATTTGGCAGCCTTATTTAATCATGTTTTTATTTATTTATTTATTTATTTTATCGGGATTTTACGCTGTGCTCAAGAACAGGTTTTCACGTACAAGGATGTCTCCTGAGTTCAGTGAGACAGCGAATGTCCTGTACTATGAGCGAGGACCCTGTAGTCTCAGAGAGGGCCCGATACTGTCAATAAGAACGAAAGAAACAGCACAAAGAATAAAGTTCCGTTTTGCTCTCCGGTCTGTAGTCTTTTACATTGTATTAATGTATAAATCGGGATTCTGCTGGTGGACCAAGCATCCCCGAGGCCTGGTCCCTTTACAGTGTTTTCATGTTATTGTGTATACATGTGTTAAATGTGATGAACATTCAGCACTCTGAGTAATTCTAGATCAGTGACATCTAATAAATTGCAGTTAATATCACTGTAATTTTTTTTATCTAATTCTGCTTCAGTCATGGTGCTGGAGGAGGGGGATTATAAGTTGTTACTTATTAAACACTTACATGAACAGTTAGAATAAAACCCTAACTGAGGTAACTTAAGAAGCGGCCACATTTCACCGGCAACTTGCGACCATTTGCCAAATATCACACTGTCGTCGGCGCTCTGGTTTTACTCTCTGCGCTGTTGTCTTTTAAACTGTATGCTGGGAAAGTCTACATCCCTGTAAAAGAGCGGAGAAGCAATGGGTTCTGTACTTTCTTATGTTCTTGGATTAAACACAACCATTGTTTGTAAGGATTGATTTTTCGACCGATCTAAGTAAGCGTGTACAGATTCGACCTTCAGACCTTTGGTTGCGCCGCTCGTGTTGGATCATGTCTCAGATCTCGCAAACACATAGCTCATGGCCAAAAGTTCAGTCGCCGTCAAAGTCTTCTGTAGAGTCAGTGTGGTTTGTTTGTCCGTCGTAGTGTTCAGAAGGGCAAAGCTACCATAGCGAACATTCACTCTGCCAACATGCGAGTGTTTGCCGAACGTCGTACTTGATGACATCGAAGATGTAGTAAACAGTCGCTACCACTTTGACGTGGTCATTTACAGATAATTTCTGGACATTAAGGAACTGATTTCTAGCTAGGAGCGTTATATTATGACTTATCACATAAATATACTAGCTGTGTGTTCCTGTAAATATAGTATTGGAATTGTTAATTTGGCGATGTTGTTCTTCGAACTCCATGTATAACAAACTTGGCGATGGAAGTTTAAAAATCCTAAAGTTTAGTATAGTTTATGTCGGTATAGATCACATCACAGCGGGACGAATACTCAAAACGAATAAAGAGTAAACGAATTATTCCGGGCAACATGGTACTTTCGTCGTCAGAAACATCTACTTATAATTTTCCTCTGGGTCGGTGTAAGTGGACACCACAATAACCATCTATATGGTACTTTTGTGGTGTCACATGAGCTGGGATCGGAGAGAGCTAAGTGCCCTAATGGTTTGATTCCTCCAGACCTCAAGATCACCCCAGGCAGTATTGCCTAACGTCAGAATCGATCGATAAAAAGGCGGCGAAGCACATGTGCAGTCTCTAGACGACGAACAAAACTTTGCGGCTACTTAACAAGGCGTTTGCCCGACGGCGATGAATGTTAGCCCTTTATTACTGACTAAAGTGACTTGACCTATGGCTTGTCCGGGAACACATATCGTGAAAACGAGTGACCGAAACATGACTGACACAACATCGAAGCTTGGGGGCGGAGTAAAGGACCGGATAACACCCAACAGATTGCCGAAAGCGTGCTGATTACGTAGCACCTGTTTTGGGAAGGTTTGCTCGTTAAGAATTAACAAAGGAGTGATATTGATTATCTAAGTGGCTAGTGACGTATTTATTCAATAGAGGAATTAAGCCAATTTTCAAATGAGCGAATTATTTTATTTCTTTCATTCCTGTTTTACCCCGACTATGTCACTAATCCGCCGGTGGCCAGCATTATGGCGGGAGGAAACAGGGGGACCAATTAACATTTCCACAGTTGCTCACTGATGGTTAAAAACCTTTGTAAACCAGTCTATAATCTCCAAACATGTTTATTTTTACTGAGTTAAAATATCGAATTTCCATGGTTAGTGTGTTAGCTGCAGAGCTCAGGCCAGAATAATGGTTGACTCAGGGACATAACGTCTCCATCCAGATACCATACTGAGATCTCGTATGTAATACATTACTTAAAATGAAAACAAGCGACACCTATAAATTTTGCCCAAACGCCTACCATATTATTCCAACATAAATATTACACTTCGTTTTATTCAATTCCCAAGTTTTCAAAATAAATAAATAAAGTTAATTTTAGATATTATTCTTAATGGTCTTTCCACTCACGCTCAATTATTTTAGGTCTTCTTTCACTGAAATAGGGTCTATTATGACACAACAAGTTCTCAGCCATAGGCACACAGATTTATGAAACCTTTCGATGTAAATCAACATTGCAGTGATCCTACGTGGCCTTCCGTAAGGAAGTGCGAGGCGCAGTGATGTTCTCCGAGCTCTGCCCGGAATCAGCCATATGCATGAAATAGCACAAGCCTATCTTTTATAGTTTTATCACTATCACTTAATTCTGATTCTTAAAAAGTGTCATGAAATTTATAACTTAACCATTCAATTATATTAAACCTGCTTATGGTGAGGTTGAAGGGAGATCTGTCCAGTTTTTAGCTTTCACAGGTTGCCGATTTCTACGGATTCCTATGAACTTTCAATCCTAACCACAGGATTTTGGCAAGTCACTGACGAATTTTCCACGTGTGACCTACAGGTATATACTCCACATTGTTGGAGGACAACATTAGCTGTCTTCATCTAACGTTAGAGAGTGTACAAACGGCCGTTCAATGTCCCACAAAGTCAACAAATTCTCTGCCCAAGGCCGGCTTTGAACCTGTACCTGGTGTGTCCTAGCGATGAAATGCAAACATCTAGACAGCGATCCACTCCTTTAAACTTTTGTTGCCGCAATTACAGATGTCTGTGGACGTCAGATTTCGGCTTTTTTCTAATATCTTCTCTGGACGGAAAAAAATAACATTTCGCCAATTGCAAATCTGTCACTTTGATATGTCAGAACAATCTGACAGTTCAATTTGCGCTCACTTTCATGATAACTTTGGTTACCGGTAAACTTGAAATTAAGGATGGGTCGATAAGGTGTTAACTGTTGTCCCAAAACGAAAATCAGCTGATAGCTGCAGACAGGGCTTTACTTAGGCGTACGAACTTAATAGAAAGAAAGAAAAAATCCATGACTTCACAGCATTTTGTCTGGTTAGATACTCTACATTCTGAAGCATTTACAAAAGACATATATTGTCTATCATTATTATTTTTTTGAACATGAATAAAAGTTATAACTTTTTTTCTATTTCCAGCAAACTCTTTTTGGCTGAATCAAATATGAAATTTTTCTCTTTTTTTCGGTTTTCTCTTAACAACAGTGTAGAGGGAAAAAGTTGAGTTTAAATGTATCTATTCAATCCGCCAACAATAAAATTAAATACTACATGCTTTACTGACAATATTTATACCCCACAAGACGATCGGGATACAAGATTTCCCTCCCATACAAAACTACAAAGGAAACCATAAAAATGCAATGAAAAGGTCACCCCAAATACTTGTTAATTTTGTTTATTACTAAGAAGATATTAAGAATCAGCACTGCTTTGTGCCATTATCCGTTTTGTTTTTGGTTCGTGTAATGTTCACCACAGCTCCTGGTTAGTGACCGTTAGCAGCAGCCGAAGGACGCGTCCTCTCGACGTATCCATCACACAGCGTGCTGTCACACAATTGAGCTAGCGGCCGCAGTGTTTCTGATGTAGGAAAATTGAAATTGTAACTGACGTCAGCGAAATTCCGACTGAGGAAAAACAGGAAATATCACAGGCTAATTGGCTGAGATTGTAAGAAAATGGTTGTGTTGACTTGGCCATCGAGAAATCTAGATCACTTAACTTGGCTGGAAACGGCTTGAAATAACCCCGCTCTGCTTTTATAATCTAGGGTTTACACCCAGTACATCTCCTTAATTATTTTTCATTCAAAATTTCTACACTATTTTCGGTAGTTCTTTAAAAGCTACCCCACCAGACGATAATTCTGCACCTCGGAATACCCCTGGGTTTCTCGGAAAAGGTCTATCACGGAAAACTCCGGACTAGAACTGCCATTACACATGTAGTTGAACATCGCCCACATATTTACCATAGAATGCCGACAAACACTTCCAACCTTCTCGCTAATCCAATTATCTGTGCAATTGGAGACGAATTAGTTATATGTATCGCTTGTTACTGGTTGTAAAGATTAAGTCCTAGATTTTCCAAAGGTTTCTCAAAATGTGTTTAGATGTGGAGATATTAATTGTATCCCCCCATTAGTTTTAGCGTAATTTGTTAAATACGGCGTGCTGATTGTTCCGGGAGTAGCTTTTGTACTCCATGACTAGTGGCTAATTGGTAGGTCTCAGACCGTCTGATACTTAAGTCTTTGTTCCTCTAAATAAATAAAGAGCTTTAATCAATGCTGGTGATTCAGGCTGGAATGAAAATGTGAGGTTAACCACAACATTTGTCAATAAGAAATCGCTTATGGCTTCCGTGGGCTCGCCTCCCCGCCTCTGTGGGTCTGCACCAATGACTCGCCGCGTGGGTATTGCTGAGTTCCAGTTGGCCATTCGCTGGCGTGGCCGGGTTTCTCCCAGAACACCAGTGCTGCACAATATCTACTCTCCAGACCCGGGGGTGTGCAGCAGCATCACGCGTCCAACTTTAATATTCATACACTTCGTTAATATTAATATCCTTCGTGAATATTCATCACCATTTACTTTTCTATTTAAAGAGGTGGGAAATTAGCTTCCATCGGGACTAAGAGACACTACATTGGGACAGACGCGTTAAGGACTGAAAACGATTCTTTGAACCACTGCAGCGGAGAGCACGGACGCGGAACCTCCCGACAAAGGGAGTCTTTACTTGCCGCGGTATACACGAAGAACTTCTCCTGCCTTCGGGACGTTACGCACTAACTTTAATGAGAGACTGCTCGCATTAAGACCACCAAGAATATCGGAGAGGCCCGAAACAGTTTTGTCCGCAGCCGCAGGACTAACCGTCTAGAAACATGAAACTTTGGGGAACCTTAATAGCTTTCTTTATTTGCCTACACCAACATTACGGTAAGACATTTGTTTTTATCGCTTGTCGTGGCTTTCCGTGTAGGTCATATACATTATGTATTATTGTGCAAGTTTTTACGACCTTACCACCATTACGTAGAATAATGACGGCATCCAAATTTACCCGACGTAGTTAAGGATAATAGGGAATTCTAGCTTTATATTATTCATACTATGAAAAAGGCAATGACTAATTATTAGCATTCTCTAAATATTGTTTTCTTTATAGTAGTTAAACTGTAATGGATGAAGTCTCTGATCAACAGGCCAAAGTGTTGGGAAGGATTGACGAGTGCTCGAGTACTGACGGTTCTTGTCTTTGATCCTGACATTGGATCGGGCATTTCTGACCATTCAAACTATTCTAGTGAGAGCTATTCAAAGTCCTAAGTGACTTAGAGTCCAATTTACATCTGATCCTATACAAATGCAAGCTTTGTTATCGCTTTTCCGCTCGCTTTCTTCCACAATTACCGAATCGGTTTCCGGGTAAGATGGACAAATGGTTTTGTCAAAGGGCAGAAGAATATGGATAGCTTTTACGGTTGCTATCTCCACTCAGTTTCTTTCCGCCAGTCCAATGTTGTTAAGGAACCGTTTAGCGAAACTCCGCCAGAGGCGAAAAAAGCGCTCCCAAAACAGTTATCAATTTTCAATTTAAACTCGGCGCAATACATTTCCTTTAGCGCGTTTCTATAAACAGTGTGAGATCTCCCACACTACATCTCTGAGAGATTAATACCGGGGAAACCGTCCGCCCAACACAGCATACCTCAGTGAGCTGCTGATAGCGTCGTTACGACGTCCCTCGAGATACAGATTACCCCAGCCAGCGCTTTAGAAAAACCACGCACTTTTCTCCGGTGAGCCATAACTTCCACCAAGAAATCAAATATGAATTGATTTCGAGATGTCTGATAGAAAGTGTAAATTGTCAATTGGCGTGCTTCATTGTCTGCTGTATAACCACTCCAGCTGATCCGGCCTGATTAACACCGGGTATTTTTTTGCTGAAATTGTCGCGGTAAAAAGTTCCCTTTTTGCGGGGAAACTGTTTCTGACGTATTGTTTAGATATCCCATAGAGATCTTACTATCCTGTTATAGAAATGGAAAAGCGTGATATTTAAGCTCGAGTGCTTAATAATTTGTTCATATATATACATATGTCTTCTAATATAAATGAAAAACGACAGACTGGCTGTCAAATACAGTGATTATGTAGTGTAGGCCCACTTATTACATTCCTTTAGTTCCGTTCAATACATTGTAACAAGGAAAGTCTTTATGACGTAAAACAATTGTTGTCAAAAGATAGATGTGGCGGTAAGCCAAAATCGTTTATGTATTATTCATTCATTTAAAACGCAGAAAAAAACGCTGATTCAATTAACAAATGCAAAGAAGCGAAATACATGCTCAAATAAATAAAACTCATTAAAACTTTTTAATCTTTTCTGCCTTGATCGTTACTTGGTTTACCAGTTTGCAATTCAATATCATTGTGGTCAAATTCTTACAGTATGTATATGTTTTGCAATTGGGTCTAAGTGGCGACATATTTATAATGCTGCCTCACTGAAACGCCATTCCGAAGATAACAGACATGACACCAGTCAACCCACCAAGTCACAATATTATAACATTGTTAATGTAACTGTATTTGATTCATTCCCTTATGCTGCGCGTCGCGCTAGGAAATGTTGCGAAAAGACTAGAGTAAAGAGAGTAAAACCAGAGCAGCAACTGTAGTGTGTTAGTTGTCCAATGACACATGCAACCTGTGAAATATAGCCTCTTGTCAATATGCTTCTATTTAGGGTTTTAGTCTCTCCGTTCATGTGAACTCTTAAATACGTGCAGTGGCACCTTGGCCCCCAGCACCATGGGTTAACCAGAATTAGGTACAACAAAGTTTCAATAATGTCAGTTGCAGTTCAGCGGACGTCAATGGTCTAGAATTACTCGAAATGCTATGTTGTCATAAACATTTAATAATCATCTTTTGGCTTGACTCGATTCGGAGTTGAATTTGCGTACCTGGCCTGGAAGTTAGATCTTGTACCAGTGTGTGATCGAAAAGGCCGTAACCATTATTTCACCAGGCAAAACCAATAGGAACAGCGTCGATTATGGTACCTATTCACGTATATGATCTAATTCACTTCCTTGATGCAGTTACTTAAGGACAAGACTTTATTCCAGCTCTGATGGTATTTAACGGTTCATAGGGCATGGATTTCGCAGATAAAAAGCCTATCCTTCATAGCGATATGCGCATTAAATGTGAATGTACCTGTCAGATATCATGTCTTAGCAAGTCCACATATGACAAGGCATGGCTTCTGTGTAAGTGCCTGTGTAACGTGGGCTGTGTTCAGTTTGACAGCCGGACAATCGTCCAGGTATATCGTCCAAAGTGTAGTGTGCTTATTTTCATCCTACTTTTGTTAGGGTTTTTCATTTTTTTCCTGAGATGATTCATTTTGCTGCTTGATAAAAGAGGGAAGAGCTACTACTTCTACAAGAACATTTCATCGTGGTTTTACTTAAATAATGCGGAAAGCGGCGTTAAGTCTCAAGAAACCACACAGCGTGTATTTTTCATGAACACTATCGGTGCTGCTACCGATATCGCCGCCTCAGCAATTAATTTGTACATTTATTACAGGAAGAGAAGTATGACACATTTACTAATAAATGTTACCAGACAGAAATACGACATTCTGCATCTGTATTACTATTTGACGTATTATAATGTTTGACAAGAGATATTCAAGACTGAGAATCTAAAAGTCATCTGAGTGTTTGAAATGTTTGACGTCACCGTTATCTCGAGGAAAGATTCGCCCTTTGACCTACACTGATCTGGCTGGAAAACGATTATATCCAGAGATCATTGTTATAACTTTGGAATGTCTATGTGTGTATGGACGTTTACTGACAAAGCTTTGTCACTCAACTTTTATGACCATTAATTTATTTATTTATTTATTGTTATTTTCGTGCAGTCCGCTATCGAACTCGTTACTCTTGCTGGAACATGGCGGACTACTTCTTCCTGTCAAACCTAATTATGCCTGGTCGGTTAAAATTTGGAAAATGTAATACCTATATTTATTTTGACCTTATCATATTGATGTTTAATCAAATTTTCTGCAATTCTACGCTTATAAAATTCTGATATTTTGTTATAATTTTTGTACGCTTTCAAGAGTGAAAGGGTTTGGTCAAAGAGGCACACTCGACAAAACATCGAGTAAAAAACTTTCACACTCACTACACTTATACGTCTTCAACCGAGTTCATAGTTTATTTAGTTCCTGCTTTTAAGCGCTCTTTTCCTCACAAGGTGTCGTGATAGGGTCTTCGTTGTGTCCGGCGGCATTTCTACTTAAACGCCCATAATTGGAATATGGAGTTAGGGTTTTTCAGTCCGCAGCTATATAACTTGAGGACGTTGGCCGCATAAAATTCATTTCCACCCACGTTGTCTTCATCCGTGGTCTGATTCATTATAAAGTTGAACAAAGCAACCTCACTTCTAAAAATTGACAAATTTTTTCGGCATGCTAGCGTGTTCATTCATTAAATCAAAATGAAATCAGCTAAAGGCGTTTATTTGAGCATTTGAGTACTCTAATACACTTGTCTGAAATTCTCCGACAGCATACTTGCCGGTTCTTTGTGAACATCTCTACAGAAGCTGAATAAATCGGAATGGATTCACAAGATAACAAAGTAATCAATAGTGAAACCTATTATTCAAGCGTTTCTTTTTGTCCTCCAAATTGTCACTTTGAAATAATTTCAATGCATCGCCCAAAGGAAGTTTACTTCCAATAAATGGAATGAGGATAATTATTTCCCGCCGGTTATTTGACGTTTTATTTCATTCTGTTTTCGTGGTCTTTTATTCAGTTCACTGAGACTGTACTTGGCTGCTTTTGGGAGTCATTAGGCTGCGTGTAACATCTCTTGTTCACTCAATGCTTCGTAAAGGCTGTAAACGGAGGCTCTGGGTTGGAAAAAGTCGGCGACCGAAACACTGAACCAATTAATGAGTAGTGAAGCGTTGAGCATTGCTTGATCAAGCCATTATCTCCCCCGGCAAAATCAATGAATCGATCAGTCGTGTTGAGAAAAATTTATAGGCGAGATAGGGAGGACTTCCGCCAACTGTTGCGTCATGTCTTGGGCCGTAATAGAGATGTATTATCACCGTGTTAACCGGGAGGAACGGGGGTGGGCTATACACGGGAACAAACAAAGGACCTATCCATCAACAACGCCTATCCCTCCATTGCCCAAGCACAAAACTCATCGCGATAACAAATGACGACTTAACTCACACTGAGATTTCGTGTACTTCCGGTACAAAACAAAGGGTATTGCTCTCTATAGTCACTCGGATGTCACTCTGAAGACAACACAGCCTTAAATTTCAACTCTTCGAGAGCTCCGCAAGCGGAAGTACTAATGTACCTCTAAGCAAATTGAAGTCGCGCTCTTTCAGTTCCTGATTGAGCGCCATTTGGCCCAATGTCAACGATGCTTTCAGGAATACGCCAAATGGTCAGAAACCGTTAGCTTTTGCCCAAGACGGAACCTGAGACATTTGCAAACGGAAAGTAATTTGTAAGCATTCTCCTCTTCACTCTATTCCCGTCAGCCTCTCCACAGTTATAACATATACTATACCTCTATACGGACGCTCCTCCAATTCTCTACTGTAGGGTAATCGTACAGACGACGTTACTTGAAATCCATTGGGGGAGGGGGTTTGGTAACTTTCCCTTTTAGGCGGCAGTCGTATCACCGTAGGCGGTTAGATTTGGACTTGAATTCGAGGTCTATTATTGCCTTATGGGACACATCCTAGCATTGCATTACATATTTTGCACTTTCTTTTTTAAAAAGTAAATGGTGGCAAAAATGCGGGTACACATAATTTTGAGTATACGCAGTACTTACCTTGTGTAGTGCGTGTGACACATCCAGAATGACAAATGTATCAGTGGTACACAATTTGTTTACATGGTGAGTGAAAGGCACCTGTAAATTTCGTTTCATATTTTCCAATGATACAACTGATGAGTCACACAACATATTTTCTATTGGCACAAAAGGTACATTCCGTTATACGTTTTCTACACACAAAAAAAAAACATTTTTCTTCCTACATCACGGCCCAGTTGTGTTTGTAGCTGATTACCGTCACAGGCAGTGCAGAATAAAGATAAAGTGGCCTCAAACACCAGGGAAAACACTAATGATCCTAATCGTATCCTTCGAGTATTAGTATCAGTTATTAAAGATTTCTAAATTGTTGCTCTTGTTCTACAACATTACAGATCAAAATGTAGAGCAAATCGAATCCAGCAAAAAAAAAAAAAATGAATTACGAGTAGCTTGGATTTTTTTTCTGTTAGAAGACAAACCAATCAATCTCAATGTGAAAATTGCAAAAGCAAAAAATTTGCCCACCGGCCAGTTTTCTAAGTCTCTCTACTCTGAGCTTGTGAAAACGCATCTGGTAAACATACAGATGTGTGTCAGTTGACTGTGCTTTGAGGAGAATGTACGTATGTTATTTCCACAATGTTTCCCCATGTTTATTTTGATAAGTAAAAGTCCGATCTGCATAGCTAAGCATATGGTACCTGCATTGTATCTAATGGAAGAACTTTGGACAAACATGAATAATGTGGGTGAAACACCAGGTCGAAAAATATGGTCTGCCAATCACGTGGAAGTGAAGAGCCATTAAATTGGACGATGAACCTTATTTACTTCTAACAGGACACAAAAACATCAACCTTTAGTGGTGATTATAGAACTTACCAATATTGCCTAGAAAGTGCTATTGATCAGATGTTGTATGGGAAATACACGCGATCATACATAGGCCGTTCAGCGCGCTCTCTCGAGGGTGTCGTTAACGCTTACGTCTGCAATACACGGTCCGTGTGCTGGTATCTTGGTTTCATTAGGCGGCCAGTAGATTATTATGGTGTAATAGGATGTAAATTTACCCTCACTGATTTAGCTAAATCGAACAAAAATCAGTACACAGAGGAATGTACTCCAAAGATAGGTCTGGTTGCTCCTCTCAATACTGACTTGTCGCTTAGTAGATCTGAAGTAACACGTATTCACAGAGCTCTGCCTGCTGGCCAAGTCGCAAAGTGGATCTGAAGTAATACGTGTTCACATAGCTCTGCCTGTTCACCAAGTCGAATGCTGAATTCCATAACATAGAACCCTCACTTCATTTCATCAGCATATGGAAACGACGATCGAGGTTAGGCCTGTCCGTTCAAAGATCGGCGGGGTTGTGATAAGTTTTTACTTTGCAGTGTTTTCATATTATTTCTAGACTAATTCTAGACCACTGGCGTCGAATCAATTTCAATTAACAACATATCATTTTTTCTGGCCTAATTCTGCTTGAGCCTTTGTGTGTGTGTGGGTGGGGTGGGGGGTTGCTACTATTTATACATTTATATGAACAGCTAAAATACCACCTTGACTCCCGGATTGTGGTGAAGTGACAAGAGGCCGAACTTCACTGGTTGCGTTTGGCCACTTGCCAACTGCCACAGTCCTCGCCGCTATTTTGTGGTCTCTTAGAGTAGCTTAGATCTTCCTAGCGGCAGGCCAGTACAAGGATCTGACTTCTTAATTTGAAACTGTAAAAATCAGAACTACTCTTCGATTGTTGTAACAAGAGAGAGACACTTGTTCTTTCTTGTCATGTTTTGTCTACATCAGCAAATCGCCAACTACAGCCATTGCAGACACTATGACAAAACTACACCTTGCCAAGATTTAGGCTTTGAATTGAATTCCATCGGCCAAGAAAACCTTCCCATTACACCAGATAACCGGCTCAGCTGCAGCGAATGTAACTTGACCCGGCCATTGCACCAAATCAAGTCCCAAGTTGCACGCGTCATTCTCCCAGTACCGATGTCACGTTCTCTGATAATAGTTACCATGAAAGTCAATAAATTAGCGGAAATTCGAGTACAAGTACGATTGAACAATTGATTTCAACGCGAAAAAAGAAAAGATCCAGAAATTCCTCCATATGAACAAGAATGGAAGATGAGGTTCCAAGTGTGTGCCGTTTAGCAGCTGTTGTGCGGGGAACACGAAATGTGTTTTATATTTAGAGTGTGTGTTCAAGCTTTGAGTTCAGCCATCAATAAGCCAGAATTGACTTGGTGTTGTCTCTACAAGGAAATGCGTTTAATGTTATCTTCACAACACTCCTGTCGGGTGAGGCAAACTCATCAGCAAAATTAGCGGTACTGGGATTCGACCTCCTCTACTTTTCGCCACACACGGCCATACCATGTGGCTGTTAAAGCGTCTAGGTGATTACGGGCGGAGCCTGGGGATAACCTGGGGATAACCTTTATAGAGGAGTCTGGCAACGTCGTCCGACGAACCATTAAAGAGATTTGCGGGGAGTTGCGGTTGAGGAGAGGCTCAGTGTTCCACGAAGAGATCGTTGGTTAATTACATCTACCTTACTGTAATTTTCCTGATCATTGACAGAGTACGACTCGTAGTGACCCACGTGATGCCAGCCTCGTGTACGAATTAGTCCCATTTTGCTACCTCTAATAGAGATTAATTGGTTTTAATATATCCGGCAGCGGTCGTCTCTGGCCAGGGTCAAAAGAGTTTCTACCCTAGGCGACGATCTCTACCCCCACGGGACGTTGTGGAGCCGTGTGAATTCAGCCTACTCTGGACATCAGAGAGACTAGCCAGGTCCGAAGTGACTAGTGCTTCCCATCAGTCCTTGGTCACATGGCGTGGGTCAGCGATTGGTGACATGACCCTGTAGGCCGTTGTGTAATAGGGTGGTGGTTATCTGCAGACCAGTACACCATTACCTGTGAGAGTCACGTGAATCAAGGCCAAGATCACACGTGAACCTCGGTCAGATTAATTTCTTCATATCCACTCATAAGAAGTTCAAACGGATGATCATGATTTAGCATTATCAATCCTGGGAATCCGTGATCTACATTTCCCGTATAAATGGAGTTAATGGTGATAAGCTTTCATCAAATAAACGTTTCGTCTAGGTGAATAAAAGCTTTCGAAACGAAAGGAACCATATTTTGTATTATCACGAGGGCCGACATTGCAGATAAATAAAAGGAAATGTTTGTCTCTGGACAAAACTTTCATTCTTACGTCATAACTTGTTATGTGGGATCAAGAAGTGTTAAGCAGGTGTGATACTATTTCGAATAGATTACAAATAAATCAACAACCTGCGGACGGCCGTGGGTTTTCCCCGGGCTCTGTCCGGTTTCCTCCCACCATAATGCTGGCCGCCGTCGTTTAAGTGAAATATTCTTGACTACGGCGTAAAACACCAATCAAATAAATAAAATCAAATAAATAACAGAACGGAATTATGCCTTCATTAGTTCCCAGGTTTGTTAGTTTAGCTCTAGTTTACATGTAAATGCTTATATTGTGTTAGTGCAGGCTTCGGGTTCCTTATGAAGCGTAATAGCTTTGTTTATGCTGGACTATACATTAAAAATCCTCAAGGTTAAAGTAAATCATCGATATATGTTGGACGTAAGCGATGACATTTAAATATGTAATAGACCGTATAATAGCATATTGCTTTACCATACATTGAAGCAACTGTTTTTTCATTATCCGCCGAATGAATGCTCATTTTTTTTTCTCTTTGGAAATGATACGGTAAATAACATTCAGTATGAATTGATGTGTTTGTCTCCATTAAATAACTTCTGAATTCACAAAGGATTAAAAATAGGAAAACTGACAAATATTCCTAAAGGTATGCACATGATTTTTGATTAATGTCTTGACTTGTGGAAACCTATCTTAGGTATTTAATTTTAAACAAATTTGGTCAAATATTCTCACAGCCGTACTTATTAATCGCGTTCTTATCTTAGCTTGTGATTTCAACAAACTTCGTTGTACAAAATATTGTCCCTTGAGTTAACATCCTGTCTGCTTGTCTGTAAGTTTGTGACACGATCGGTAGTTAGAACTTGTTACACAGTATTGAGCTACAATAGCACGTTCTGTGTGTAGCATGCGCTTCCACCTTTCACAGGTTGCTATGTTATTGTGTGGTGCATACTGGTACCACCACCCAAAACTGGACAACGGCTGGCTTCAAATCAAAGTATTATACGTACAATCTGCATACTTTAGTTTAAATCGCAGTGTAACGAAATTACCTTCTGTATCATTACCCTGTTTTTGGTCAATTCCTTCTCAGATGTTGAGATTAGCTTTGAGTTCTTATAGCTGTATTATTTGGTATATCTTTGAACTGAAGGAAGTGACGAATCGTTTGAACACACTATATAACATTATCACACATGGGAAAGGCCTAATCGTCGGCTTATTAGATTTTAGAATATTCATAAAAGAAAATGCTTTTATTGTTTTTGTGTAAGCAGTTCAAGTCATTTGAAAACTATTTGGCATTAACCGTCCTTTGTACCTTCGTTTTT